>VZRM01001619.1:912545-985067 GCA_013397955.1 Grantiella picta
AACCAAAACACCAAAAGAAGCAAAAAAAAACCCTAAAAACCCCAAAGATAATATGTAGAAAAAAGTACAGAAAAGACTACGGACCATTATTTAAAGCAAAACTACCAAAATAAAAACAACCTATTCATTAACTTTAAAAATGTCCATCTAATAAACCTTCCGTTGTACTCTCATAAATCCTGTAAATCTTCCATTTAGTACCTCGTTACAAAAAAACCCCTGAAATTAGGCAATAATATATGTAAATTATACATTCAAAATAATGAACAATGTAATAAAAGGAACACTCTGCACATTGCAATCCAGCAGGCTTTTAAATTAACTTTTAATGCTCAGCGGCTGCCAATGAATCAGGAGCTTGCATGTTTGATTGTGCCACAACACACAAACTAGAGAAGGAAAAGTGTGACACAAGGGCACAAAGCCAGTGCAGGGTGGCACACTAACACCAGGGCACAGCTTTAAGGGAACACATGCAGCAGAGCCTGGGTCCGAGGAATCTTCCTGAAATCAGGAGCTTTGAAGGCTTGGTGACACACTGACCCTCTCACTCACTGATTCTCCCATCACCTCAAGAAAGAGCATGTGTAACTACAGACACAGGGCTTGTGGTATAGTTTCTCATTTGGGCACATCATATGCACCTGAAGCAGTCATGGATACTTTTTTCTTTTTAATTTTATTTTAAGCACTTAGCCTGCAGTGTGAGCTGCACATATATTACGCCGGAAAGAATGAAATAATAAAATTTCACTGTGCAGAGCAATGTCTGCAAAGGTCACACGTAGCTTCTCGAGGGGGAAGCGCCATGAGGCAGATGTGAAGAGGCCACATGTTGTGTCAATCCTTAGCACAGAATGAACAGAGGTGAAATATTAATGCATTGCAAGAAAAACAATCTTGCCTATATTCTAGGAACTGAAAAGGAAAGAAGAAAGGGGGAAAAGACCATTTCACCACCTGTAGCATGATGAACAAGTCCACTTTTATCCCACTTTATTATTGTCAGGAGATCTGAACTAAAGGACTTTTGTTCTGTCCTGCTGTGGCCAGATGCAGACAAGCCTGAAAGCTGCAAATGGTTTTTTCCTTGCCACTCCTTTTCACCAATGCTCTGCTAGGCTGTTACCTACACTAGCAGTCAGCTATGACTCTTCTTAAACTGACTTTTAAGAATTTAGGCACTGCATATAGATACCAACACACTGCCTTTGACAATGGCCAGTAGCAGGTGTCCAAGAAAAAATGTAAGGGCAAGCAAGAAGCAATTTTCATTCCTGATGTGTGCTCCCAACTTCTACACTCATGGCATGGAAATGAACTTAGCAGAAAGCCAGGATGGCTTAATGCAGCACATTTGACAAGAATTTTAATACAGTTACCTGTGTGACAGAATGACAAAAAAAAAAAAAATCAGTCCCAAGGGTGTGCAGTTAAACAACAGACAACATATCTGTAAAACAGAAATGCTCATGTGAATAAGAAACCAAGACTGGGCTAAAATCTACAAAAAGTAATTCTGTCTTAAACTATTTGTTTGCCTATTTTTTAAAAAGGCAAGTTGTTCATTAGCATTCAGACTAATAATTCTGGATTAGAAGGGGGGTGGGGGTTGTTTCATTCTTTAAAGATGGAGCAATAAAAAACTCGCATTGTCTTGATGGAAAGATGGAATATAAAGCGCCTTCCCAGAGAGCATCTCACTAGGTCAAGGGAGACATCTGAGCACCACGACTCCAGGAGTTAGCGATAGTTCTAGCAATAGTTCTTCCCTAAAGGCAGTGTTTGCACTATTTTACAGGAAACTCACTCCCAAAGTTACAGTTACAAGCCTTTTCTACAGCCTCAAGGCATCTCCTATGCAAAAATTCTCACCTGCAGTAAACTGGAACTGGGATGGCAGACGCACACACACATAGAACAGAATAACAACTGAATTAAACAAATGCTTATTCTGGAGACAACAAACACAAAATACATTGGAGAAAACATATTGCCATGCTACAGCAACACAATCTCTTTAGATTATATGGTACTTATGTTTAATGTGTCATTTTATATTTTTCCCCAAAATAAAAAACTGCACTTACAGCTGAAGTAGTCTCATAAAATTACCCATTTTGTCTGAATAAAATTGAAATATGTAAAACTCTAATAATGTGCCAGAAACAAACTCTGGTACATGACCCATTAGAAAGGTTGTAACTTCAATGATCCAATCAAAGCAACATAAGCCAAAACACCCAACAGAAATGAAAATCAAAAGAAGGTACAATCCAGCAACATAAATCACAAAAACTATCTGATTATAATTCATTAAAAATAAAGTATAGAGTTAACACTGTTACAATTTGGGCCTGGATCCCACCAAAATAGGTCTTAAATTGTGAAACAGCCCAACATAGGCATCCTAGATATTAATAATTTTCTAAATTCACTTAATGAGCTTCTTTCAATACAAATAGTTCATATCCTGACAGATTACAATAGATTCATTTCAGAGCAGTAAAAAGCCAAATTAAAATAAAAGGATAACATGGAGGCCTTGTCAGTCATCTTATTTCTCTTCAAATTGTTTATTTCTTTCTTATATATTTTTACACTGGTTTCCACATCCATGTCAGTTAGCTATTCTTTTCAGTATTAGACAACAGAGAGCTTTCACAGAGTCTTATGTCAAGAAGTACTTATAAGAAGGTAATGTAACAGTAAGAGAAGCACAGTCTGGGGTTTTGGGGGTGGGAGGTTTTAGCTTGCTTGTTTGGGGGGGAAGATATTAATTATACCAAGAAAAAAAAATCAAATTATCTTTTTTGCAGCAACAGCAGAGGTAATTGTATAATATCAGATCCAGGTCTCTTTTTAGCCTCTTCATTACAGAAATTATCATTAGGAATAATGTCATCTACCTATGTCACAGCGAAATCAAACCTAACGTAAGTAATTTTGTGAGGCCGTGGTGCTGTGCGCCTTTTAAATAAAGCCTGATAAGTTCAAAAGTAAAAATGTTGCTCTTTCCTAAAAGTTACTGTTTTATGTTTTCTCCCCCTCACTTACAGAGATGGTATTTGCACAAGTATATTAAAAGATTCTCCTATAATGTGACGGAATGGGTCAATGCCATTGACCAAAGCCACACCTCTGGAGGATCCATCCCCATCTTTAAATGAAGGTTTCCCCATCACATATCAACTGCCCCAGGTTTTACCACACCAAACAGGGAAGTGGAAGTTTTGCATAAGGAGCCTTCTCCAGAGAAAGAGCATTTAAAAAAAAACACAAAAACTTCAGTGTCCAAATGCTAGCTATTCCCAAAACGTTACTGAGACAAAAATGTGATGAGTATATGCAGCAGAATAGGGAATAGCTCTGAGTATGCCATACATGCAAGATGCTAGACTGCAGTGAAATATATCAAACCTCTTATGAGCAAAGACTCAAGAGTTTTGCTGTTGTAGACCTCCTTGCTCATTTGAAAATGCTCTTGCCACTCTAACATTATTGATCATGAGAAATATTAAATTGCTACTCTCACTTAAAGCTGAAGACTGATTTAAACCTTTTTAAGAACAGAATTTAAACTCTGTTGTGTAAGTAGAGGAATCAACCATATCATTAGAAAATGCTCTGTTGATGGCGCTAGTTTCAACTAAAAAGTATAATGAAAATTGTTAATTTGCTGGTTTAATTTGAAAAAGAGTAATCCCTTTCTGGCTGTTATTCTTAAACCTTTGGGGGGAGGGGGCAATAACCCAAAATGTAACTATAGCTCAGCATTTAACTGAGTTAGAACACGAAATTTTGAATGTCTTTAAATCAAAACCGCCTGGAGCAGAATAAGCCCAGATTTAAGAAAAAGCATTACTTCTTAACAGTTCTTAAGAAGCTGATTAATTTTGAACAGGAATTTAGAAGGGATGAACTTAAATATATGCCCATGTATCAGATAGTAGAGGTGATATACCTCAACAAAGTTGTGCATCAGAGCAGCTCTGCCGAACACTGCTCAGTGCCACTGTAGTTCAGGTGTCAATACCCAGAAGCATTCTGCTCCAAATGTATGTACTGTCACATCCTATTTCATTGGCATTTCCACTCTTTGTCACAAATACCAGGTGCAGTAATCTGTAAGTTTGTAAAAAATTACACTAATCCCTTTTAAGGATTCTGATCAAGGCTCTAAAATGCAAAGTGCCAACCCTGGAAACAACATGGCTCTCTGAGTCTATGCCTCTGTTTTAAATGCCCTACCGACTTAATTATCATAATGTTAAAGCTGTGCAATCAATTTCATTGAAAATAAAACATCATGCCAAAAGAACAAAATAAAATTGATGTACTCAAGTGGAAAAAACTAAAATAAACAAAGTAAAGCATTAGTTAGAAGTTAGGAAGATCATGCATTAAGATGAAAGATGAAACAGATGCAATACAGAGCAAAGATCAAAGAGCTCCATCAATTCATTCTGAGAGTCAAAATCCAGCTGAGCATGGGAGCCCTGTCCGCATAATAAGAAAGGTTGACTAAAACATAAGGATTAAACAGATGAGCTGTCTCCAGTGAATGTACGGCACAGGAAGCCCTGCTGAGCCACTTGTAAAGACACTTTGGAATTGTACACCTGCTACTCCACAGTGAAACCTACAGGAAGCCAGCCTGCAAGGGGAAAGAAACCCACTAATGGACTAAATAGCTATCTTTAAGAGGAAAAAAAAAGAGTCAATACAAGAAAACAGCAGCTAACAGATTTGCTCTTTCCCCTCCATTTCATTTATTTACCAAATATTTCCATCACAAATGACTATAAAGAAATTGCTATCACCACCCTCTCACTCCCTTGAAATAAAAGAAAAAAGCTTAGCACTTAAACTATCAACACAACCATCCATATATAGCAGGATCAGCCTAGTATGCTCAGTGAAAGTATCTGTCACAATATTACTGGTTTGGAAGCTCTTTTTGTGCTCCAGCACTTATGTTAAATGGCCAAATCTCTAAAAACTTCAATGCTGCAGTATTAAGTGTAATGGTCAGTAAAATTTATATTAATTCTAATATTGATGGCACTTAAAATAAGCTTATATAAAAATCTTCATTTTTCTTATCCACTTAATGGATAGAGATGGAGATATTTCAATCACAATGTGTGGGTAATGATTAGTTTCTCTTCTCTTATTGGCAAGGAGAAAAAAACTAGGAAAAAAGTTTCTAAGAACAGGTAAGAAACACAGTTCAATTTAATTAATCCTTTCATTAACTCTCAAATTAAAACCTCTATGACATGCATTTAGCCATAAACACAGCCCTCTCACAAATAAGAGGAAAATGTAGGGCTAGCAGTCACTCCATGACCCAAAGGACCTGAACTGCAGAGGCTTCCAGCACCTCTGACAGGATCAGTGCCATAATTACACTTCTTTGCAAAGGATGGATAAAGGAAGCCCTGGCATGGGAAGATGGGAAACCATAACTTAATACAGTCAGGAAGCAAAGCCAATGAAACCTATTATTAAAAGTTTCTTAAGGCTTTGCTTTCTGACAGATGTGGATTAATGCCCACTGCGGGCTACAGGTGAGTTCTTTCTTTGTTTTTCAAATTAATGTTACTAACCTGCTTGTCCCACGAATGTTATTTACGATCACATCTTTTATTCTTGTTTTAGCTGACAGGACAATCTCCTCAAGGATCTGGGCAGAGCTGATATATTTGATTTTCAGGTTATCTACTGCCTGCAGATACAAGCACTTTGATTGTTTACAATGCAGGAGTAATTGGTAACTGTTAAATAACTCCAGAGACTGATTTAAGAGTCCTTCACCCACTGCATGAAAGTAGGGCTTCATCCCACAGTCCCTAATCTGGCTAAATACTTAAAGATTTCAGTATGAAAACAGGATATTAAAAAATTAGTGAAAGCAATGATAATTTAATCATCAATCACATACAAGCATTATATTTGGTTCTAATGATTTCAAATCAATTTATATTTCAAAGTGGAAATTAAAATAAGAAACAAGCATGTTCTCTCATTACATTTCCGAAATCAGTTACAAATATTAATTTGTGTAGTTAAGCAGAATTTCTAGTGCTGCTTTCAGCACACCAAACCAAAATGAGAACATTAAAACAAATTTCAGCCAGTATTCCTACAAGGAATTTCATTTGTTGTTTAATTGGTGATACATAACTTGTGATTGCATGGGTTCAAGTTGCAGATAATATTCCAAATAACTTTCTGAAGCATTTGCCTAGTCCTGCACGGTCAAATAGAATTACTTAGCAATAAACAAATCAGGCATAAACTCACAGAGGGCATTTTAACTATTTTCTGACGCCATTTTATGGTCACTGAAATTTCCTGCCTCACAAAATGGTGTGAACAGCATAACAACACAAGCACAATACTGTTACAAGCACGCTGTTTGTTGACAGAACTCCTCTGAACTTAGCATTTTGCTCTGCAAAAGAGCAGTGAAATCTATCATTGAAGATATTACACATTGCCAGGCAGAACTATCATGGATGTAGCCTAAATCAGAAGACAGAGAACACTGTGGGAGGCCAACCAGTTGGAAGAGCAGTGAGCTCACCGTGCCCATGTTTCATCACAGAGCACACAGCCACCATGCTCTGAGCAGCAAAGTGGAAGTACGCAGCAGGAAATGGAGGGCAGGAATGTCATTCTCTGGCCCTGTGGCTCCTTTGGGGAGTACAGCACCAAGACTTCTCCCCTGCTTCCATATAAAAGCACTGTGGGTGCCAAAGGGCTGATCAGCAGTGGCTTCCCCCAAGTGCAGTTCCAGCTGTTCTTGCGCCAAAGGAGGCATGGGCAGAGCATCCATATCTAAGGAGTCCCAGCATCCTCCTCAGTTCCACCTGAGTCTGACTGCAACCCCTCCATCTCACATGGAGCAAGATTTCTTTCCAAGCATAAAACTTTGGAAAAACTGAGATTGCTCCTAAGTCATTAACAACGCCAATGGCCTGACTTCTTGGGGCATAAACATGCTTGCTAGCGCACTGTAAATTAGTCAAGCGGAAGCCCAACATTTTACAATTAACAGAAAACAGCAAATGACACCAGGACTCCTGCAAATCCCAGGTGCACATACTGCAAAAGTCACATAAGATATGTAAGCAGAGACCGAGCCAAGCAAGCAACCTGGTGGATTTCCTATCACAAATTTTACTGCCCGTGGGCAAATAACAGTACCTTAAGACCAAATGACAACTGATTTCATGGAGACATTTCAAACACTTTTCTCCCGAGAGAGACCTGCCACATTGAAAAATTTCAACCTGTTTATCCAGCTGTTTTGGTCCTACAGCTGTCATTTAAAAGGTCATAATCATTCCTTTATATTATGAGGTAATGGTTTTGCTCTCTCCTACTGGACAGTTTTACATAAACTACTGAAATATCTTTTATGTTGAAAGTTTACCATTGAAAATTTTAGAGCAGTTCTGAACAGTTCCAAAGCTCATGGTAAGTCAAATACAGAAATTGTCTCTATTGTTAATTCAACCACTAGGTTCCTGTGCAAATTCCACAGTGGGATGTATGTACTCATTTATTTGTTCTGCTTTTACATTTGAATACTACAACCCCAGTTGTGTTGCTCTGCATTTTTTTGAACATATATGGATATAGAATTAGTAGAAGGCACACAATACATTATCTTACTCTTTTAAGTAAAAAAAAAGGCAGCAAAAATCCTTTCTAAGCTTTGTAGTTAACGTGGAATTGTAAGAAAAAACCCAAACATTTGAACATACTTGTTAGTATGCTAAACAAGGCTAAGTGTGCCCTCACACCTAATTCTGAAACATTTCTTCTTTGTGTCAGCCTCAAACCTTGCTTATGTTTGGCTCAACACTGAATAAGAACTGTGATCATTTACAACTTCTTATGTGAATGTAGGAGTAAAATTGTCCAAGTTGTACTGACATGGCACGTGTGCAAGAGACAGAATTAATTAGTTTTGCATACTACTCTGGGTTATCTCTGTAAGCTAACTTTTCTGAACTTCATTTCCTACACCAGAAGCATTGTTCTTCGTATTTCTTGATGGAGAAAATCAGAGAATAAACTAAACGCAAAAGGAAACGTCATTTCAGGGACTAGTTATTTGCATAACTTCTTTTCTTTTCTGTCCTACCTTCCAGTTTGTTTGAAAGTCTTACATCCATTGGGCTCTAACCTTGGTTTTTCAATTACATGTCAATCAGAAAAATATATTCTCAAGCAAAAAAAAAAAAGTGTTAAAACTGATATAAGGTTGATGATTGTAATGTGAATTTTACAGTCATATCACACAGAGAAAACCCTGCCTTATATGAAAGTATCCATTAACAGGTATTGCTTTGCTTAAATATAAGATAATATACAAAAACACATGCAAATATGTTGTTATAGCCTGCATGGATTCCGCTTTTATAATTTGCTTTGACACCACGTCGTGAGTGAGCAAACTCTATGTCAAATTTCAATGCTCAAGTCTCATCTTGATCCTTCATTGTCTCTCTGTCCAGCTTCATTTTAAGAGTGGATAAAGTATGGGAGAAGAGTAAAGGAGCTCAACCTGCAGCTTTTATCTTCAGCAAAGAAGATAACATGAGCTGCAAATGAAATTAATTTAAAAAAACCAAAACTCTTTCCTTTTAGCTTTACAATAGATGCCCCTATATAAAACCTGACAATATTTCCTTGGTCTTCCAGGTTCAGCACTGATCAAGGTACCACAGCATGATCACGCAGATGTCATCATGCATACCAACATGCACAGGAGAAGTTATTCAAGTCTTACAGAGTTCACAGTCTGAGCCCTTCAAAATGGATTACTAGCACTTCTTCAAGGGATTTCAGGCGCCAAATGTTACAAGCACGTTTAAATCTGCCTCATTTCAGCAATGATCATGCATTTACTTGTAGTTTTCATTATATCAAAAATACATCAGCAACAGATGAATTAATTTTTTTTAATTAATTCAAATGATTTTTTTTTCCAATTTTTTATAAGCCCCAAGGTTCTCTCAGCAACATTGGCTCCTTCTCTGTTCCATAAAATTGTAATCAATCTCTATTATTGTCATGAAAATGGTATTTGTCACTTTGCTGAGAAAAAAATAATCAATACGCCTTGCAGAGTAGAATAGGAATTTAATGCAGTGAATTGATGTCTGTTACAGAAATTTAGCTTGCCAGCAGTTTGGGACAAGCTAATAGAAAACCAGAAAATTCACGGAAGGTTGACAGATGAATATACAGACATGCCACAAAAATTAATATTTGGGCACTTCGTATAGCCTGTCATTTCTTATGCTGGAGAGAAAATAGATGTAGACAAGCATATCCCTCAGGAAATCCTTTTGGTTTTTAAAAGGCAAAAAGACAAAAGCATGTAAAAATAAATTCCTCACTGTATTATTTTTATGTTTATATAAGTTTCTGAAAAATAAGTATTCTGAAACAATCTTCCATTTAAATATTTTTATTCAGACATGATACTGAATATGAAAACACTGCTGAGTGATAAAATAACACAAAGTTTCTGAGGCAATACTGAATTCCTGATCGTTCTGAATAATACTGAATTGCAAAAACAAATCAGACCATTGCTTCAAAAATTAGTACAGAAACTGAACAATAGTTCTGTTCACAAAATGTTCTGGATCATGAAGAAAAAAAAACCCCGAGAAAAATTTTCGTCACCAATACCAAGAAGGAGATGCAGTCATACTTTTCATCACAAATACAATACCCTCAAAAGAGCTGCTGGAATTATTTGAGCCTTATTTTAAAAAAGTTACACTTTAGGAACACAATCCTCCTTTCTGTCTATTGCCATCTGCAGAAGCTGTCAAAACACTCCACCTTCCAATTACACGCTCTCTGTCTTTCACTTGCTCTGCGATAAGCCTATAATCTGTTTAATTCCCTTGTTTGGTTGGTTTAATAAACAATGCTTTTAAGTAGCAGGGCTTGATAAACCCAGCATCCACAACAAGCAAGCTGCAGTTATCCCTCCCTCCAGGAGAGCATCAGCCCCGCTGGCTGCAGAGACAACACGCTGGCCACAGCAGGAAGCAGCACAGGGCACCCAGATTTTGGCTTCTGCTGCACCACTTTCTGAATTCCATTCTTCCCGTGAAATCCTGCTAATTCTAGGTTGTGTATAAATGGCACACTGACTTCAGGGTCCTCCCAACAAGCTCTGAAAGTAGGAATTTTAAAACCTCAGGTACCCACCAAGGTCAAAGAGAAGCAGGCAGGTCTCTAAATGCCTGAGAAGGCAACCAGCTGATTGTTTGTGGTGAAATGTTCATGCTGTCATTCCAGAGACTTCAAGCAAGCCTGGCACATGAGCCCTGTTTCAGTAAGAGGAAGAGCTTTTTGTCCTGTGCAGATCATTCTTGGGCGAAAGGACGGGATGCTGAAGACGTCAGTAATTTGACATGGAAGCACACATGTTCGAACATAAGACAACAGAAGGGACAAAATTTAACACCGCCTTGTCTGTAAAACTGAAATAAGACCTGGCAACAGAGGTCAACAATAGGGTGGACATTGCAGAAAATCTGTATCTCCTACTGTCTTCACCACTCTGTCGTGGATTCAAAAATACCCATGTGAATTAGTGGTCTCCCTTGCCCCTCCTGCTCTCATTTCTGATGGCAATGCTGGGAACCCTCCTTCCTGATGGCATCAGAAACTTGATATAGGAAGTGAAGAAATGTTAACATTACTGAGGTTCTCCAAAAATAGGGAACTTAATCTGATTTTTGTCCTAATTTGTAAAAGAATTTGACCTTCAACCTGATGAAAAATCAGGTCGAGTTTCCACCACAGCAAAATTTAAATTAAACGATAAAAGGAAAATAAGCTTCTCCTGAGACTGTGCAAGTCACCATTTTGCAAGCCTAGTAGAAAGCAAACAGTAACACTACTTGTAAGAAAGTTTTGCATTCTTAAAAAAAAAAAGGATGTCACACTCCATGGGAATATCATAACACTAATGTAAGAGGTCCCAAAAGTCAACTGTGTGGTCTTTATTTCACAACTGGGTTCCAGCTGCTATTGTACATTATAGGATCATGCAGCTGATGGTAATGACAAGAAATCAGTGTTGCATGACACTGTCAACGTTGCATGAGTGCAAACATTTGTGGTTCACCCTAGGAGAGGTAAAGGGTTCTTACAGAAGGTGACAGAGTGTTAGCAGAGCTAGTTCAGAATAGGAAATGTTCTGTTATACACTGTC
The DNA here is from genome assembly GCA_013397955.1 of Grantiella picta. Classification (NCBI taxonomy): domain Eukaryota; kingdom Metazoa; phylum Chordata; class Aves; order Passeriformes; family Meliphagidae; genus Grantiella; species Grantiella picta. The sequence goes on from VZRM01001619.1 coordinate 923,809, forward strand.
AAGTCTGATGCATCAGATTTGCATGTGTGGTGAGAAAATGGACACACATGTTATGCCTGAGGAGTTACATATGTATTTTTGTCAGAAGTGCAAAGCACAGTTTGGTGTAATGCAAGCCGTTACAAAATTTATCAGTGCTGTAAGCACTTGCAGCATCACTGGCTCCACATGAATGTATACACTGAATCTCTTTCATGATCAGTTATGAAGATACAAGCATAAACTCGATATTAAGCATGGGTATTTTTTGTAATCAGTCTGGTGGGACCCTGAGAGAAATATTCCCATTGAATCTTCCTTGGGTTTTCTATGATAATTTGTACAAGACTGATGATGGATTTGAACAGGTTTGAAAGCTCAGTTCCACTGAGCAAAAGGATAACAGGTATTTCCCAATTAAACTCATCCAGATTAGTTTACTGACAAAGAGACATAAATTTGAACCCACAGCATACATTAAAATTAGATGAGCTTCTACTGAAGATGAGAAACTTTCAGATTTTGTTTTCTTAATTTCACAAACATTTTTCAGTCATTTCCATATGACCAGCCAGAAATTCTGCTGTACTTATAGAACAGACTAACAGGAGACAGCAATGGCTTGGAAACACCTTCCCTCTTTAACATGGTCCCCAGTCATCAAGTGAGAATAATACCCTGTAAACATTTCTAGCACTTGTTATTAATACAAATACCATCTGTAGGAATCTGTTCTACTTTAAAGTCTTCTTTCTCATTCTCTATACACAATCACAATGTAATCTGTTTCCTGTGAAACATGAGATCCATTTTGAGGGTTTATGTGAACACTTTTTCCCATAAGACTCAATAAAATTATGATGCAAGGGCATGATCCTCCATCCACTGAAGTTAATGAAAAGTGTACTCTGGTTTAAACACTTCAGAAAAAATATCTACCCCCAAAAAAGGGGGAAAAATTAAATGCAGCCAAAACAGTGGACTTTATAGCTAACATCTGGCCTCATTTACCACAAGTGTCAGTCACGAGCATTAAATAGAGACAAATCGAATGCCTTACAAAAAGCCTCTAGCTTCATTTCTTGAGCAACTCCAATGTTCATTAGCATCAATAAATACATTTGCTTCAGGTAGAAAAGAGTTTTTCAAAAATGCCAATCTCAATTTCTCATTTTGCTATGGACCGAGCAATAACAGTTGGCTGCTAACTACTGAATCACTACTAGTTGAATTTGGATCCAGTTTCTTTTATGAAATAGAAGGTTTTATATTATACAGCTTTTCTTCTGTGTAATCTCTTCCCCCTTTCTTTGTATTTACAAATGAACTTTACTGATCAGCAGACAAGGGTTCATATGGTATTAAAGAAAATATTATGAAAAATATAAAAAACTTCTAATTTCTTCTCAAAATCTCACCTTCATTTTCAAGAACAACCATCATAGATGCTTTGCAGAAAGCTCCCATTAAAAACTAGATTTAGTTTTAAGAGAAACCTTTGAATGGATCCTCATTTAGGATTAATTGCTATTCTGGTTTTTGCGAGGGGCATTACCTTAAATCTGCTTACAGAATAAGAGCAAAGAAAAGTGGTCACACGTACCCACAGCTATGAGCAATTAAAGACAGCAGTGATGCATTCTAGCAAAGAATAAGTTGTTCTAGTTGTTTTTCTTCCCCTATGGAGTGTGCTAACACTTCTCATTTGATTAAGATTTGAAGTCAAAGGACCCCCAAACTTGTCTGTTTGCATATTCATTGACCACACCAGAATGTTACCCATCTTGATTTTTAAGGAAACTGCCTGCACTGAGTAGTTAGAAATGCAGAAAAGCATTTTGACAGCAGACAAAACGGGCTAGACAACACTCACACCTCCTCCCCAAACTCCTCTTTTTGTCTTCACTTAAAGGATGTTTGCTGCCAAACCCAGCCCTGTCTTTTCCCTGAGCTCTCTCCTGCCCTGCTCCCACCTTGCTCAAGGGTAAGTCAAGGAAAGGGCCAGAGTCCACAGACAGCAGCAGGAGACACCACGACTGAGCAGGAGGGACAAACTTCAGCTGCCTCTGTGCATCCATCCATCCATCCGTCCATCCATCCATCCTCCTTAACATCAAGAGGGTTCCACAGGTCAGACCTCAGCTCCCCCCAGAGAATAGACAGGTGGAGGAGATGGCTGCTGGTGGTCAGAGATAACACTGTGCACTTCATCACGTCTTTCACTTTCCCAAGCAAGTGATCTCAGATCTTAACTTAAACAACTCCTTAAACACTGGGATGCCAGATAAATTCACAGCTTGATAAGCTTCTTGCACAAAACTTTTGCTTTGCATATTACTAAGAAAATGGTGATGAAAATAATTTTGGTGCTGTACAGTACAAGCTGTTATAAGCCATTTAGTCAACTGAAATATATGAAAAATACACCATATCCTAGAATTGCAGATTTACATTGATTTTAGAAATAGTTTTGTACAGGTATAATTAGCAATTAATATGTTTTTAAATGGCTAAGGAATTTAGCAGTCAGGATTAGATTTAATCCTTAGTGACCACAATTAAAATTCAATTTTTTGCATTTTCAAAATTTCTCAACCCAAATCTTTTGTGAATTTTAATTTGAGAAAGCTGCAATTAAACCTAGTTATCAATGAACTTTGATCTATATACCTTGGAACTTCTGTTTATGTATATGTATGCATATACATACAAGCTACACAAAGTCAGGTCAAAAAGGAGTAAATTAAACTTCTCTGTTGATGATTTCCACTGATTTTTATGAGTGCATAGGATAAGGCAGTATGGATCCAAGAGCCAAAATTAAAACTAACTGAGTATTTAGCCTGAAGGTCAACCACTATCTGCCTTAGTAGCTGGTGCTGTTTGTCACATTGTGCAGCTGCATTGGTTCGAGTACCTGGTGTGGACATCAAAGAAGCTGATGCACAAGAAAAACCCTTAATATCCAGAGACACTGACACTCATCTTGCTAGGCACATCCTCCAACAAGTCAACTGCAGAACCTGTAGCAGCTCAAGGCCAGTTTATGGTGCACTTGGACAACTGTGTCATTCTAACAGAGGTGTTTGGGATATTATCAACGTTACCCTGCTGCAAATTAAAGTTTGAATTAACCTAAGATGGAAAGTTACAGTTCATGTAAGATTTAATGATAGTACTTCAGATTATTAGGAACATATCAGAGCAAAGAGCAATCTAATCCCAAAATGATCAAAATACCTTACCATGGAACTAGGGCTGACTTTGTAAAAATAAAAAATACTTACATAGATTTTAAAGTGATTTGTAGTTAGTACAGAACCATAGACCAAAGGGGGAAAAAAGCAAAGAGCTGTTAGCAGGTTAAACAGGGAAATACACATTTAAGATGCCCTAAAAGCTTTAGGTTTGGACCATAGATCTTCTTAAAACAAAAGAAAATATGTACAAAACCAGAGCCAATTTACTATTCAATGCTGAAATATTTTAAACACAATCTTATTATACTTACGGGGCATTTTGATTGGGCAGAATCAAGACAGGTTAGATGCTGTAGTTGTAAATTGCTGTATTCTGTTAGGAACACTTTTTTAAAAGTAGAACTTCAAACATGAATACATCCAATGTTATGTTTAAATTCCCAATTTGAAATACACATTAAAAAGTTGACTGCTCTGCTCTATGATGGCATCAATTTACCAGTAAATGTTACAATGACATCATGAAATGCCACGAATAGAAAGCTTTTCTATAATTTTCAAATAGAATTAAAAGTCTAGTGAAGCAGATAAATACAATATTTAATAGTTTTAACTTCCTTCACTTTTCTGAGCACTGGTAAAGCTCTCCATTTCTATATGGGCTTATTCAATTTGAAGGGCAGAAGGATGCTCAAAGTTTATATATAGGGTGTGAGAATGGAGTGCTGTACTTACATTATACCTACCTTGTGATTCGGTTCTGAAATCTATTACCTCACTAAATGTGATGATTTATGATGAAATATAAACATTGTATCAAAAATTTAGCCATCTCTTTGGTGTTCTGAAAAAGCCGCCTGATCTGTGCCTCAAACATCACTCACATGTTTCTTTCCTAGCTGCAAAGCAGGGAAAAGATGTTTAATTCAGAGCTTGCTCCTCACTACTTCCAAGGAGCCCACATGAGGACTTTTGCTTTTGTTTCACTAATAGCAGCACCAGAGAAGAGGTGGCTGTCAGAAGCTCAAGGAGAAAGCCTTCCTGCGGGCTGCTCCCAGTGAGGCTCTGCTCTGACTGGGGGAGCAAGAGAAAGGAGATAAAGACAGAGAAAATGGCAGAGACCAATTAGTCAACACAGCCTGTCAAGCAAGCCAGCATTGGGAACCAAGGAGCTGCCTCATCGCACACCAAGCCACAGAAACAGCAGGTGGAAAAAATGGATAATTGGTCAAAGTAAAGTAAAACCTGCATGGCGTTTCTCACACAAAGAAAATAAGGTAAGGAAAGTCTCTTTTTTATGTTGTCGGGAAAAAAATAATGTAAAAAGAGAAGTGATAACCACTAAGTTGGGATCTGATTAAGACCCTGAATCTGTGATGCTGACATTATGTGGAATATGAAAAAGACAACTAAAAAACCAGAGTATTTGGAAAAGTATCAGTGCCAAGGACAATGCTGATATATGTGTCTAACTTTCCTACATAGCGATCTTATCACTTTGCTCAATCTGCCAAAATAAGCTGAAAAAACAGTACTCTAAATGTGAAAACTGGCTGCAGCAAAGCCCTGCACGTAATGCTTTCTCACAGAAAACTACCATAGGGCAGAAAAACATTTAAAGGCTGGGAAATTTATGGCAAGAGGTAGTGGTTGAGGAAACCATCTTAAAAATAAACCTCAAAACATAACAGTGTGTGTGTGTCTAGCAGAGCAGCAGGTTTGGAAAGGAAGAGGAAGAACCCAAATTTCCCTCTGAACCAATGCTCCAGGGAGAGAGTCTCAATGAAGCTGGGGTAAAGATGTAGTCAGATATTTAAGGACTTGGCAAGAGGAGACTTTACTTCTTTGTGTAGCATTCATTCAGGCAAATAGTAAAATGAGCTAAATATACCTGATTTTTTTTTTTTAAATTTAACCTCTGAGGGAAGAAAAGACAAAACTGATTTGGGCTCACACATAGTAAACACTTTCATTTAAGGAACTAACTTCCATGAAACAATTCTTGGAAGAGGAGCAATTAATGTCAAAGAGAAAATCTTTCTTCTTTTCTATGCTAAAATCAGATCAAAAGTTGTCTTTCCCTGAAAAGTTACAAAAACTTACTGGATTTAAAGCATCCTTCCTTAATCTTTACAAAGTCAGTTATAATCCTGCTTCAACTGCATGAAACTACAGTTTACTGTTGTTGTAGTCATATAGTAATGACACATGGCTGAGAAGACACCACACTGTTCTCCCTCTATTTGCCTGGTTCTGATCTGCAAAGTAACAATTAAAGAGTCACTGTGGGTGGATGATAAATGCTAAAATTATGATCATTTTTGAAGAAGTTACAGAAATAGAGTATAAATGTAGAACACACAATCATCCATTATAAATAAAACCCTTTTTAAAAAGCTCTCTCTTCGTATTCCTCTGCCTCTATTCTCCCTATTCCCCATGGGAATATTCCCCATTTCCAATTCCACTCAATGGATATAATTTGAATAGGGACTGACTTTGAGGTCCTCTAGGTTTAGAATAAGATAGTAAAACACTTTTCAAATATTTTGACTCATTCAAGCATCAATAACAGTTGCAGGTGATGGGTGAAGGAAAATTATGTCAAAGCTGGGAAAAAAATCAACTTCAGAAGCTTGAAGCTGCTGTTCAAGTCATGCTAAGTACCTAACGTGATAGTAAATGCTTTTGTACCGTTTCAAAGATTTGTCTTCATTTGGTACTTTGGTGATTAAAAAGTTAGCCTTTTAGGGCCCTAAATGGCTTGAAAAATATGCTGTATTGTTTCACAGAGGTATGGACTGAGGCAGTAAAAAAAAAGAGCATCTTACATCATGGCTGTCTCTAAAATTAATTTTAACATCAAATAGATGCAAAAAACCACATACATACATATTTAAACCACTCTTTCAAAATATCAGGACATCTGTCTTGTAGGAGTTACTGCTCTTGGTGAAAATACTCACAGCAGAACAGGGACTTCTGATAATTAGTTGAGTCAAAACAGGCCTACTTATTACAAACAAGAGGAAATAAAATTATTTCTTACTTCTGCCTTCTACATTTTGATTTTTTTTTCCTCAAACAACAAGGCATTCCCATGGTGGTACCCTGAAAAGCTGAAATCTCTCCTGTGACTTTCAATCATAATATCACAAGCACATTAACAATATTATTTCTGACTCAAAAATTTACCTACATTAAGTATAGAACTGTAAAAGTGGTATCTCTCATGATTCCTATAAAACCAAAAGACACAAGCAGGCTACAAGCAGGCAACAGAAGTCCCACTACCCATGATTAACCGAGTAGAAATTAGTATTCTCACATGGTGCTTCACTGCACACTTGCAAGAAATAATACCAAATAATTCAATAAAGCGGTAATTAAAAACCTGTCTCAATTCTCCTGGTGCTGTGGCAATCATGCTCCCACAACCTCGCAGCTGAGCACAGAGCACTCAGCTGCCTGCACTGCACTGCAAAGGAACAATCCACCCACCACTGACTCCTGTTGTTTCATAGGGGATCCAATTACTGATATCGTTCTGACACCAGAGATTAGCTGATTGCCAGTTCAGTGTGCTTACAAAATCTTATGTGTCACAGGAGGCCCTTTACTTGTTTCTGTAAGACAAACAGTGGGGTTTTTTTAAATCTATTAAAAACCCACTAGAATATATTCTCTCTCATGTGTAGCACTTCAGCCCCATCCTGATGGACTCAAAGCAAATTCCTCCTTTAAAATTGTCATAGAATTAAAGTGTGGTGACAGTAGCAGCAAAACTGCAGTTTTAATTGTGCTTTTCAAAGAGGAGATTTAAGAGAGGCTGAAGCTATATGTGACATTATTTTAGCACTCAGAAAGACCACAGATCGTTTTGAAGAATGAGATCACAATTAAAATTTTTCCTAATTAAAAAATGTTGATGGAACTTTGCACTGCTCTTTTTCCAAATCTAAGAGCACATTGGAACGAGCACTTGTGTGAAAAACAGTGGGGTTTTTTTTTGTTAGAAAGTGTTTTCCTAATCTCCAATGCTGTAAATAAAATTCATTAGGACTGTATAATATCAGTCAATTAAATTCTGTTATCATTCAATGAAAATATATCAGTGGGGCTCCAATAATATTTTCCTGTTCCAGCTCTTGAACTGAAACAAAAAAAAAGAAATGAAAAGGCAAACTACAGGTTGGGCAAATTAATATTTAAGCATGAAAGGTCAGATACTAAGAAAAATAAGGAAGAAAGACAACGATGAGCAAAAAATGCTTCTATTTTCTCACCACCAATACTAGTATTCTTACAGGCAGACATCCTAATGACTCCGCTGGTTATTCAAGTGCTCAGACTGTATCTACATATGAGACACCAAGAATACCCTTTTTAATGCTCTGATGAACTTTACCATCCATTCTAGAAAACAATGTCTTCATCAGCTGCGACCAGACACGTTTTATTGCTTTGAATACCATAGGATTTTACTGTACATAACACCTTCTCTAGAGAACAGAGGTTTAAATTGATGTGGAAAATTATGTAATGCTACATAGGCTCAGAATAAAAGGGACTTTATTTATGTTACGATATCAAAAAAAAAAGGGTATTTTGCAAACCCCAATTTAATTAATTTTCACAAATTTTCCTTAAATAAAAATGGAACTTAACCCATAAATTTCTGGGATTTAATTTTACCCAATGACAATATGCAATTTTTGTTTCGAATTATTATAAAAATATTTTATTCATAACATATGAGCAAAGAATACTGCCACATAACCCAAAACCAGGGCTAAGATAGTATTAAACAGACATGCTGCATTTTCTTTTAACATCCTTCTTGGGAAAAGAAAGCTGTGGAAACTTGCTGGTCAAAAGTATATTTAAGTTTTATCTTATACCCTAACAAGAGTAAAGCAAGACACACAACCATAAAACAGATCAGGGCAAAGAAGCCACTGCAGTTCAAAGTTTTTAAACTCACTGCATCCCAAACACAGTATAAAAACAGAGCTGACCTAGACAGGGTGGGTAGGGATGCCACAAGCCTTCTTTGCCAGCCCTCTGCTCCCAGCAAGGGTCACTAACCTGCCCCTGACAGAAGTGTGCCTAACTCATTCCCAGAATCTTCAACAGGCATGCTGCAGCATCTCCGATCTATCAGCTGCTTCACTAACCTCACCTTTACAATGCTTTCCTTAATGTCTAACTTAAATCTCCCTCACCAGAATGTAAAAGCATTATTATTCTTGTCCTGTTCCCCATAGACAAAAGGAAAGTTTATTACTTTCCTCTTTGCAACAGCCTCTCATGTACTTGAGTGTCCATCCTGAACCTTTCTTCAACTGACTAATTCTTTCAAATTGTGGTTTTGGGGAAAGTTTTCTAGAATGCTGATCATCCTGGTCGATTTTCTTTGGATCTGCATGGATCAACTAAAGCATGACAGGGAACTACACACCCACTGTTAACTTCCTCAGCACTGTCCTCTCCACTGCCAGCATGCACAAATGGTCCCTGCCTACTGCACTTTAGCACTTGCTGAGTGCTGCTGTTCTTCAACTAAAACTGTCCCTCAGCTCTTCTTACTAATAAAACTGTTGAATGAGCAGTAAAGGTAAACATATGCCTTACTTAAAATTACTTCAACCAAAAAAAACCCCAAACCCAGACATCATTAATTTAAATTTTGCACTCTGTTTTGTGGTGTGACTTACCCTTGCCTCATTTCATCACCTAGCCAAGGCATATTGTTACTGTAGGGTATTATTTCACTAGGTAAGTACTTAATAGGTTGATAGACATTTCACACACACCCATTGCAATTTGCTGTGCAAAATCAGGGGGCACAAAAATAAACACCATGTGTTCATACACCTGAAAAAAGTTAAATCCATTAAATTAGAAACATGAAGAAGTGCATTATATTATGGAGATAACTAGCTCCTTTTGAAAGAGGTGACAATGACAGTGAGCTCTAAGCAATAGGAATGCTCTATATTGAAGGGAATCTCTTGCTCCTTATATCTCCTATGGGTTAGGAGTCATTGCTCCCCCGGCTCTTGTTAAACATTACCAGCTAGACTTGTTAGACAGTGTTCCCAAGGCAGGGGTGCTGGAGCACTGAACCTAAAACATCAAAATAAAAGTGGACTTATTGCAAACTAACCATAGGGGAGTCCTTATTAGGTGTTAATTTTAAAGTACATTATTGAATTACATCATCCGTCATCAATGACGGAGTCTCTCACTATATACCCTTCACCAACTCAATATCTATGTGATTAGGAAGAGTGATTTTTTTTTTCACTGAAGCAATAGTACTCTATTTTGATGCTTGCTCCAAGTATTTTACCATCCCATATCACCATTGCTGTGACATTAGCAGAACGTCCTTGCTCGTCAAGGTTACCCAGGAACCCTGAGCAGATGTACTACAAAATAAAAATGAACGTATGAGAGAACACAGTAGGTTTGCCATTCTGTGGCACTAAACATTTCCAACCACTTATCAACTGTAGAATTGCTATTTGCATTTTGTACTCTATACATGAAAGCATTACGGCTGCCTGTGGCAACAAAGGAAATGCAAAACTTGCTGGAAGAAAGTAAATAAAATAAAACAAAACAAAATCAAACCATTTCCTGTGGGACAATTCAAAGTCTCACCTCATCATCCTGAGGCATCAGGGATTCTGCGTTGCCTGTGTTTTTTATTAATAATGCAGCAACAGTCTTTCAACCACTCTTTCAGATTTTCTTTTGGAGGTGATATGAGTCATGTGATTACCTCACTCATCTGGAGTCAAAGGCTAAAAACTGATAGAGGTTCTCACTATCAACTAGCCTATAATTTGGCACCCAGAGAAGCAGTAATAAATGAGTGTTTATCTACTCAATGGGGAATTTAATTTCGCTCTCTGCCCCCTAAGTCATTACCTGCACAATAGGAATGAGCAATGGAAATTCACAACATAATAAACTATTACAAGCTTGCTGCTTAAACGGCATCTCAAAAGCATTTTCTGGACCGGAAGCTAAAAGCAAAATGTGCTCCACAACATAGGAAGAGAAATTCGTTGATATGATGAAAAAGAAGATATTTGCATCTCCTAAGAGCAGAGAAGCATTTTATACTCCAGATAAAGGGTTTCTTCTGTTCTCAGCATTGTTTTCCTTGGCGAAGAAAAAAATTAAATAGTCCTAATTTTCTTTTCTTAGAAACCACTTTGATAAAAGAGTGTCACAAAGTAAAATACACATCTTTTTGTTTAACTCAGAGTTTAAAGACGTTTTCTATCTTGCTGAAAAAAAAGCTTATATGCTCAAAAGGGTAAGTAATAGGAAAATATATTTAAATTAAATTAGTGTACCATTTACACTTCAGTATATTGCCAGTAAATAAAAAGCCAATACTTATGGCATAATATCCACTCAAAAACATGCAGAAAAATTTACTCTGAATAATATTTTTATTTCTAAAATTGGCAGCTTACTAGGGAAGAAATTAAACTATTTGTAAATAAAAGAGCACTAAAAATGTTCAATAGTCATATTTTTATTCAGTTTTTTTTTCGTTCTTGTGAAGTGCATTGTGGTATTATTTTAAAACTAAGATACAAAAAGCTATCACAGTTTCAAGCAATACCTCTCCACTGCCTTAATCTTAACAACCTAGTTTCTCATCACTGTTATATCTGTTCAAGCATGAAAAGCACAATTTTTTTTTCCTTTTTTCACGTCTGTGGAGATAGCTCAATCTAGAAATCTAAGATTGTCTACTCTAGTACTGATATCACTGAAGTAACTGTATAATCATCTTGTGATCCTATATGAGAAAACACAGCAAGAAAATTAGATAGTCATTAAGGGAGCAACAGAAGCCACTTACATAAATTACTGTACAGTAATTCAAAGGAATATAAGGAGAAGAGATGCTCGAGGCTTATGATTCTTTATTCTGTTAGCTTTGAATGTACTATATGCCCAAAACTTGGGAAAGAGACCACCTGATAACTCCTTTTTAAGCTTCAGTGAACAAATCAGTGTTTCTGTTTTTTCTAAAAAAATCTTTTTTTGAGCAGCTAATATGGTATCAACTATTTCTTCCTACTTTAAAGTGATGGGACTAAGTAACTCCTGTAATGTTAAAATAGGCAAACATCATAGCTCACCATGGGGGTTTTTCTGTTTGTTTTCTTAAGTCACAGGGGAAACTCGAAGTGAGGATACAGTCCTTTCTCCAGCCAAAGGAAAGCAATTTCTTCTACGAACATATTTGGTTTAATGAATAGTGTGTTTCCTTTCCTAAAACCTTCCAACATGATAATTTACATATTTTAATTTTTCCCTGTCCATAGGAAATTAAATATCATAGAATGGAATAGACAGCTCCAGAAAATTTGCAGTGAGAATCAAGTCCTCATCCCAGAAGGTACCAGCTACATGCACAAGTCATACAAGTCCCACCAGTCTGGTTCCAGTCACCATGGAAAATTCACACCCTGGACTTTTTCAGTCTTGCCTTCAGGTTCAGAATAGAGACAATCAAATTATTTCACATTATTCAAATTATTTCTCAGGCAATAAAATAAGTTAATTAGATGTTTCTCTCCATGTATCAGTGGATAGTGTTCTCCACCGTGATGATTACAGATGTCATTCTCAGCAGAGGAGAACACAACTTCTCTGTGCAGATTTCAGGGTGTTCCCACACCATCAGACTTTGTACTCTGACAGTATACAGTGTAGGAATCCTTTTTTCCCCTTTTGTGCACATTTTCTGATGAAAGGAACAGTAGATTTCAGTCTCCAGCTATGAAGTGTGCACTTTTCACTGACAAAAAAATCCAAAAAAATTCACTTTGCACTGAACATAATTGCAATAGCTTAGAAACTATAAAATAGCATATTCAAGAAAAATATCAGAATTGCTTATCAGGCCTGGTTAATGCTTTATCAGAACTTGACTCCATTTTTATCAAAACTTGACTTTTACTAATCACTGACTTGTGATTTATCACAATGTATTTATACTTAGTACTGACTATCTGAAATGGGACATTTACCAAGAAGTCTTCGGAAAGGCTGAAGGAGATATGGGAAGGTGCAGCAGAAAGCAGGAGAAAAGCAGGATGGATCAGACTGCAGCATCAATCTTTGTTGGTGAGCCTGAACATCTACTGCTGCTCAAAGTCTCTGAAGAGCAAGAGGAGCAGAAAAAGATCCCTGATGTTATTTTCTTGACAATGATTTCAGGACACACTAATTAATCTTTTTCTGCCAAGAGAGAAGAGTGGACAACCTAAACTTCAAAATCTTCACGTTATCTGTGTGAATCAGAAGGCTACATGCATGGAGGGGAAGCACTGACATTTATTTTGTATAATAGTGCACGTCCTGAGAGGAATTGCCACTGGAATATTATTCCCACTCGACGTGTCAAACATTAATATAAAATCAATACAGAGCTACATTCCCAACATTTTTCACGCACCTGTGTTATCCCCACAGAGGGTTTTGCCACACTTGGCATTTGGCTCCCCCAGGACACAGGAAGAGGTTCACTGCAATCCTCCTGCTCAGCACAGTCTCGCTGCAGAGGGTTGGCAATGGCTCAGAGAGACCCCAGCACCTGTGGAGGGAAAGTGCAAGGTGAGACAAAGGGGATTTGTGGCAAATTTGCTGCTCTGTCAGCAAGTCCTGAGAAATAGAAAGTAAGAAGGGTGTTCTCCACAATATAGATGACATCCTCATTTGAAATTATAGAGTTGGAGTTTCTTTGTGACAAAGACATTTTGCTTTCTGTCTTAAGACCTGACGGAAATAAACCCACAACTACACCTAACCTGCCAAATACACTTAGGCTCACATGAAAGCTTGACTTGATGGATCCCTTCTTTTTTTTCCCCAAAAATGTAATTTCCTTTTGAACTCATTTTAAATTAACCTTCAGTTAATTTCATAGCTAAACTAGGTCTTCAACAGGCCCTACACTTCAGTTTACCACATGATCAGACATAGTCAAAAAATTAGTGAAGCAAAAGCATCATACTTTTGAGGGAATAAAACCCCAGAAAACCACATCACGCTATTGCTTTCTTCAAATAGGCTGTAGCAGATCTCCCTCCCTGTTTACACTGTCCAGGAACTCTGCTCAGGCAGCTGTTTCTGAGCTCAACATCCTAAAATTGCCAGTCTCAGAAGAGCTTCATTTTCCCAGACAATGTGCATCCCTGTGAGTCATTGACAACTTTCAAACCTGGATTTGAAAAGATTCCTATATAAGTTAAAAGGTATTTGAGTACATGAGGGTACAGCTCTAACACATTTCTTTGGGGTCAGGTATTGCTATGCCAACCTGTTTGAATGTATGTAGTCAGAAAGCTACAATAGTCTCTTATGCTCAGTTGAAATTACACCAGCTAAGGCCACTGCCTGCTCCTGATTGCTGACATACTAAATCATTCCTCCTAACTATGATGACCTAGTGCTCAAACATGCACTCAAATTTCCATCTGAATCATGTTCTTGGATATTCTGTTTTATGCAATGGAGCTCAGTTATTTCTTTCCTTTTTCTCCTCCTCAAGTTTTCAAAGCGCAAGGCTTTGGAAAAACCTTGGGAGAAAACCGCAGCTAATTTCCATGACGCAGATGGGAGAAAGATCATAACCACAGCTCCTCACCCTCACTGGCTGCAAAATACTCAGTTATCACTGGCAGGATGTTAGATATTTTCTAGTCCAATAAGGTCAGGGAGGGGACTAATCAGAGAAGAAGCTCCTGCACACCTCTTTAATGAAGATGAAGAGGCAGATATGATCCCAATATCATAGGAAATATATGTGGCAATTTCTACTGCTTCTACTGCTAGAATTCAAAACAAAAAAAAAAAACTTGTTATCCTGGACCAAAATATTTGTCTATTTTTTAAAACAAGGTTTTCAGAAGAAAAGGGATCTCTGTGGAGAGCTGACAGCATGTTTGGTCTCATCTGTGGATGCATACTGGCAGCAGATCCTGTATGGCGATGCCAAATGAACTCACAAACTTGTCGGGGCCCTTACTGCTTTCAGTTTTGTAACACAACTTTCAGAACCAATAACCCTATAGAGAAACTGAGGAAGCCCAAGGCCAGTTTTGAACCACTGAATTTGTGCTGTTGGGTAATAATAGCACACAATGCGAAGTCATCTAAAACATGTTGCCACACACCCATTTCCTTTCTGCATTAGATATTTTGTTTTAATCAATGCTCGCAATATTTCTGAAAACGTATTGAAACATTTCAAAGATTTGAGAGGATCTTATAAATCAGTGCACAGGCAATGCTTTTCACCAGCCACTGACATGCCACTTTGCTCGGGATGGCTGCCAGAAGAGGGTGGGTGTAGGTTATGGACCTGTGACTAGACAGAAGTTTGGCCAAAAGAGCTTATGGTTACAAAAAGAGTCATGTCTTTGGTAGTCAAGAGAATCCTGTATTATAGGTGCTTGTAAGAACAACCTCCACAGAAAAAAATCTCATCAGAGCCCATTTTATAGGCTTAATAATTGTGAAGGACAAAACAATCCCTTCTGGGTATCAAACCCATGGTTTCAGACAATAAAAACATTTCAAAAATCAATGTTTAGACATAATTTTCCCTCAAAGGTCAACTTGTGAATGTAGGACATCCTGCTGAAATGCAGGCTTCCCTCATTAATTTTTAAAAAAATAGTAAGAGAATGAAATATCTCAAGCAAAATTACTGTATAATGAAAACAGGGGATTTATAGAGATAGATGCAACATTTAATTAAGTTAAAATAATCACCACACCTTAATACTAGTCAAATTTTCTGAGTGCTCAAAGCTCCCCACCTAAACCCCACTTATCATGAGCCGAGAAGGGCTGAAGCTCTTTCTTATTCCTTACTAAGAGATATGGGAATTCCTCTGCCATCTATTGAAACTATCATTTGTCTGTGTACTGCTACCTACTTGACTAAAAGAAAGCTATTGAAAGAAACAATTCTACTTGTGGTAATTTGCTACAACTTTTTTGTCATGCATGAACAAAAAATAATTCTCCTATTCCAATAAAGCAGAGATGCAAACTGCAAGAAACAATTCCTTCAGTCCTCATGGAATGTGCGCTAAAAGGTTCAACAAAAGTTATTATCTCAGACTGTACATTCACTATTAAACTATTGATGAGCTGCTTCTATTGTCATTCGTACTTCTGTTACCAGAAATTAAAGCAAATACTAAATTCCTAAATACACCATGCCTAGAAGAAAAAACGTGTTCATAGGCTCCAGGATCCTCTGTAGTCCCAAAGGGATTTTCATAACCTCACAGGTATCTTCAAGTCCTAGAATTTGCATTCTGCTTCTCGGCTCAGCTTGCAGATGTTTAAAAATACATGCAACAAGACAATTTGCTTTTGGCTACACATCTAAGAGGTTCAAACATCTGAATTATTCCGTCTGAGGTCAACTACAATTTATGTGCCAAATTAGGTTGAAATCGAGCTGGGAAGAGCTATGAAATACTAAGATCTTTGGTGCTTGGGAACTTGAGGCTATTTCTGACCAATATATACCCTCTTAGATCTTCTTCCAGGAAAAGGAGGCATTTTCAGGAACCAAATATTAAATATAAGCTTACAACTTACAAACCTGCAGGCTTCGGTCATTTAAATTTTGCTGGGCAAACAGATATAAAATGTGGAGTAGGGAGTAGAATAGGCCTACAAAAAAATTTGTAACAGTGTTCCTTGGCTTTTGGAATTCTAGAAAAGCAAGGATGCACATGCCATCATAGGCACTTGCATGCCAATAAGATCTGCAATAAAGAAAAAATACATGTTTCCTGGGCTTTAAAAATCTGTATCACTATACTGTTTAATATAAGCAGTAAATATTTCCCAGGAACTCAGGTTCAAGGCGTCTAAGAGGTATACTTGTAAGTGGTATAATTTCACCAAAATGTTGTTATAGTGTGTAGATTAAGTACTAATTTTTATATATGCATATGTATGTATTAGTCTGTTACCAAGAGAATTAATGTCCATCCCAACATGTATGGACTATTATTTTTCAGAATTCAATGTTGTGAACTAGTAGCTCGAGCAAACTTGTTATTTATATGCTAAAATAATTTTCCATATATTTCAAAATGATGGAGGATATTTCATATATCTGTCTCCTGAAACTTTTCAACACAATTAAGGTAGAGCAAAGGAGAACTCAAATGATTCTCCTTCTCAGGGATTCATGTTTAAGTCTATTCCCAACCCCCAATCTAAAAACAATCTTTGCTTGCTATTTTCTTGGAACAGATAACACTAATATTAAAATTAGTTTTGGGAAGGGATAACTTGAAACGGAATTATCCATAAATGAAAATCCTAATTAAATTAGCATTTTTTTCTTTACTAAATATCCTAAATTTCAAATGCCAAGTAGGGCTTTTAAAAATCTAAAGTAGTCATAGCCTTCAGTACTGCTAATGTCTCTCCTACTCACCTCAGTCCATCCCCATCAGCTTCCCAGTTTTATTTTACTTCTTCCAGGAAAAGAATATAGAAAAATATAAAAACAAATTTCATTTTTCAGTGGGGAATGGACCAAGATGCACTTCTAGATATTTGTTTTAAGACTGAAGAACTCAGCAGCATAACTCATTATGTGCCAGCCACATTTTCCAGAAATAATCAGCATACTACAATAAACCTGGAATTTACGCCTCAAATATGCTTTAACGGGCTGATTCCAAACATGTTCAAGTTTGCCATCTATCAAGAAGCTACAGAAAAAAATAGTATAGGAAGTAATTTCTGGTATGTTTTTCTGCCCTAATTATAAAACTTTTAATAGAAAATCAATCTTTAAATAGCTTATATTCAACCAAAGCCCTCTTTCTGTACCAGTACAAAATTAAAAAAAAAAAGTCATCCTTATCAGGGAGAGAAAGAGAGTCAGAATCTATTAAATCTATCTTGTCTGACACAAAATTACAAGTGTGATGTAAAAATCTAGCTAGCCTGACACAAAATTAAGCTCCTCTGGGTATAACTTTAAAAACATAAACTATCTCAAAAGTAACAGGGAAACCCACAGGCTGCAGTTTCTAGAAGTACAAAAGCGACTCCCCAGCTGGATCCATCCTGTAAGGGTGGAGTGTGATGAGAACGACATAGCTGAATAGGAATTTAGTCCTACACAACACTCAGAGCTGCACAAAGAGAAGACCTGAACACCTGTGCATTGCATCTATGCAAACCAGAGCAAAGCCTGGATGCTATAGTTTGAGAATTTCTTTTCGGTGCAGTCTTTAAAAAATACAGATCTATACACCAAATAAGCATCTCCCATTTCTGGAGAAAAAAATCCAAACTCCCTGACCTGCAAGAATAGTCTTGCCAGCGCCGTGGATGCTTGCCCTTGACCATGGCTCAGAGCAGGCAGTTAAGGAAGATTATAAAACTAGGACATATTCCTTCCACTTTCTGGTGAAATTGGAGATTGAAACTTATCTTGAATGAGCAGGGTACATCATGACAGCCACATTTCATAGCCACCGTGATGTCTACCCTCCATGAACCTCACTCATTCAATTTTTAACTTATACCTTTGTCCTCCCTAATTTCCTCTGGCACTGAGTTCCACAACTCAGCTCCACCCTGCCAGAAGGGCTTTAAAACTTGTTCTTCCTGGGCAGCAGAAGAAACATTACCTGCCTGTTCTCTGGTCACCTTTTCCTCACATGTCCTGGTGTAAGGGGAGCCAAATCTGAATTGTACCATAAGACAGAGGCTTCTCTTTTTTTCCCTCCAAATTCTTATTTCAACCCATTCACCTTGTGAACACAGCAGTAAATTCCTCATTTAAGAAACTCCCTCTCTCCTCCCAGCACTCCTGCTCCAGCAGTCAACCCTGGCATGCTGTTTTAGTCCAAAAGTCTCTTTTCTGGGCTGACACCCATATCTAGTTATGACTCTATTTAAATTAACCATAGTACCTGTGAGCATTAAAACCACCATGCAGGAAAGCCCTCTGACCTGCTAGGTGATTCCTTTATCTTAACAAATGCTCAATCTGGCCAAAACTGCCTCTTTATATGCAATCCTAAGAAAGCTGGAGGCTCAGGGACCTGCTCAGAATAGGTAAAAAAACTCCTTGGAGGCACAGCACATTTATCCTGAGCCCTACCAAAAAGAATAAAATGGAGGGAAAGGAAATTGATGGAGAATGATAAAGTTTAAAAATAAGACACAATTTCTTTCCGTTTGAGAGAACGCATGCTAACTGAACCAATGGCCAGGGGAACACATTTGCCTATATTCCACCAGATTCACTAAATCACTTAGTGTGGTGTGGAATATATGATAGTTATAATGAGATGGCATTAAGAGGGGAAAAAACAAGATTGAATAGTAGAAAACACCATCAGTTAGGGAAATTTGTTAAGCTAAGAAATGGTCCTCTCTGTCAATTAAATTTACAATTCTGAGAATGCTTAAAGATAAAAGATAGAGAAAAAAAACTTTTAAAGAGATAATTCTGAATGGAGGGGGAAAACAAAAATTAAATAGATTTTCCAACAAGTTGCTCTCCCCTTGTGTTAACAAAAGCTATAGAAATCTGACCTCAGCCTGAAACAAGCTCTACAGAGTTGCAGATGGTTGGCTATCATAGACTCACGAGGCAGACAACAATTATCCTAGTGGAACAAGGATAATTTGAGGGATGAATAAGAATAGCTCAAGTTGCTTCAAAGCCCCCTTCTCTCTCTCTGATTCTCCCCCTCCAAGGGCACTATCTCACATGAGAGCAGCATTCTAGAACAATCAAATTTGTAAAGCAACAAAAGAAAAGCTCATAAGGATGGATTTTAAAAAAAAACCTACACAGAAGCAGAACCAAGGCTGTAAAACTGCATCCTGATGATCTCTTCTAAAAGAAACATTCAGAGAAAATGTTAACATTTGGTCCCCATACCCTGAAAGTGCCCTGCAGTAGTACTACCACAAGTTAGCACTCTTCTGTTCTACAGACATGTGTTAGGACCCACCACATGAATATCTAAGTGAATGATATCAAAACTGGTTTCTTTCCCTTGGTGTGGCTCATGCCAGCTGGACTAGTCTAAATATTATTAAACATCATTAGATATATTAAATTTAAGCTTAAATTGTGCCAGCAGGGCTAGCTAAGAGAAAGAAGAAAGAATATTTTAATTAATTATGTTCCCAGGCTGTCGTGATGGTTGCTACTCTAAAAGCACCACTACTTTCATACAGTCTCAATTATTTTCCACAAATGGATAGGAATGTCTACCAATCCTTCTGGCAACATTTCCACTGCTGTCACTTGGTGCAGGGTTTAAAAAGCAATCCAGGAAAGTCTATGATGTGCTATAAAAATTAGGAAGTATTTAAGTGCTACATCACCTTCCCAGGAGACCTTCCACACTTACCTGACTAAATTTCCCTGACTGTCCCTGGAAAGTGACCTGCTTTCTGTACTGCCAGCAGTATAACCACACTTTTATTCTGACATCTCTAAGAGATACTCAAAACAGCAAGTCAGTACCTGCAAGTTGCTGTGGAAGACCAATTCTAGGAGCAGAGGGATTATTTCACAGTAGTAAAAATCTTCTGAAAATTGCTTTTACATATTATGGTAACTACACCATTGCAACATTCTATATTTTTATGAATATTCTAAACTTTTACCTGTGTATATGTACAAACACAGCAAGCTATAGCAATCGATGCATTTAGCAGTTGGTTTTGTTGTTGTTGTTTTTTTACGAACTAATGATGTTTACAGTCTTAGAAGCTCTTCAACAGTGACAAATACAGTATTTTAAAAAGTCAAATTGTGTATTGCATGTCAAATCTAGCATGCCTCTGGGAGGACAAATCAGCATGTGTTACACTTTCAAGTCTGCAAGCACAACTGTTAAGTATATTATGATCAACAGGAGGAATGCAGAGTACATCAAAGGGAAAAATAAAACTCCTGGTAGATAGTAACCACTCTCTTTTTTTCTGCAAGAAATATTAAGATGCGGGAAATTGCTCATACTTAAATCACTATTAATTAAAATAAGCCTTAGCTATTCCTTCCTCAACACCCTACTCTTTTTCATTTCTCTGCTTCCAAAACAAGACTGACAAAATATAAAATGTCTGTGTAATGGAAAATTACACAACCTCCAAGAATTTGCATTTAGAGGTGAACTAACATTTCTTTGGTTTAGGCTATAGTGGTGCTTCAGTTTTGTTAACTTTTTATAAAGGTCATAGAATTTTTCTAAGATACTTTAGAAAAAATGTTAGTTAAATGCACATAGTTCAAATTCCCTCCTTGTTCATGTCTTTTTCCAACAAAATAACTTTTCTCATTCAACTTAACCAGACATTCTGCTCCCACTTGTCCACACAAAGAGATTTTTTTCCTCTAAAATTTCAGAAGTGCCTCTCAAGTGAGGTATGAAGTGCAGGAGTTTATTCCAACTGAACTTTACCTAAATCAACCAACAGCGCTCCCAGTTTGCACAAACAGCAGGTTTCTGATCTTTGCCACCACTTTGTGTCTCTGGGGAGTTTTCTCAGCAGCATCAGCATGCATGGGAATTGGCTTATTATATTAAGTTGTAGATTTCCTGCCTATCCTGAGTGTACTCTTTTTTCTTTAATTTCTCAATAGATTTTTTAACAATTGATTAAGAAGTTGAGTCACAATCTGATCTATTTCCTGTGTTCTGAAGGTTAATATGAGCATCCAAGCATCATAATAACATAACAGCAGCAAAAAATCCATTAAACGTGAGACTGAAAGCACTAAATTCAGCCTTAATTCCAATTATGGCCTGTTGTATGAGTTTCAAATTTTATGTAAGAAATTGATACAATCATAATTTCTCACCTCCTAAACCCTTTGAGGAGGGAAAAAAAAAGCAAGTCAAACAGAGACTTGACAAAAAATTCCCTTTTTCACTGATACCTGATGACCTTCTAAGATCATTCTTGGAAAAAACTTCATAAAATTTCTCTTGAAACATTCTAATGTCTACATTAAAAGTTGTCAATGTAGGGACAACACTGTGAAGGATAAAGAGAAACAAAACAAATTAAAAGGAATCACAACCCAGATCTTGTTTGCAATATGGGTACAACACACAAAAAGTATTTTGAATTCAATAAAATACACATGTATTTTGCCACGGTTCATATCTAGTGCAAGTTCACGGCTTAGAAAGAGCCTTTGTGCCATCCTTGAAGTTACTGCATTCAAAAGGATGAAAACAGGAGTGGAAAAACACCTTTAAAATGCATTTCACGTTTTCCTGTAGTCCAAAACTACAATTACCACACGCTTTATAAGCCTGCAGCCAGTTTTAGTAAACTACTTACAGGTCTTGCATGACAGCCAACAGATGAAAGTGGTGAGTGAGAGTTCTCATTCATTGCTGCTGGCAACCCACTGCCTTTCTGATTTCTTTCTTCAGAAACAAAGATTAGGTGGGGGAAAATAAGGTAAAGGGTTATTTTTAAAAGTCCTTATTTTCAAATTACTATCCAGGAGCTGGCCGAGTTGAGCTCTTATTAGTTGTCTCTCATCTTCCACTTCTGTCTCCATAGAAACCTTGCAGCAGCATCACCTGCCTCACTAACCTGAAGTCTCCAGATGTGGCCAGTGCCAAGCCTGGCTGGGCAAGCTGGGAGAGGATAGTGGACGTGGATAAACCTCCAGAGCTGGGGGTCAAATTTCTGGTCAAATCTGGGAGATCTCGTGTACAAAGCAGAGAAGTCACCTCTAATCGATTGCACAGACTGCAGCAGGAGGTTCATCCCAATCCCAGCTGCTTCCCTTTTCTCCATTGCCCTCGCATAGATGTATCCATCTCCATGAAGGAAACACCTCAGTCCTCATAAACTAAAACCCACAAAGGCTGGAAAATAAGTGAAATGGAGGGATACTGAGCTATGTAATCAGCACAGGGAAAGTCAGCTGACTGTGAAGAAGGGGACTTCTCAAACTCCTGCCCCCCTTTCCCTGCTTCTAGAAGAGTACAGTGGACAGTATCAGGAAAAGGATTTGGAAAAAAAAAAAAAGATCAGCTTGAATATTCAGAGGTACATTGTAATACTACCTCTATTGTGGGAAAAACCACTCAGAAAGTCTTTTGTCCATGGCATTTTTCTATTTAAATTATTTATCTAGGGGCAAAATCCATTTTTTTCTAGTGTCAATCCCTTGTTTTAGAGAGAGAGTGTACTGAGAATTAACTTGTATTTATTTATTTATTTGGATGGTCTGCACACAAATAATCTGCTAATTTTTCTTTTACCTGCTTCAACTTCTCCATCACTCTCATCCCAACTGGAATATACCAAAAAAGTGACATTTTGAGATGACAGCTATGAGTCACCAGGTGGCCAACACTGAGTCGCCAAATGCAAGAGAAGTTACTATCCTCTGCAGACTGCCCAAGGGGACTACTAAAAAACCCCAAGAAGGGGAATTGCTCTCATCAAAAGGAGAGGACATGTTCAGGCAGACAGTCCCTCAGAATGGTTTCCCCCGCCAGCCCCAGTTAATCTCATTTCAGTTTGAGTAAATTGTTCTTAAAATAAATCTCTGCTCTCGGGCACACAAACAGGAAGAAGTGAGTTATGGAAACAAAAACACAATAACAACTTCTAGCAACTTGCTAAGAGCAAGGGAGACTACCAAACACTCAGCACTGAGCAAGAGGTGACAAAATGTATCCCAGAAAATCTAGAGATAGGAGGGGCTATGCTCCCGTGTCTGAGAACTACTGCAAACAGGATATGAACACAATTTCTCCTCTGTGTAGCTATCAGGCCCTGCAGACAGTTTCTGTTCAAGAGATGTGTGCATGCAGTGCTAGAACTCCAAACAATCCAGAAGAAACAGAACTGGTTTTTTATTTTATTTTTCCAATCTATTAAAGCTTTAACATCTATATGAAATATGTACTTACTGAAAAAATCAAACCATGCATGACAGAAGGGATTTGGAGCTTTGGTGGGTGTGAGTGGGTCTAGAGGTTGCACAACAGACTAATGTGAATAAATATAAATATAGACACAAAGGGTAAGTAGTAGATATTCCTTGTCTATTGTTTTCAATCAAATGCTAAAGCTAACTGACAATCCAAATGTGCATCATGGTGCAAGACTGTATTTGAATATTGGGTTTTGTTATACCTACAGTTGTGAAGAATTTCTAGATATAAAGAATGTGTAAGGACAAATATTAGCTTTTAAGTCCATTTCATGGACATGGAAGGTGGTGAACAGAAAAAAAGAAATGTCAGATTTGTGCAATAACAGTTTTGAACCAATGTGCTGAATGCAGATAGCAGTGATCACAAGTTACTTGCCATAATGATGGTTATTTTCTGAAATATCAGTACACATTTACTCACATTTTCAAATTTTTTTTGTCCAAACCACCTAGTAGTTCCTTCGTCCAGAAAGCAATTTTCTAAAACCATGCACTTCAACCCGCTAGATTTTTATTTTCTAATAAAATTTTTCAGAGGTGTAATTTATGGGGAAATAATACTCAGTATTATGTTTGGTTTTTTTTTTACCTTCACTGAATGTTAGGTGGGAATTTGTGTTCTCATCATAGAAAGAAGAGCAGTCTGCTCAAATCAGCATTCCTGGGATGGGACAGTACAGTTGCCATCTGTGTCAATGCAACAACCCTGCCAAGACACGCCAAGCTCATAGTTTAATTGGACAGAGGATCTTACAGTGCCCCCATCACACTCACTCTCTTTCAATTTACAATACTTCCTCAGTGACAGAAACCAAATGTTAAACAGCAAAATGAAGGCTGGTTCAGTTTCCAACAATGAGATCATTTTTCAAATCTACGGTTTCCAGCTGATGGCCAAGTGAAGGTCTTGGATGACGTAGCTCTCCATTCTTAGATGCAAAGGCCCTGTCACGACAACAGGAATTCAGATTTTTAAGAAGATAAGTTATTAAAGAGTAATGAAAAGAAGATAGATACAGAAGTTATTTGTAGACATCCTGTTGCTGCCTATATAGTACAGTTGCTGTAGCAAAAGTGAAAAAATTAATGTTGAAAGCTGAGAATAACACTACAAAAATTCATTTCTTCATTCAGGTCAATGCCATCAGCAAGGAGTACACTGCCACCGTTTTTGGGTGCCACAGGCCCTGAGGAAGATGACAGCTCTTATCTAAGATAAAGATGATTCTGTAGAAGTGCTTGAGGATTTACTAGCAAGAAATGAAAGAGCAAACTTCTCCTACCTCTTTAAAGCACAGGGCTGGAACCCATGCAATCAATAACAGTAGATTGAACAAAAGCAGAAGAAGCTGAAGGAAATACCTTGACTGGCTGGGAAAAAAACCCACAGAGGTGAGAGACACCTCTGGAAAATGTAACCTATCAATTTTAGTAGTGCACCTGCGATTTAATCACAGCACTGCACTTGAAACTAGAATTCAAGGGGGTCTACATTCTCATTCAGGTTTAAGGGAATAATATCTTCAGCTAACAAATTGACATACAGACTGTTCCAAATGGGTTTTTTTGCAAGAAATGACACCACCAGAGTGGAGCAAGAAACACCGGATCAGATCCTTTCAAGATGCAAGTGCAGAGAAGAGAAGCATCCTAATCGCCACATAATTTGACACTCCAAATTACCAGGGCAGGTAATTTTGCTGCAAAAACTGCAGGAGCAAGGTGGGCAGGGTGGTATAACAGGACTGCCTGCACTTTCTGTGGCATTGCTGGCCCAGGTCAGCAGAGCTGCTGCGATGAAAGGCTCCTGCTCATTTCTTCCTGCACACAACCACAGCACTGCTAAGCAAGTGAGGAATACCTTCACATCACAAAGGTATTTAGTTTAGTGGAGGACAGCTTGGCCTGCAGTTCAAGCAGATTCAAATTTCTGAGCGGGTGCCCAAAATATCTCCAGCCAAAGGGATGGAAACTACTTCTTCCTTGCATTCTGAAGAGAGAATGATATGTCACCCTGTATTCAAGGCCTGAAAATGTTTGATATAACTGGTCAATAGTATCATCAAGATGATTGAAGATGATGAAATTGATAGAGAGAGACAAAGCGAAGTGCTCTCGCTCAGCCAGACTCTGGTAGAATCTATTGATTTACAGCAAACAAAACAATGTGGGAAATAATATTCAGACACCCTTGCGGGTACATGCTGGTTGCCAGTTCATTTCAACAAAATGGATGCTGTTCAAAGCCACAACTCTCACAAACTTTAAGTAAACCACACACACACACTCTCTGTATATAAACACACAGAATTTAACATTGACAATTATGATAAAGGATACAAAATTATCAAATAAGAAATACGAGATGAACCAAAATTAAGGCTGAAGATGAAATCAGAACTGGACCTCATTATACCATATTTAATTACAAAACTATCTTTTTCCTCTTTTTTGTAGGACCTCTGTCTCAAGTACACAGGAAGACTCTTACTGAGTAATGGATCATTTAATCCAAATTACCCTTTCCTCGAGCAGCTTTGGTCTGCCGAGTGATATACAGACAATAGCCGAGATGAGAAGGAGAGGAGGGATGCCACACTGATGATACTTGGGTCATCTATCAGATGTTAAAGGGGTTTGTGCTGCTCATCATCAAATTTAAAAGTCCTCCTCTGCAGGCAAAATAACATGAGCCACCCAGACACTGCTCCAATCCTCTACAAGACTTTAGTCAATAAAATATCTCAAGAGAGAGGCAAGAACTATGTAGAACCAGACACTGAGCTGTGGCAAATTACACCAAGAAATTAAGAATAAGAATACATTAATAGCCTTAGATCAATCAGGAAATAAAAATGTATGTGTGACAACAAACACTGACAGTGATAAAGACAAATAGGAGTTGTTTGCTTGTGTGAGACCAAGAGGATTGTCCCCAGCCTCAGGTGCTCAGGTGGGTGACTCTGTTGTCCCAGTTGAAGGGAAGAGGAGCCAAGGGCTTTTACCAATAAACCCAATACTTTGCTCATCATTTATGGCCAGGGGCAGGAGCAGGCTGAGTAAGACAGACCTTATCAAAGTCAAAAGAAAAAAACCTCCAGCATATTTAATGTATAATTCCTCTGCACAATTTTACCATGTATGACCTCTTCTAGCCTAGTAGGTGTAGAAAAAAACCTTAGTCAAAACTAAGTGTACCTTTCAGAAATTTATTCTTGCACAGTTTTGGCTTCATCCAAAATTCAAAAAATCATGGGAACTGGTTTTACATGTCACAGCTTATTCACTCTGCATATATGTGAGAGAATATACGTACATCTCATGGAAAACATGAGGGAGAGAAAAAGAAACTAACAAGATTTATGACCATGCACTTATTTATAATGATATAATATACACATAATATGATAATATAATCCTTTATTTTTCTTTCAAAGCAGACTCTTAGTTAACAGAGGTCACAGTGAATATATCCAAAATATGTGCATGTTACTGCCAAGATTACATGCAAAATCATGCATTTGATAGAGCAAAAATACAGGGGTTTTCCACTGTTTTACCTTTATTTCAAAACCTGGACTATAAATTAGCTAATAAGGCAGCTGTTAAAAAGGAGGAATAATGATTTTATTCACAGAAGACCACTGGTTAAAATAAGCTTATAAAATTCTCTGTTTTCTTGCAACAAATTGCAATTTGATGTATCTTACTTATATGTTTTCATAAATGGAAAGTCTGCTGCAAAAATTAAAACTGTACTGGCAGTGAAGGAAACTTGTTTCATAAGGTAAAGGAATTCTCAAAAAACAGTAATCATTTTTTCCTCTTATTTAGGTATTCCACCAAGGTGGTAGTGACATTTTTGCCAGTTAATCCACACTCTTTTATTATGCACTACTGAAGCACAAAGACAGAATGTCTGCATTCTCTTCTTTTAGGCAGAATTCTGTGGCTTTGAAGAGAGTATTTAATACTATACTTGCATTTTAGATGACCAAACTGTAATAAGAAGAAGAAGGATATACTGTGTGTCCTGATCCTACAAACCCTTACTCCAAAAGCAATTTCTGCCTATGCATGCAGAAACCAGATAACTTAAATACAGGTGTGCAAAAGACAAAAGATATAAACCCTTCAACAAAGCTTCTTTAGTCGCTGTCCTATCAAATGAAAAATTTTCATAAGATTAGCAAACTAGCTATTCTTTCCTTACATTTCTAGAAAGGAATAGTAAAAACCCTGAAACACATTTAGTAACAATAACTTTCTCTTGATTAGTATTTTTAAATGTTTTTTCTAATACATTTCTTTTTAAGAAGCATGATTTTTTTGTTTGGTAGTGCTTATATTAAATCTCATAAATCTATTTCCAAGTGTGCAGGACTGATTTAAGAGTTTCTCATTGTATAAAGCAGTCAGTAGGTGAACATTAGATAATCGCAAAGCACTTTTACAAAAAGAAAATCCAGGTTAGTTCGGAAACTAACATCTCAGACCATTTTTAGCAGTAGCTGCTAATACCTCTTAAAAACCCTGAAGCAGTAGCACTATTGTGAACTAACCCCAAGGAACTGCCTCTGCAAATTCTGCTATCAATCTGATGCTGCAAAGCAGCTCAGTAGTTCCAGAAGCCTTTGTAAATTCCATCTCGTTGAGAACTGATTTCAACAACTATCATTTACTAAGTGTATGGGGAAAATCTGTTACCAGCGTAGATTCAAATTTAAAAATCCACCTCAGGAGGATTAAAAATTGTTTAAGTTAGAATACTAACCCTCACTGTAGCCTAATATTAAAAATAAGCTATGAATAGAAATCAGGCTTCAGTAAATACTACATTTTCTTCTAATACACTAGTTTTAAAATGCATACAACTGAAGAATGATTTTTGTCCAAAGCTATACTGAACTCTATTATATCCAGGTATTCCTCACATTTTTCAAAAAGAAAATATTTCAGGTTTTTAAGCAATATATTTAAAATACACTGAAGTACTAAGATCAACAACTGATCGGACTTTTCCCTCTACGGACTAGTAAATCTGCAGCAGCAAATTTTTCAGAAGCCATATTAACATCCAGCTTGATGTAGTCTTATATTTTTATTATTACTGTATAAAAAAATAGCAAAAAACTAAATAATAATAATGACCAAAAGAGCCAGCAAAATATTTTGTTTCTGCTACTGTATATTACATATCACATATGTTCTGCCTATGGACAAGTTGAGTGGTTACCAGCAATTTCAATGCAAAAAAAAAAATTACTACCAATATTATAAAAACCACTCTATGTTCTCAATTACCTCTTGGAACAGCTCCTGCTGAAAGAAGTTCTAATGTAGATGAAAGCCTAAGCACCAATAAGAACGCCACAAGTAGTACATGTCTGGAAGTTTCATATATCTTATATTCCTCCAAAACAAGGAATTTGCCTAGGAAACTGGGAATTTCCTGTGGCAAAGACACAGCTTATTTGAATGCAAATACTTTCAGAGTTAGTAATAAGACAGTGGCAGGCAGCATAAGAAATCATATTCCTGACTTTTTAATATCTGTTCAGAATAAATAAATTCATAATTGATCAATTATATATTCAGGCGGGGAAACACAATGCTAGCCTTTCATTGTCCATGGACACACAGTCTCATCACCAGAGAGCACAAATGAAATGCTAATGGCAGAGAAGATGAATGCCAATTTCCTTCACTTTGCTCCAACTTTCAGTGGCTCTCTACAATAAAAGATAGCTATTTGTGGAGACTGGCTTGTTCCATACCATTAACTCAGAACAAAACATATTTTTAGTGGGACAGCAGTGTTTACTTGTAAGAACTGATGAATTGTACACCGCCATTTATCACTTGTAGACAAAGACATTCAGGCACAATTTTGGACATAAATCAAGGTACATGCTCCTAAATAAAAAAGGGATTGCTTAAGTCCCTAAAACTGCATAGATTGAGGTCAGATTGGCCATAGCAACCAAGAATGGTACTTAGGCCTTCAGTAAGACTTAGCAACCAATAAATGAGCTCAGATCTCTTTTCATCTCCACTGGTGTGAAAGCCAAAATTAAAAAGATTAGATCACGCTGCACCCATCACAATAGACTTCACAGTGAAAAAGTCATTTCTAGCCTTTGATTCACGTCCAATAAATAACATTCATCCCTTCCATAATGAACAACTTTCAAAGTAAATTGAATCTCCATAGTGCTGCTTTCCCTTGCTGCACCGTATTTACATAACAATATATCACAGGAAGCTCAGAGTGGGTCTTGCAAATGGAAGACATGTCTTTAGCACTGATTACACTATACTCAGCTTTAAAATGTTTGCCATTTAAACATAATGCACTGTAGATTATAATAAATAATAAACAACACTTTAAATCTTGTATGAAACTTTGACAATTTCAATATGGAAATTTCATAGTAAACAGTTCCCTCCCCTTTTCCTTTGAGTCCTTCCATTTGAGGATATTCAGCAAATCCTACTTTCCAGGAGCACTGATGATACTATCTGCCTCGTGTTTCCAGGAAAAGGGATAATACATTATTTCATTTTTACTGCCTCTTTTCACACCGTTCCTCTCCTCTTTTATATATCTTTTCAAGTACTCAAACAATTCTTTTTAATGTTCCAAACACATCAGTAACCCGTTACTCCAATCTCACACAAAGCACTAAATATTGCTCGTTTTCCTCTCCCTAGTGCAGTAGTTATTTGTAAATAGGTGAAGCTGATCACAGCTGCAGGAATCTAACACAGATCTAACGCATGAAATCAGAAAACGCATCCAGCAAATGTTTGTGTTGTATTGCCACTGTATGCCCTGTATTTCCCACCCCCATTTTGTCATTATTAAAAACGGATTGTCATTCCCTTCTTACTGCAGGTTGCATAAATTGACGTTTAAAGGAGTGTTTGAAAGAAATATATCGAGACAAAAATTCTACACCTAATTAAAAACATGCAGGAATAATTTCACCCCTCTGCAGCAACAACTCATGTAGATTATACTATGTGAACTCAGCAGGGAACCTCATTAATTTTTAAAACTCTCTGACCCTAGTGCAGTTAAGGGTATAAAAATAATTACAAATTAGCTTTGAGGGAGCACTGCTTTAATATTACATGTGTGCTATCAGCTACACAACATTTTATCAGCCATGGATATTTATGATAGATAAGCGTAATTTCAAAATAGCCAAAATAAATTTTAAAAATGCAAATATTAGAGATCTTATCTTTTTAAGAGCACAACTATAGTAGCCAGCACTTCCACAAAAAAAATAGCCTGTCTGCTTTCTGCAAACATTCTCATAGCACAAAGCACGCCAGTAACAGATTAAACGCTAGTAACAGCCTGGATACGACAGTAAACTAAGATATTCCTATAACAAGGCACGTTTGCAATCTACCAATTTCTAACTTATTTAGAAGGCTATAAAATTCTTGGCAGAGGGTATAAATAGTCTCTCTTACCTAAAACTTGTCAGAAGAAAGATCCTTCTCCATTGTTGTCACCTCCAGTGCCCCCTCTTGCCACCATGGAGATTGGTTCTGCTATGTTTATTGCTCTGTGCCTCAGTTGGAGCCGTGACACTAATCTGCCTGCACCGAGCAGCACAGGGGTGTGTGTGGGTGTGCGAGGGAGTGACTGTGCGTGTGTGTGAGAAAAGAGAGCCTGCTCCACCTCAGGACTGGGAGCCTAAACCTCGGGCCAAGTCAAGGCTGAATGAAAATGATCAAAGCTCTGTCCCTCATCAACAGAGCAGACAAGGTTTCTCTCCCCCCCTCCCAATGAGAAATAGGGCTGTCATTAGGGATTCCCACTAAAAAGCCTCTAACAGAGGCAGACCTTCTCCAGACTGCTAGTGCCTGCCCAGCAGCCCGTGCAGAATACAGGTAGCTATTGTTCCTGAGACAGATATGTAGCCAGCCACTCAGACTCTGACAGATCTCAACAAACCAGTGAGCCTGCCTTCGGTTTAACTCTTTATTTACTAGCAGTTCACTTTTTACAAAGATCTCCTTTTGCCCTAGAGAGGGAGGGACAGAGAAGGGGAAAAAAAGAAAATCAGTAAATGGTTCTTGTTTTGTTAGAAAAAAATGTTTCACGTACATAAGCAGTAATCCTATGCAAATTTAGGAGTACTGACTTTCATTTTGAAATCTCATCTAGTCTGGTGCTGGACAACACTGCAATAGCACATTTCAGCTGTAAAGCAGCATTCCAGTCCTGTAAGGGAAATAAGTCCTGTTCTGCCTTCCCCTGAATTTTCATAATTCATGGGGAAATAAAACAGTTGGAATAGATAACATGCAACCTTGTTCAAATAATCTAAGTATCAAGAAACAGAGAAATTCAGTCCAAAAGCTTCAGCAGTTTCTCCACCAGACATATGTTTTAAGCATTGAATGAAAATGAAGTTAGCATCTCCAGTAGCAAATTGTGCTAGAGCAAGTAGATAGTAATTAGTTGACATAAATAGCAGAGATACTCATTTCAGTCTCATAGCAGTTATATATTTCTATAAGGAGATTTTATTTGCACAAAAAATCTGGGTTTTTTAAATTTAATATGACATGGAGCTTAAGCATTTTATTTGCAAAGACACAGTCAATGAAGCTGTTAGAGAAAATATCCTGACATTTACACTCTGTGCTTGACTTTTAGGAAATAATACATTTTCATATGAAAAGCTAATGATTCTTCATTCTGCATAACTATTGTATAAGTTCAAGCCAGGTGCAGACTTCAGCTCTAAAACACTTTTTCCCCTTCTTCTGTGTAAGTCAGTCTTAATTTCATCTCAGGCAGATTGCAGTAGGATGTCTATGTGCAGGGATATACTTGCCTTAGGGTGGGTGGGTTGGATGGCTTTAAGGCAATTTTAAGGTGTAAAGGTTGAAGACTACTGGCAACATTTTCACATGACAATAAAATCAGATTCATAAAATTCAGGATTAAAAAAAAAATGAGACTGTTAACACATGTGCAAATTAGTGAAAAGATGTCAAAAGCAGTATTCTACCCTAACAGACCATATCAACCCAGAGAAGCCTTCCTACCCATTACAAATAAACAATAATTTTATCAGCAACTTCCAAATGACATGCTAAAAATCTGTGTGTGATTTAATTTGAAAGTTGCCAATGGTCACTTTGGAGTGTTTCAAAGCAACCTTTTCTGCACGTTTGAGAATTTAATTACATTCCTACTAAAATTCCAGGCATTCAGAGCCCATCAAAATTCTTCCAGTGCAGCAAGGAAACAAACAGACAAATAGGAAAGTAAATCAGTGTTATTCAATGTAACACACCCTGTGTGGCAGAATACATCTAGTCCTCTCAATGCATTTTAAAGATCCAGGACTTTGCACAGAAATCTTGTCGCTGTTTAATTCCTGGATATCTCTTTCATACCAATTGGAATATCAGTCCTTCATGACAGACATATTCTTTGGACTGTAGTTTTTATCATCAATTTATATAAATTCCTGGCATTATGGAGGAAAAAGGCTTCCAATTATAAACATGTTTAAAAATTATTAGTGTTCTTAGATAAAAAGAATAATTTATTGTGAATTCTGAGGCATTGTGCACCAGTTTCCCTTCTATTTGAGCAAACTAGCAACAAACTCTTGCCACTAAATGGAATTTAAAATTTCTGGAGAAACTATTGTCAGGAAGGTCCTCTGCTGCTGGTGTGCAGCATGGAACAGCTGGTGAGAATGTGGCCATGGACTGCAACAACAAAAGCCTGTAGAGTACATGTTACTGTCTAGGAACACCAAGCCTGCCCAGCATGTGCATTCCACTGCCAAGCAGAGACCACCAGTGCCATGCCATGGAAAGCCTGCTTTGAAGCCCTATCAAGGATCAGGTGACAAGCTCCCCAGCATGGTCTTAATTTGATTTCAACCTCTAGCAAGGCCTTGCTAAGTGTAATAACCCCGGAGTGTTTCACATTGAATCAAGATTCCCACACGTCTTCCAGTGCCGTTATCTTGGTCCGTGCTCATCTGCTGCTGGCTCCGTACCTCCATGATGACACATCATTCAAAAGCAGCACAGCATCAGTAAACTTTTCAGAATCAAAACTTACGGGGGAAAGTTTTCTTTCAAAACTCATGAATCAAAACTCATGTCAGAGCTGGAGCTCTTTGATGGAAGACAGAGAAATTGGCCCTTGCAATGAAGGTGTGACCTCCTCCTCCTCGTCCTCAGAAACCCTCCCTGCTTTACTGGAGCAATCCCCAGGCTGCGCCCATGAGGGTAACATCTTTCTTCAGGTTTGGAGACAAGACTGGGGAGAAGTATTCTGCCCAAAGACTTTCACAGTCCCTGGAGATCACCTTTTAGAAGGACAATTGCCACTCTTCCCAGTCAAGTCTATCCCAAGTCACCAGTAACAGACGTCTTGCTGTAAAGTGCACATTGTGGGATTTATGTAAAGGA
The DNA here is from genome assembly GCA_013397955.1 of Grantiella picta. Classification (NCBI taxonomy): domain Eukaryota; kingdom Metazoa; phylum Chordata; class Aves; order Passeriformes; family Meliphagidae; genus Grantiella; species Grantiella picta. The sequence goes on from VZRM01001619.1 coordinate 957,487, forward strand.
TGATGTTTGTTTACACTGATTGGCCCAAATATTTCTCTCTCTCTCTCTTTCTTCTTTTTTTTTTTTAATTTTAAACAACAAAAACCACAAAGTAGAAGGGAAAAAGGGGGCCTCTTAAGGGGGGAAGAAAAGCAAGGCTTTTTTCCTTTTTTTAATTGCACAACTTATCTACTAAAAGCGGGCATTATGGGCACAACATTGGGTAACTAATCTCACTTACCCTAGGGTAGTTGAATGGTTTGAATTGCTTTCCCAAAAAGAGAGCATAAAGAAAGTCAGGTATGTCTTGTATAACAATTCTGCATCTGAGAAATTTGCTTGGGAACAGACGGCTGGAGTCACTTCTTTCAGCTAACCCACAGAGCCCCACTTTGGCAAACAAAGCCACATACCAGTGTCACGTATCCATTTTCCTTTGGAGATTCCATTTTAATGATTCTGTAGTAAATACCTTTGTATATAGAAATTATTCATACCAGATATGAAAAGAGCACTGTGTTCCAGTAACTGTCTTATAGAGGTGAAATGCACATAATGTATTCAAATATGCAACCTCAATTAACCTTTTGCCTCACTTTGTGGACAAACCTATCTATAAAGAGTGAGCTCCCTCCACGATCAAAAGTCAGTTTTACAACTTCACATTGTTTGTGGCTAGCTCCCTATACAATAGAACGTAACAGGAGGAGATCTTCATGAAGTGCAATTCAAATTTAACTCATTGTTGTTCTTAATCTTCATTCCCTTAGCATAAAAGCTAATGTAAAACATCATATAAGAAAGCACTGATTTTTTTTTCTTTTATTCAAAATATGTTTATTTATTATGTGGTAACTAGCCTTCATTTATCTCCGAATATACTGAAAAATGTAAGATAACAAACATAAAGATATAAAAATATTTTGACAGGAACCAGTACCTATTTTGCTTTGGGTGTAGGAAAGTACAGCATGTAGAAGAACTTATGATTAACATACATTCAACTAGGTTTGTTTACTGCATTATAAAACAACCTGGAATTACAGTTGATAAAGGACCCTTAGCCTTCCTTAAATTTGGTATGTATATTATTAATGAAATTGCTTTTCTTTAAAATGGTGTTTTAAAGAGCACAACTTTTTTCCCCCCTCAACTCTTTCACAGAAACATAATTAGAGTATTGCATTCTCCACTAGATGCTTTGTGAAAGCAAATGTCAGGGATTACAACTCAGCAAGATAATTACAAACATTCGACATAAAGGCATAGGAAACCAACATTAGAGGTACATTTCACCAGTTCCCATTCCTCCTACAGATTAAACTTTTGATATGTGATCTGTTGGAGAAAATGAGTAGAAGGTGACAGTATCTTTTATTTCTTCTCCCCTGATTACTTTAGCGCTAACATCAGCAGACCAAAGCACTCTTCAAATAAACCTTTTACTTTTTCTAAAGTTTCAGATTCTGAGCCCCAAATACAGACTTTGTAAAACCTCCCTCCATTCGACACTGAGCCCAAACATTTGCCTAGCTAACCAGCTAAGCATGAATTAGAGCGACAGGACATATTCACACATGTAGAGTGAATTAAACAATCTCTTTTGAAGTTTACTTTTTAAGTCATCTTGTACCTAGTTCCATGTCAAGACAAGAGATAAATAGAATAAATAGAACAAGATGTCTTCTTTATAAAATCCCCAAACAAACAAAAATACCCCACAAAACATACCCCAAACCCCTAAAATAATATCAACACAATCCCAAATGTGTTGAATAGGATTTTCCCCCTTGCTTCCTTAAAACAGTGATTTAAGCAGGCACGTTACATTACAGATATTCCAGTTTGACAATTCACTTGTTAGCAGGAATTAGTTTATCACTTGTTTTCATCACCTTGGATGGATGTGGACCTACCGTTTTGAGCACTGATCCATGGGAGTTGCTGTTTCTTCGAAGGGACACTTTTTGCAATAAAGTAGCTTGATGGAGAAAGGCAAGTCAGGACTCCCCCTGTAGCTTCAACCTGCCGTGGATAGTTTTCTTCCTTGGGATCTTTTGATAAAAGCCAGAACACAACCTGATTTATTAATGTAGCAAAGTCATTACAATTCAGAGCTAAAAATGTTATTGGACTTCCCTCCAGCTAGTGCTGTTTAAGCAAGCCTTTAAAAAGCAATTTAATTCCATTCCACAAAGTCGAATTTCCTCCACAGATAATTGGTTTTCATTGTATGTATAAAAAGCTGCAATGAAGCCAATAAGTCAAACTACATCTTTTCTAAGAGTTATATTTTTTACCGAAAGACTGACCTGCTTCTGACAGAATTGTATTGTCTCTGTTTTTCTACTGTTAACCTGGAATCTTTCTGTTAATAACACAGACACTACAGTAGCATTCAACAACGTACTATGAAATCCAAATATAATCAAGAATTCTTCTGACCTCACATTTATAGGCAAATAACTTTATGCTGTCAGCTGCCATAGATCAAATCTTCATATATAAACTTATTCAATAAGAGTTAAAACATTCACACTGTTCTGAGAGCTTGAATCAGTCAGAGAATGCTTGCCTGGCTTGGGACATTATCAGCATATTTGAAAACTGCCATACCAAAACAAATATTAAAACCTGGTTTTGTTTATGTATATATAATATACAATAATATGTATTGCCCATTGGCATGTTTATACTCCAAGAGCCTGGGAACAGCAGTGCTCTTTTGAGCATCTTGAAACATCAGACTTGGAAAGCTTACACACTAATTACAGCACAACAACAAAACAAAGAAATCCAAAAGCTATCAAATTTGGATATGCAAAAATAAGCGTGAAATTTTTCTGTAATTAAAAAACTTCACAAAAGCCCCACACTCATTCAAATCTTGTTTATAGCAGATACTTATGACTAAAAATAATCTTCCATCTCAAGCAGCCAAATGCAATAAAAATACTCACCAGATATCTTGCCTTGCTTTGAATTCATGTATTTATCTTTCTTATTTCTTTTTTTTTTTCTTAATAAGACAAGGAGATTCATATTTAAGAGCTGTGTGAGTTTCTGTCCCCCTGCTCCCGCAGCTCTTCAGTTGTAGGTACGGAGGAGCTTGGCTGGTACTGTTTTGAGATAAAGAGAATGGCCCGTGTGAGCCAAGATATTCTGTACTGTCTGATGATCTCTGCAGTGCTCTTAAACTCCTTCACCAAGACAGGTATTTTTTTGCTGTCTGTTGTCCAAACAGGTTCATCAGAGCTCTTACAGCCACCTTCATTTTTCAGTTGTGGAGGCCCTATGTGCTGAGAGGAGACAGGTTTCTTTCTCTCAGTATTTATTTGCTTTTGGATTGCAGGAAGAGGCTGAGAGATTTTCAATTTGAGATCAAAGACAAGCACATGCAATGGGACGAAACATAGTTTTCTCAATTGTGCTCAGAATAGTAGTCCCTGAGTTCCCACATTCAGTGCTCTCAACTCTATAAGCCTCACAGGGTAAAAAAGATGGATAGTTATATATACGCACGCACACAGACGCACGCAGACACACACACACACATATTTTAAATATATTAGTTTTCCCCCTTGCAGCACTGCAGTCTCTCTATTGTCAAATAATAACTGTATCTGAAAAGAAAGCACTTAATAAGGCTAAGGTCAGACTGCTTAGACTTGGCATTTGCTGCGATAACAAATCAGAGATGATAGCATCGTACAGATTTATGAATTTTTTGCCCCCGCAGTCACAAACATCAGACGTTTACTTTATAAAGAAAGCTTTTAGATTCTTCCTGCAGTTTCCATAGTGATTTCATTTTTTCCCTTTTATCACAGATTGGCTGAAGTACTGCTACCCTTTGTGCTTTAAAAGGCTTGTGCTACCAACTGTCGATATAAAGGCACTGTAGCTAAAGCACACATGCAACACAAACTGTCAAAAATAATTGAAATAGATAAATACTGGCTGAAAAAGGATTTGGTTTTTTCTCTGCTTGTCCTGAAGAGTACAGTAGAATAGTATTTCATCTGAATAAATGTAATTAACTTGAGCCAACCACACTTCTGTTCCATTTCCCATAACCTATGATACTTCTATTAGAGCCCTTGCCACACAAAAAAATTACTTTCTTCACAAAATTTTTTTATACAGCATATATCAAGCAAAATGCCTATGTTTGTTAGGTATAAATGAAAGCACTTTCATCAATTTTTGGAATCCTCTAAAGACATTGCTTATGCCAGTGATATTCTTCCTCTAAGAAGTTTATTCTGTCAGAGAACATGATGATTTAAGGAACAATTACACTGTTTCTGGCAAAGCAAACAATACTCTCTCTTGCTGGAAAGATAACCACCTTTCAAAGTAAGCCTAAAGGATTAGTTTCTGTTTAACCCCTCGCTAAACAAATGAGACCATCATCTTCCCAACAAAACAGAACTCAGCTAAGTAAACACCTCTATTCAGTTATCATTCCTTTAAAAATGTAGTCTTTACATTGCAGAATGAAAGCACAGTATTTCCCTAGCCCTCTTTTAACCAGCTTAATAAAATCTGGGTGTGTGGTTAACCCCAGCCATTTGCTTCACTCTCATGAGATTCTATACTTCTGAGTCAGAAATTCAAAATACTGAATTCCTATCATATAGAGATAAATAGATTCCAAAAACTTTTTGAGCTGGAAACTTTCCAGGCGACTATAGAAATAATGAGTTCCCTTATTTTTATACAAAAATGGAAAAGTTATTGCAAAATTCACATGGACAAATATTTTTAAAACCTAGAGATACAGTAGAGTTTAACAGATATTTTAATTTTGGAAAAAAACATAAAAGTGAAAAAACAGACAACTTCCTTTTGGTTGCATTTATGACAAGTAATTATTTATGTCCAAACAGATTATCTACAGAAAGCTACCGAGCTCCCTATTTTGATTTTCATCTATTTATATTGGGAATTACACAACTGATTTTGCTGTTGGGATATTAAAATAAATAGGGATCCACATCCTCTAAATAAGCACTAACAGTGAGCACAAAGTATGTTAACACTTACAATAGAGTTTATTGGAAAAAAGAGTTTGCAGCAAGGTGTAAGTGAAGGACTAAATGTAAATAAAAAGCTGACACTTACTAAGATTATGTTGATTACTGATATTCTCCACAAGTGGTCCTGGCCAAAATTGGTCCAGAGAGATGCAGCAGCTTTTGGAAAGATGCAGAGACAGCTGGGGTTGCCCTGGGACACGAGGGTGGGTGAGGTGAGCTCCCAAAAGTCCTGTTCTCCCCTGGCAAGCAGCCACTAAACTGTCCCTTGTAGCAAACCCGGCAGAATCTGAGCCTACACTTCACACCTATTTTCCACCAGAACCATCTCAAGGACCATGTCATGTCCTTGAGCAGATTTTTAATGCATTGGGAAAAAGAATAACTCGTGTTAAACATTAGTGACTAGAACACTGAATCTCCAATAGGATTATGACTTTTCACACTCCCTATTTTAAACATTATAGTTATTTTAAAATATTGCATACACACATACCTCAGAACAAACCTGAATCATCAAGGAGAATTTCTGTGCAACAAGAGGGAAATGCAGATCCTTAAACATAACTCATCAATAAAAATAATATGAAAAGGTCTTTCTCTGAAGGAGTAAAAATAAGAAATTTGTCTTTTACAAAACAAAAATAATTGAAGTCAGTTTCATCCTGTTCTCACAGTACTTTATTTCGGAACCTTACATGTATAAGATCTTCAAATGGTTTCTGCAAGATTCACAAGGAAACTGGCTTTCTGGGGTTTGTATGAATCTGTTGAATTTACCCCCAGTCTTTCCCTAAGCCAAAGAACCCTCAGGAAATTACTTTTTTAGAAGGAAAACACAAACTAAGGGGTTTTTTTTAAACTGTTAGAGACTAAACAGGGCATTTGAAATGAAGGGTTGACTAACAGCCTACATTTAAAAAAAAGAATGTCATGCTTCTTTGCACACAGCTTTGCATACTCTCCTTGGAGAAAACTCTTAAGTACAGCAGGAATGTGCTAACTAAAGTAAGTAAATATTTGTTGCTGCACTCTTTTAGTTAAATCTCTTTTAATATAAATGATTCTTCAGTCATGCAGCTGACGGGCATCCAGGACATTCACTCATTCTCTTCATCAAATAAGGAAAATAGGTCAAGCTCAGAGTGTGACAATCCTTCCTCCTGTCACACTCTGCAGGTAGATCTCATGCAGACACTGTTTGTCTTTTAGCTTAGGCAGTAGAGGCCAATACTTCTAGATCTCACATTTATTCATTAAAATACATAACAAAAAAAAAAAAATCTACAGAGAATTCCCCTTCCTCAACAGTTCTTCGGCAATGACACTCTTTTTCTCATCCTCCAGATTAGAGTGGGAAGGGGCAGGGGAGCAGAGTATGTAGCTAAAGAAACAGACTATACAATTATTGGTTTCCATGTATCAGCCTGCAAACTACCCACAAAAGAAATTAAAAATACTTTTCCTGGACACATAGGGAGGGATCATATTCTCCTTTAAAAGATAAAAGAAACATCCCTTGTTTCATTCATACAGTGTTTTCTTAATTTTTCCTTCTGGGGAAAATAATTTGCTACTTTCTCTGACTTTCCAAATCCATCCTCCACACCAAGTGTGCTTAATCAAAGACTGAAAATCTGCAGCCTACCGTGGGACATGAGCTACAAAATGTTTTAAAGTTTACAGTCCGAGCTCAATCAGTCAAAAACTCTGCAGTCTTAAATCATAGAATCTCTCAAGTTGGAAGAGAGAACCACCAAACCCAGCTCACTGCTCCTCAGAGGACTACCTATATCTAAATCATATGACTAAGAGCTTCCTCCAAATGTCCCTTGAGCTCTGTCAGGCTTGGTGCTATGACAACTTCCCAGGGAAGCCCATTCCAGTGACCAAACACCCTCTGGGTAAGGAACCTTTTCTAGTGCTAACTCTGAACTTCCCCTGATGCATTTTCATTCTGTTTTCTCATGTCCAAATGAACTCCTGATTTATTTACCCACCAGCTCTAGAAGACAGTAGCGTATTTTCTGTCTGTCAGAACCAAAGCCAGCAGCATTAGAAATTTCCTATCTAAGGTATCCATCATTTCCTGAGAAAGAAAACCAAAAATCTCCACTGAGATATTTAAATATATAGAAAGAAAAATAAGGCAGCCTTTTTTACTATCTTTAGGATCACAAAGATATTGCTCTTGTACAGTAAGTGGAATTTAAGAAGCCACTTGCTTCCTAACAAGAAAGGAAATAGCAAAGCACAGGAGGTGCAGCATGAAGTGTCAGACCAGTCATTCAGAGCCAGTTTAAAGCTCCTAAAGTTAAACACTTATTTCATTTGGGTCAGTGATAGAGAATACAGGAGTGCTTTGCTGCCTTGTTTTCAGTGACATCTCAACTTGCTAAAATATGCAGATGTGAAATCGTTTGGTGGAAATCTTCCTTAATGAATGAAAGCATCAGTATATCCAGAAGAGTGACAGCTCTGGATCAAGGACATAACTGACTGCTTATGACAGTTCAGCAGAAAATTTGCACAGATTTTTCCCTTCAAATAGATGGAGAGACAGAACTGTGCTACACAGAAAATCCTTGAACATATTTCATTCTTCATCATAAAAAGACCATTTTCAGACATTGCAAATTTCTGCTAGAAGACAACTAACCTGAATGCCATTACTGTTGTACCTAACAACTACACCAGGGTACAAGGACACCTTCTTATCCTTGGAAATCAACAACTAACCCCCAAGAGATAAATCCTTTTAAAGCCATATCTACTTGAACATGGGTGTTTTCACCACACATAGTGTTCTGTACCTCATCTGGCACAGCTGTGACTGCAACTATCTAAATTTACTACCATACACACATTGAAAACAACCACCAGCACCACGAATTTTATTACATCAGCAAGTACACATATTAAACTGTTGCCTGAAGGATTAAAATGAAGGGAACTGTGGTGGGGTTTATTTTATTGTTTTCTATATATTGTTGTGTATGTACACAGGCAAGTTCAAAAATGTTCCTAACTATGAAAACAGAGATTAAAATGAGATTTATTATGACTCTTAGCTTCTGACTGAATCCCACAGCCTTGACGAACCCCAGGGATGAGATGATTTTTAACACTGAGAAAGAAGCTTACTTAGCAGCAAAAGAATGACACTAGCAACCACATTTTCATCTCAGATCTTTAAACAACCTTTAGAATTGGAGAGTTCCTGGTAGGAATATTCCCAGAATCCCTGACTAAAGTAAGGTTAATTTTCATTAGATACCACAACACCAAGAAGTGGCCTCAAGAAAAAGTGCAAGAGCAGTATTTGGAGAAAAAGGAAAATCACATTCAAAACACCCAGAGAGCTAACTTTAGAACAGATATAAAGTTTCTCTGGAAAGCTTCTCCTACTGTTTTCTAAACTTTGCAGAACTCATATCATTCTTTGGTGTTATGCTGCATGTTTTAACTTTATTGATAGAATTTTGCAGAAATACCTCTGATATACATTTAAAAAAAAAATGTGATCTCTTTGAGCAAGCTTGAAATAAGAAGAGAAAACAAAGAAATGCAATGCTTATATCCCAAGAAATACTGAGAAATGGAATCAACATGATGAGGCACAAGTCCAGGCACCCCAAAACTCCAACACTTTACTTTTTGCTCTCCCAACTTGGAAAAATAGAATCCATTTCCACTGCATAATTTTTACTTATGAAATGTTGAAAGAATGTCACATGAGTGTGATATTTAAATTATATTCTTTCTGTATACTGGAGTCTGAAGAAAATAATTTAAGGAAATATCTGAAGAAAAACATTTTACATATGGTAATACAATAACAACCATATATTCTTCAGAAGAGGAAGACCTGTACAACATTTGCATTTCAAAGACTCTGTCAATCAAGAAAATTCTGATAATGTGCACAGCTCTATGACTTTTATGCAAGTACAAGTTAGCTTTTATTAGGAAGAATCGTAAGTGTTTTCAAGGGTTGTTTTGTTAAATCCCTTATTAAATTCAGGAGAGGCTTTGTGAAAATCTAAGGTAGTCAATACTGAACCCTAGTTCATAAAGCTGTGAATTAAGATCCAAACTTGATCATTTTAGAGAGCAATAGATCTTTTAAAATAATACTTAGCATTTATTACCTACACTAATTAAGCTTCAACATGCCTGTGAGGCAGGCAAGTAAAACCTCATTTTACAGACAGGAACATTTAGAGCAGACAGAAAGGTTATGTACATTGTCACTGATTAGAAAGAAAAATCTCTGACCCATAGTTGGAATTCTTTGAGCAAATTGTGAGGACACATCCACACTGTCAAGTTCCACCTTCAACAACTTACACAGTTTTCATTAAACAAGGAACAAGGAAAAGTTAGACAAATACAGAAATGCATACATATTCTCAAACAAAAAACAGTCCAGAAAAATAATATTAAAAATGGTCAACAGCATGCCTGTCTTACTTCCACTTTCTCAAGTCAAAGGAAATACAAGCATGGACGGGAGACATAAGTACAACAATCATAAAAATTCTGAATCCTGTCTAGATTCATTCAAGGAGCTGAGGATAATTTTTCTTATTAGAATTCTGTGATTACCTGTCAAGGGTCAGAGACAGTTGAGAAGACCTCACAGCAGCAATGTTGGATTGTACTGAGTAGAAAAATACACCTCAGGGAACTAGTTTGCTCTTTTCTGAAGCAAAACAGAAAGTAGTTGGTGTTCTCTTGGACAGAAAGAACAATCTATTTGTGGTGTTTGTTCCCACCTGAAAGAATGTCTTGATTACTTAGTCTTTCCAAAATCCTCCATATGAAGAGCTGCTCCTGTTGCTGCCTTCAGCAGGATGTACCCTGCCTAGTGCACACACTGCTGCAGAAGTGATGGGCAGGGAAATGTGCCACTTTCAATGACAGATGGCCTCTGAGATGAAGGATCTGAAATATACTCCATTGTGGCAATTTATGTAACACACCCACAGTGGTGCTGTGCAGCAAAGAAAAGATTTAAATGTTAGTATGACAACTCTGTTTAAATTCTTTTAGGTACAAGCAGATCTCCACTTGCATGCAAAGCTAAACAGAGTCAAGATTAACTAAGTTCTTCAACATGCTTTGAAGACATCATTGTGTAGAAGGATTGCAAAAACTGGCATTTAGTAAAACGTGGGCAATCACCTCTAACTCTGTGTTCAGCCCCTCCCATCTCCCAAAGAAATCTTGTACTCAGCGTGGCAAAACTGTACTAGAGAATTGGAAAAAAACAAAGAAAACCATGAGGCATCTCAGATCTTAAATGTCCAGCAGTGTGTATCCAAATATCCCAAAATAGTGCCTTGAAAATTAGAATTACTGCACCTGAGAAGTGCAGAGACCTGACAACATCTTGGGCCTTAGAATGAGAGGGACTTAGCCTGCAAAAAATCTGTAGGCATTCTGTTGGTCTTCTCAGATGAAGTGAAGTGGTATTTGTTTCAATGTATTCACACATACTTAGGATTTAGAATCAAGAAGGAAATGTCTGGTTTTTTCCTAAAGAAAATTAAATATTTTAATAATCTACAACACTTTCTTTTGTTAAAGATACAGATTCATTTATGCCACAATCATTAAATGTGTCAGGCAAAGTAAAGAAATGAAATGGCAAAGTTTTACATGGACTAATAAAACTCAAAGCAGAGACAGGCATTTCCATACTGATTTTGATTAAACCAAACCACAGAAAGCAAGTCTCATGCTAAAATATACTTGCCACCTCTTTAGGGCTGTTGTTGGTGCCCCTCTTGCTTCCCTCTCACGTTTGTCAAGAGAGCAAAAGAACCACAGAAATGGATGTATAAACACCACACTGAACCAAGAGAATTTGAAGGTTTACAATTCTAACATGCTAACAGGCAAATTAACATATTTAAGACCAGGATAATTTCCCCTTTCTCATCTATTTGTTAGTTTGTTTAAATGACACCTGCTTTATTTCCTTATTTAGCGGAAGAACTTTCAAATAAGGCAGCATTGTCCTGAGAACATAATCAAAGCCTGGAATGAACTTGAAGTGACTGGTCTGCCAGGGCAACATGCATACAGTTTGCAAAATAAACACCAAATAGTTTGTTGATATCCACAGGTAGAGTCCTTCCCTAGCTACAGAGAGGATGCTTCCGACATTTGGTCAGAATTAATACAGAATAACAGTGAGCAACACTGACCACGTGAAGGAGGGGAGGAACAGCATGACACACAGCCCAGTCCCTGTCTGGGTCATACAAAGACAGTACTCCCTTGATACACGGAATATTTCCTTCACCCTAGGCTTTGAGATAATGCAAGGCTGGGATTGGAAACACGGGTCAAGGGTAGTCTGAATCTGATGGATCCTGACTCTCAAATTGTTGCTTATGCCTCTAAACCAGTAGAGAGTCAAAATCTTTTCTTCACATTATTCGAAGAAAGCCTAAATGAGATTACTGCTCTTCTTTTGATACTTGTATATTCTGAAGAAGATTAATGTCTCAGCTTTATATTACATTTGCATTCTATGTACTTGCTCCATGGAAATAATGCATTAAGTAGTTAGCATATAATTTGGGTGCATATCAGCCAAGCATGCATCCTACTCTCAACATTGGCTTCCCACATTAACATTATTGCTAGACACTGAAAAGATTAACTACGTAAGTGAAATATTCTCTGTAGCCTTAAAATGATCATAACAGATCTACACCGTATCTTCATATGGCTTTTCAAAGCCTGGTTTCTATTTTTATAATCAATTTCCTAACTAAACTACATTCGTCATTATGAAAACAAATCAAGTCATACACACATTTTTGTCTCCTTGTGACAGACATTGCTTGAGAAAGGAACAGCTAGTTTCATCCTCCAGTAAACAGCTGCTATCCTTAGATAAGAAAATCTCTGCACATGGCCAAGCTTCCAATATTGTGAAAAAATGATGCACTAGAAAGAAAGAGACAACAGAAGCCCCAAGTGCTTACATGAGACAACGTAATTTATAACCAATATTCATAGCATAACTTAATTATCACATTTGTTTTTGTATTCTGTCACTAAACTGCAACCGCAGCTTCCTTTGGCATCACTGGATTTGTTCTTGGGACAATAAAAGGCATCACAAGAGGAATATCTTTCTTTTAGTATGAGCAAATCAGAGGAGAATGATTGAAGGATAAACTTACGCAATAATTAAGCTTTGATATGTGACAGTTCACTCTTCATGACTCAGTCGTAAGATCTGCATGTTCTGAAAAGTCAGAGCCAAGTTCAATCCCACTACCAATTTAGCAAGTATCTCAGGGTAGAACTAGAGTGTCTGATTGTCATTTTAGCATAAATACTGTAAGAGTAATTTAAATGTTTCCCCGCTTAGAAATCATACTACTGTATTGAACAATTTTAAAGACATGCTTTTTATAAAACAATGACTCATTCAGATATCAAACTGGGCAAATATTTTAAACCCAAGCAAATAAATAATAAAACTTGAATAGAGATAATTATTGTTCAAAGCCACATACTGGCTGATTTATGGGAATGGGATATAAAAGGCCAAATAATCAGCTTGCAGTGACCACACATACAATTCTTTCATAATAAATTTATGAGAAAAATATCACTTAGTAGGGGATGGGATTTCTTTGTGAATATAACACTTTTCCCCTTTTAAAAAGAAAGAGACCTACAGGATATGTTAAGTGAACTCCTTAAAAAAAATACTTTCCATATATTCTGCCAATGCAAAAGAAAAACTGAAGGACATTCTACATACACTTAACCTAGACTAGGCCAACGCAATCCTTCCTAAATAAGGGACAGAGTACTATAATCTCCTTATTGGCTCCCTCCGTTACTTTGGGATGCTAGTTAAAAAGAAATCACCAAAGAAGCTGTTGTCCCTTCTAAGCAGTGCACCACACTCTTGGCAAGCTGGGCAGGAACAAAAAAACATGCATGGTCCTCCTTCAATTAAGCACTCAGGGCAGACAAAGTGGCCTTAAGCTTTCATAATTAAAGAAGAAAAAGGCAATTGGCTTACAAGCCATAAACTCTTGCTGAAAGAGTAGCTAAGATATGAAAGGAGCAGGAAGAACTAAAGATCCAGAACACAAAGTTTCTAAGAAAAAAAAAAAAAAAGAACAAAAAGGGGAACAGAGAAAAATGCATATGGAGAATTATCAAGAAGGGCATTTTAAACTCCTGTTTTGGGGGGTGGGGTTGTTCCTTTCCATCAATTTCAATTTATTTGGACTTTTACACAAGCATTATCACTTTTCAGAGATTCTAGATAATTTTCTGGTTCAAAGTAAAAATTTAAGCTTTTGAACTGTTCACATCAACAGTAATGAATTACACCTCCAATATGTTCAGTCAACAATACCCAGCCATGATTTTGCCCATACCGTGTCTCATGTCATTCTGGAGGTGCTTTTTAATTGTTATGTACTGAATTAGGATAGATGACAGTTCATAATAAATGGTTGCATGATATGTTTCAGGATACTCTTCAGGAAAAGGTCATTGTCGTCAGGGTCTGCTTGTGGGGTAGAAACAGGGATCTGGGGCTTTATGAGTTTGACTATTGATAAATATCTTACCACTAGAACTGTCCAGGAACACCCACACACATAAGGCAGAAGGAAAAAAGTAGGTTACTACTTATTCTAATTCTGAAGAAAAGAACACCAAACCACAATCTTCTTTTCCTTGGGTTACTTATGTCAAAAGGTGTTGATTTCACATACTGTAAATCCTTAAAAGACCAGATGTTGCACTGACTGGGTGAAAAAAAATCACAGGAATTCACAAAAAATGACATTTTTTTAGGGGCCATGAGAAAATGGAAAGAAGGAGAAAGATACTGAAGTTGTAGAGTCTTATTTGTTCTTTACCTATGCAGTAAGCAGAGAGCTTTAAACAGATGTTGCCTTTACAGAGTCCCTGCAATGATGCAGCAGCAGACTCACTTGGTCCAACACCTCATCTGGAAAAAACCTAAAGCTCACTGCTGCTGTCATCCTGCACAAAGATGCAAAGGATTTTATCAGACCAAAAAGCCAGCACAAAGAAATTTATCCTGATCCAACCAGAAGCATCTGCTCACACTGTCTGCCAGTCTGTTCTGCAGACCTAGTAAAAATGTACAGCTGAAGAGACAGACTTAATTTCAAATGCATTAAATCATAGCCAGACTGCCATTTGGCATAATGAGAAAGACCTTCCCCACTCCTTTTCTGTTTATGTATAAAAATGCATTTGTATTGCCTGTCATTATTTAGACTGACTGACCTTGAGGGTTTGTGAGGTTTTTTTTGTTTTGCTTCTGTTCCTTTTTAATGTGCATGCTGGATAAAAAAAGACTGCACAGTGTGATACCAGCGAAGACTTGGACAGGATGAGTTCTCTGGTTTGGTAACACCGTACACTATGGTTGTGCTGCTGCCCATGATGGGATGAACTGCTGGTTTAGCCTGCTCCTTTTCAACATACGTGAAAAGAGCTGATTAATTTCTTTCAGTTAATGACACTGATATGTCCTTTTCATAAGCATTTTAGCACACGGTCCCCACAGCATTCCCTGCCTTGGAAGTATTCAATGATTGCTGCGGCATTGCCACTGGAAGGCTCAGCAAAGCTTCTTTCAGAACATTAGCTTTCTGAGAAACAGAAGCACATCACCTGTGAAGGCCATCTTCTGTCTGATATCCAGCAGCAGTCAGCAATACAAACATCCTTAGACTGAGATGAACACAATGTATGCATAGCATAGTCAAACCAAAAAATGGTAATTACCGCCTATGAGGACATTGGATTATCATTTCTTAACAATTAATGATGATTATGAAGGGTCATGGTTCCAGAAACCTCTTGTGCTGCAGAAAAGCTCAGAAACAGGGCAGCCCACAGAGAGAAGATTGTGTGTCCATAGCCAGAACTGTACACACACATCTGTGTTCTTCAGTGATGTGCAATCCTCACATTACAGTTCCTCAGCACACTCACAGCCAACTGAAGTGTCACGCTGCATCAAGTTGTGATGACTTTCTTGCCTGTGTTTTCAGAGACCTCCTCTTCTGAAATGGAAAAACACTTTCAGAATTCTAAAGCACGCCAGCCAAAACAAAGGAAGCAAAGTTGGAGCAAAAGTGCTGTGTACCATGAAACCAAGAGACAGCTATGAGTAACTCAGTTAACAAGAGAGATGGAAACAAGCACCAGTTGCCAAAGACATGCAAAACTGATGCAGAGTGAAAAAGAACCAATGCAAGGAAATGTAAAGCAAAGGAGTTGTAAGTGTCTGCCTAAAGTACCAAGGGCTCTTCTTTCACCTTAGTCATAGTGTGTGTGGTGGTGGTAGGCTGGGCAAAGCCTGGCTCTGAAAAGAATTTCTGAGCTATATTGTATTACCTGCAGAATCTGTTGGGTAGAAAGCAGCCTGATTTGAGTTTATAGTCCCTGGAGGCATACATTTAAATTCAAGCCAAAGGTTGTTCCCATGGCTTTAAAGTCTTCCATTGCTATATCCAAAAGGAGAAAGTTTTGACAACTGAAATTTAGATCTTTGAGAAAAGAATCACTTTGAGACAGTGAATAAATGTCTCTGAATATAACACCGCAGGGGTCCTCCTCACTGACTGAAAGATACCCAAATAACAGTTCTAGACCTGTTCCTTTCTAATGTTCTTCCTGCTATCTTTTTATAAAAAGGAAAATTCACCATCTTTAATTCATTTTTAAGAAATAAAATGGGTCACCTTATTAATATTAAAAAGAAGTCAAAGTTACCATCCCACGTGATTAACTGCAGGGACAAAACGGGTCCTGATGTCACATTTTTGAACTGTTTGACCTTCAATTAGCCATTCTTTACTATGGAATTACATTGTCATAATATATCCTCTTCTTTGGCCGATATTAGTAATATTACATCACAGCCTAGCTGCTATTTTTTCCAGTGGAAACAAAGGAGAAAACCAATTTTCTCTCCTTTCTTTCTTGCATTTCTTGACAAAAATCAACAAATGCAAATTTCCTCCTCATTGATTTGCTACCGTTGGCATTCACATCCATTAGGGAGTGAATCGAGGTATCTTAATTATTCACTTTTCATATGTTAAACAACACAGCTTCCCAACTCCCACAGAAAAAAAAAAAAAACGATAAAAGAAAGGTGAAATATTTAGGCTGCTTATTGCAGTTCATGAGCCTTAAGACTGGAAGGGAAAATTTACAGTTTCAGGGAGCAGCAAGAGTGTCAAATACTGGATAGGAGTTTATTTTCTGAAAGCCAAGCAGAAGTTCTGGAGTTGCAATAGATCTATTATGGGACTTGAGAATGTTAAAGCATTTTCAAAGTTGACTTTTTCCAGCTCAGTATTCTTTCACCTCTGTTTTCCCACAACAAGGCATCACCTCTTCCCTTTCCCCTGACAGCATTAGTCACTAAGATCAGAATTGTCATCAGATCTGCAATGTTTGGACTCACATTTTCTCTTCTGATGATAGTAAATCTCACTGTATGGGTTTCAAAATGGCCAATGAAAGACAAATGCTGCTTGGGATAATTTCCCACTGGCGCCAATTCCACATGTCCTGGTTCCATTCTCTCACCATTTCCCAACAGGGAAGAAAGAGACAGCAATTAAGCTCTATTTACATTGATACACTCCTCTCTAGAGTGGAGACAGTGCCCTGCCTGAGGCACACAGGCATCCTGCAGCCTTCCCCTCACCTTTCCTGGGCTTTGGCTGTCTGTGCTCCCGGCTGGCTCCAGTAACTGCTGGGCAACCCTGGTTCAACTGCTGGGAAAGGAGCTGCAAGCAACCTGCCTCTGCCCCTCAGCTTAGGAGCTGCATTTCAGCTCCAGCTCTTGGCCTGTTCTGTGCTGTAGGCAGAGCTGCATATTGCTTGGCCTCATCTCCATCAGCCCTCGTCATGCAAGGAGGTTCCTGGGCCAGGTGAGGGATGCTCCCCACGAGCAGAGGCTACAGCAGCAGCAGAGGGCAGCACACTCAATGCTGAGGACACCTCTTCAGCACTCAGAAGTGCAGAAAAACCCTGAGAAAAACTTTAAAAAGCCCTTCTGCGTGATCTCATTGTTGAGCTTGCACTAGCCAGCGCAACTCATGAGCAGAAATATGCAAAGCGTGGTTGAACCATGTGACAGTTTTAATTTATAAACTTCAGTTCTATAATTTCTTTTCAGTGTGTTGGCAAATAATAATTGCAGCTGATAACAAAATTACTTGTGGGAGGGGGTGGGTAATGATATGTGAGCTGTGTGTGATGAAAGGGAGGAAGATAAGGCTTCGATGCAGACCTGAGCGAAGCTCAGGATATCGAATTAGTTTACTGCTTTTTTCCTTGCTGCTTGCTCTTGTGTCGTAGGGATGCACAGTCTAGCACATCTCACTCATGCTTGATGACTTTTTCTGGATATGTTGTTTTATATTTACATTTCAAAACATACACACAGTTAAAATTAAGGTTGCATTAATATCATCCCCAATCAAGACTCAGGAAATGAAAACCTACTTCTAATTGAACTGTACATCTGATCCTTTAATCATTGCTATTAGTACTGTTTAGCTATTGACAGCGTACTGAAGGCAGTGTATACCTTGCAAGGAAGGGAATTTCTTCCATGCAGAGCAAAACAAATGGTAATATAATAAGCTTTAGAAATCTACTGGGGAGAAAAAAGCTATTTGTGTAAAGAAGCTGAGCTAGCGTTACCCTGAGAACATTCACTTTTCCATTTCCTGACTTGAGTTTAAAAAAAATACTTTTCTTTAAAAAAATAAACCAAAAGTTGAGAACTTTTTCAATATTGCTTTTCTTCCAAGATGCAGACAGGCACCACCACAGATGAGACTGCTAATCTCCAAATTCTGGTTCGAACACCATGCAAATCCAGATAGTTCCTCAGATTTTTCTAATTAATTAAGGTGGAGATTGCAACCAGAGGGACTTCCACCTTATTATACCTTTATGTGAGAGTCAAATGTTGTGTTCTTTCTAACAGAATCTGAACAAGAAAATGAGGAGACTTCTGCTCTTATTTTAGTTTCAGCTTCTACTGTACCATTCAAAGAAATAAATAATTGTTTTAAAAATAAGCTTTACTACCAATTCCCAAGTTCCACCAGAATTATGCTCATTCATTACAAGAAATTATCTATGAATCACTACAGTACAGCCAGTCTGGGGAGTGACAATGACTTAGTAACAAGCAGCCGTGAAAGCCAGCCTATCTACCTATTTATATCACATTTATCATAATGGCATACATTTTCCTTGGAACTATAATTTACTCTGAGTGATTCCTACTTCCTATGCCACATGACAAGGAAGCATTAGGGGTTACATTTAATTTTTATGGGTTTTTTTAACCCAGTTTCCTAGCTAAACAGCTTTATGCAGTCAATACTATCTGCCCTGTCATCCTGCTTACCACCCTCATTAATCACTTTCTGAACTGTTAGTTTTGCTGAAATTTAACATTGGGGTGGAGAGGTTAAACACACTGTTCCCACAGGTATTGTCAGAAGAGACTTCTGGTGAAAGGGAGAGACCTCGAACACACACCCCTAAAGGGGGCAGGCTGTGGGCTCAACGTGTGCACCAGAGAAGCCAATGGGGGAAAGAGCTCAGGCACAAAACCTACGAAAAGTTTCAATCAATGTTTATGTCTTTCCAAGGCTTCAAAGTAAAATTAACCACAAGATCAAATCAGTGGAATAGATTTCATTAATACCTACCAGTGGAACTGGTACCAAGGAACTTATGGCTGTTATTGCTTTACAGGGTGTATGAGGAGAAGAAATGGTCTTCTTACACAATAAATACTGTGTTTATCATGTAGTGGAAAAAAGGGAAGTAAATGGTAAAATGGTGTTATTGTAAACAACTTTGCATTTCTTTTGTATCTGCTGGAAGGAAATAAATTCTGCCATACTGTTGATTTTTAACAGCATTTCATTAAACACCAAGAAAGAATATTGCAAAACTATTCTCTCTCTTTCTAATACCTGTTTGCCAAAAAAAGGGAGAATTAAAAAGGCAAAGACACTATTCATACTCTTACAACTTAATAAAAGCCTTGTATATATTGAATAGGGACTGCTGCTTGCATTAGTATAGATGACTAAGGAGAATCCATAGCTAAATGAAAATAAAATTGTAAGAAGTTGTTGCCAAATATGCAGCTAAAAATATTTTAAAAACATAACAATACTATGTTCTACATAGGAATACATTTATACTTTTATCTTTTCTTTCTAAGTCTCTTATCTTTCTTAATAATTGTGTTCATTTTTAAAAGAAATGCTGTTGTTTCAACACCCATGTGGTAGCATGTGGATCACACAGATCACACAGAGGCAATGAAACAGTCAAGGTGGGATTTTTTTTAGGCTTAAGTTATACCTAAATTCCTACTGTATATCAAGAAATCTCATAGGAAGCAAATCAAACTTTCAAAGGCAGACCAATATTGCCTGTCAACAAAAACAGACTTGGCAAGATTTACAGATGCACAAAACTGCAGAAAACAGGAAAGATGTAAACTATAAAACAACCTTGTAAGAAATTGTTAATTTCATTTGGTTAGACAGTTTTAAATTATTCTGTGAAACACTATTCTCCTCTATTTACCAGCTATTATTATTTCTATTTTAAATCATTGACAGAAATTTGGTTAATGTGTGATCCAAATAGAATATACAACCAGCTCTGTTTTGTCCGCAGATAGCAATCCTGCCATAATAGGCTGTTAAATGTGAAATGAAATGCAGTTTTCTTCTCTCCACTTTCCCCTTCACTGGCTTGATTCATGACGACTGATTTGCCCTACTCATATGGGACTGCCATGGTGCAAACCTTGTCTGCCCTGGGAAGGAGATCCAGTGCCTCAACAGTGATACAGTTCAGAAGGTGATTAGAGGTACTGAGCAAAGCCCCTCCATGCCACAGCCTTTCAAAACCCCACACCATCACCTAAGACATCATAGTACTTCGGTTTGTCATTACAAAATAAGCCAAAATGGCCTATCTGTCATAGTGGTCTCCAGATTGCTGCCTAGAAAAACAAGGAGGCTACAGGACCTGTCCCTTACTGCGCCAAGGACAGATCTTCAGATGCCTGGGAACAGCCATAACCTAACTTCAAAGGCTGCTGAGGTGATAGTGGCAGGGAAAGAGAAGAAAAGTCATCCTAAAATGTATCTAGCTGACTTTGGAAGCAAAATTGAAACAATCTTCAGATTGTTTCAAGACTGACTCACCCACAGCAGAAGGATGCAGTAGGAGTGCAATATGCTAATAGAGCATCCCCTTTATTTGTATGCAGACGCACGGAATTACAGGCATAATGATGTTGGGACATACCTGAAATAATATATTTTCTCCCTATAAAACATTTATGACTGATCTAATCTTACATGAAATGTTTCTTAATAATGGCAAACATTTGAGGCATCACAATTGGTGAATTCCTAGGAAATGTCATGAAACTAAATGCTTAAAATGTAGAAATTACCTTTAAGTCATCTAATTTGAATGAAATTATAAAAATTATGTTCTATTCATTATTTTATGTCTGTTTTATTATAAAAATATCGTTTCATTTATGTAATAAAAGGATCCTAATTAGATCTTTCTTAAATAGATACAAGTTTATCAGTTAGCATATCCTGGGTAAACCATTCCAACTAATGCAGCTACTGCTGCTAATGCTGTGTTTTAATTCTTTCCAGTTGCTAGAGGAGTTATTTATACGCACAGCATGGAAGCTTACACTCATGCTTCTTTGACTGCACATGAAAATAAAGGACATTCAAGTAGAGAGAGAGAGTAGAAAATTAACAATTTTAAATCTCAAACCAACCCACATTTTCAATAAAAGAAAAGACAAATAGATGGACGCACCATGATAAATAAAACATGTGCTTTGACAGCTCCTGGATTTAGTAGACAAATTGATTTATATCTCTCAAGAAAGAGACAACAAGGAATGCTCGGTTTTTGAAACTGGCACACTACTTAGAAACCAGAATGTTTTTATTTAACTATGATAATTGTCTATTAACATTCTAATGCATGCTAAAACATTAGAAGCTCTTCCTCGCCTTTCTTTTCCCATTATGACAGATAAATTTGTCCAAATTCCCTTCCTTCTAACTCCTTTCTGTCAACACAGATGAAGTTAAAGAAAATCAGTGAGAAAAAGAAGAGGAGGAGAAGCATTTTGTTTTAAAGTGTCACTGCCTATGTTACAAATTCACAAGTATCAAAATAAATGGAGACAACTGACAAATTATATATGCGATCCACCAGCAATCAATCCTCACTCCCAGCCCAAAAAAATCTTTAGTTCTCTTTGAAAACATTTAATGTTAGACGTATTTCTACATTTCCCTCTTAAAAATGCTGTATCTTTTTTTTTTAACACTTTGGCCTGGGGAAATTAGGCCTAATGAGATCATGTCTTTTTTCCAGGTGCTGTGATTTTTTTAGCTTGTTGGCCAAATATAATCAAATCTGAGAGTGGGATAGTGATCTCATGTCTAAATAGTATTAGAATAACTTTATGATATCAAGAGCTTAAGGTGGCAAGCACAGCACACTTCGGA
The DNA here is from genome assembly GCA_013397955.1 of Grantiella picta. Lineage (NCBI taxonomy): Eukaryota > Metazoa > Chordata > Aves > Passeriformes > Meliphagidae > Grantiella > Grantiella picta. Next base: position 979,160 of record VZRM01001619.1, read on the forward strand.
ATACAAACCAACATCTCCTCAAATGCACATGCCTGCTGAAATGCAACAGTAAGCCCATTCAAAAAAATCCCAAAGATAAGGGTCTGTGTACTTTCATTTCCCCTTATTCTTACTTTTAATGAAAGACAGCTTTCTTGAATTTGTAACAGTAAAGAAAATGATAAAATAGTAGCTTTTCCACCAGAATTTTAAGGACAAAATGTCACCTGGTCATTCTGGAATTTCCATTCAAGTCTTGGCATGCTTTTATTATCACAGTTCATTATGAAAGTATGATATTTGTCACTTATTCATGATATAAGTATAATATACATAAGACTATGTTTTATATATATGAATATGTATATATACACACGCATTTGCACATAAATATGTGCCAGTTGAAACATTTCATCATTTCTTAACGAAAAGATTTTCTGTTTTGTACTATAACATAACAGTTTAGCATTGCTAGAAACAATCAGATTTTCAAAACCACTGCAAAAGGAAGCTTAAACATAACAAAAAATATAGCACTACTTACAAGCATTCACATGGAAAAGATAAGGTGTGATGGGTACAAGCTATTCCTGGGAAGATTCTGATTGCATACATGAGGAAAATTTTTCACAATGAGAGCAATCACCCACTGGAATAACCTCTCCAGAGAAGCTGGACACTTTGGCTGGACAGGGTGCTGGGCCATCTTGCTGAGACAGTGCTTTGCTAAGAATGGTTGTACCAGGTGATCCTTGAGAACCCTTCCAACCTGGTGTTCTTTGACTCTGTGATTAGGAAAATGCTCTTCAATGAATTAAGAACTGAAACAAGCTTCCCAGTGAAGCCAAAGCCCCAAGTCTCTCAGTGTTCAAGTGTTTGAACAACATTCTTAGGCATTGGTTTCACTTTTAAGTAGCCCCATGCGGAGCTGGGTGTTGATCCTTGAGTCCCTTCCAACTAAGGATAGTCTATCGTCCTATGATTCACTCTCAGAGGTTCCTGGACACATGGCAATCAAAAACACATGCCAAATAGATTTTCCTGGTGAAAATAAACACTCATAGGTTTGAAGCACACAGAGCAGGAACTTGAATTGTTAAAAAAACAAAAACATACACAAGAAAGTGTAATACACATTAGTACCTACAAGCCAAAGTCCCAAATAAGAACAGTCCTATTCCTCGTCACACCATGCCTTTAAATTGTCACTCACTCACCAGTTTCAGAAGCAAGCCGTTTATCCCAGTTTCAGGAATAGTTACTTTCCTGTATTGTTTTTAGATATAACATAATACTGTGCAGGTCTCTCAAGCGATTCATTCGCCATAGGTAGGCAACTCCCTTCTTTGCCCTCTTGACATGTTATTATCTCACTCCGTGTCCTCTCTAATTGCAGTCTATATCAAAAGTGGACTCTCACGGCTATTACAGCATAGGAAAAGCTAAGAATATTTTACACCAATCTGAAGAAAAAGCAGATTAAAAAAATCTACACAATCTTAAGGACTGAGATCAGAATTATCTTAAGTGAGTAATACAAAATGCAAATCTCTGTAGACTTAGGTAAGCAACGTGACTAACTCTTTAGATTCAGGGCCCATTTTTGAGGAGATACAGTTTGTTCCAAAAAGGATAAAGAATAATAGAGAACATGCAAAAATAGAAACATATTCTCAGTGCTTTACCGCCTCTTCAGCTTCCTCCTCCTTATAATTACATAGTACAACATTCTTAAATAATGATAGGAGGTATTATCACTTTAAGTATTAGGAGGTTATAATTTACCAACACTACAACTCTGTTGAAATTCAAGAAATTTAATTCATGACATACCTAAATAAAAGATCTCTGCTTATGAAAATAACATTAGCAAGCACACTACCCAATAATGAATCCTGGGTTGCACATTTTAAACAGATTCCCAAGAGTAGCAGTGGGGTTCACAAAAAACAATGAATTCAGAAAACTATAACATTAATTCTGTTAAAGCAAAATGAATAGATGATATGAGTACATTTACCCTCCCTTGGACAATCCATTTCTTCACATGGACAAGTCTAAAGTACCTTGATCCCTCTGTCTCTTTTAATCACTTTTTCCTAGACAGAAAAATAGCAGAAGTAATGAACCGAAAAAAAAATTACAGATCTCAAATTAAACAACAGAGACCTATTTAAAATAAAAAAGTTATCCATTTATCACTACAAATTTGACATTACTGTGCCAATATGAACTAGAATTTCAAACCTTGTGTTCAATGAAGCATAAAATAGATTGTCAGAAATACTGTCTGAAATATGAATCCACTGAAGAAAAATGCTTGAAAATACCTAAGATAATTTAAGAGAATCAAAATTGGCTGAGTGCACCCCTAAAAATCTGTAAAGCCCTTTCTCAATCCATAAATGGCTTTTTCCTTGTGATTGTTTCATAGAAATAGTAAAATTAAGCTTTTAATTTCTACATTTGAAAACACTGTTCATTTCTGCGGTGAGCTAAATCACTTTTCATCTGGAAATTATTTACTCTGTAATAGAAACTAATAGTAAAATAATAGGCTTTCCCCCACACTGAAACAATCTGTTTGGAAAATTGGGAGGCTGTGTTATGAAGTCCATGGTGTACTAACCATGATGTTGTATGAAATAGAACATTACCACAAAAATTGCAAATGGAGAGACATATTAATTTCTTTTTGTGGCTTTAACTCAAAACAGAAATAAAAAGAAAACTTTAGGAAAAAAAATCATACTTGTTATATGCCAGCTGAAAACAATCATCCCTCAACAAACATTTGACTTTTGCTCAGCCTGAATTCCACTGCTCCATGTTAAAGCTCGTTAAGGGTAACGATGGCTGCACCAAGCTGCAGTGGTTCTCTTGCCAGGTTGGCTCTCTCAGCTAGATAATTTCCATAGGTCTACTTCCAGGGTACCTGGACAAAACCAGGATAATGGAGTGCTGTGTACCCCTCTTAGCTCACATTTTTGCCCAGGTGGTTTTGGCTCTGTGGATACTGGTCTGTGGCTGGGCTACTCCTCTGTTTGTGATTGTCCTTTTGCTATTTAATGAGAATGCTATGGAACTAAAATAATCCGATCCCAAAATAAGAGCAGTTATGTTAAGGCAAGTGATTGCAAATATCCCTTTATCTTCATACATTCCCTAATACAAACAATAGTTAAAAACAAAGAGTATTAACCAACGTTTGAGTTTTTCCTTATCCTTACAGTTCAATAAAAATGCTCATAAGCTAATCTGTGATATACTAAATAATGGCAAGGGGGGAGGGAGGAGAAGCGGGAAATCTGTATATTCTAACCATATTTTTTCCCTGTAAGAATAAACAGAATGGAATAGAATATGAAAAATAAATATTGAAACCTGTCTGGAATTATTTATAAATAAGACAAAATTAATAAGGAATGAAACAGCAGCTGCACTCACATTGAAAAAAGTCAGAGCCATCTCAGAGCACCCAACTGTGACTTCATTCAAAACACGGACAGTCTCCAACACAGAATTCCTGGATTTGTAAACAATATCTCACCCGTATTTTGGCCACTGGAGAACAGTGGCTGGTGAGGGAAGCATTCAAACAGACTGCAAAGAAATTGAACTGACTGCCTCTGAAAGACTGCAACAATTCAGGGTTAAACCAACCCTGCTTCTTGATGCCAGCACATGGAGGGTTGCATTATTTACAGCTGGAATTGGGGAATGTCTGACTGCTGGCAGAAAAAGAGCTGATGGCCCAGTAGAAGAAAGAGGAATTAAATAATTGCCCTTTCATTGTGCAGCTACTAGAAAGCACTCCAACACTCCAGGTGTTTTTTGACATATTTTTCCCTCCACCTTCCCCACTGCATTTAGTCCCTGTAATCACACAGTACTCAAAACACTTTGGTCCAAAACGTTTACCAGATATGGAATCAGGAAAGGATGAGTTTGGGATTTTCGCATGGTTTCCTCACTGACCCCATCTGACAAAGATTGGAATAGTTTTGCAATATTTACAGTGATTCAGAGGTAGGGTTTTAAGGACAATTAACCTCGATTGGAAAATCTGAGAGACAAGGTAGGAATGAGTATCAGACTGCAGTTTTCAGCCCACATTCAGAGGCAAAGACATCCAATAATTCTCAGCAGTAAGCCCCAGGACTGTAAATATAATGGCAATCTGAAATCTTCATGAGTTTCCATTTAGTATTCTTACATCGTAAGTAGGAACACGATATTTACCAGTGATTGATATCTGAGGAACATAATCTGTCTTACATGAGGTTATTTATTTATGAAGAGTCCTGCAGCTGTGCCTGGAGACAGAGTGGATGCTCTGTGAAATGGAATGGATGTGTATATATGCCCTGCATTTGGTGTCAAACTGTGACCTTTTATCTAAAATTCCTTGGTGCATCTTCATACAATCTTATGGCAATGGCTTAATGATGTTAACAGAAGAGTGGAGCCGAGAACTCCTGTTTCCTTCTCCCAGTTCAGATTCCTTCACAGACGAAACTCTTCTTGCACATAAAACCAACTGAAAATACTTTAAATATATATTCTCAGTTTGCCATATCTGCAAACAAATCAAGCAGGAGCTCAGGAACACCACACACAGGTGCTCCACGGTTGACTTTGAACAGGCTTAAAGTCAACTCTTACTCTTTTGCTTGAACAAAAGACAAAAGCATATTTGCAGTAAAGTTCAAGGTTCATTATTTGTATGAAAGGAGAGTGAACGAAGGTAATATATAGGTATCTGTGGCTAACAGCATTTCAAAGTTATCAGCTGCTTAGAGGGCAATTGGGTCCATTCTGAATATTAAAAGCATGTTATTTAAAATGTTATGACCTTTAGATTAAGGGATAATTCCTCAGTAAATTCCTAAGTAAACTGCACTGGTGGCAAGGATTCATCTTCAGTTTTTCATTCCCTTGATGAAAGCACCTAACACAGAACTCCTACACAGCCCTACTCAATATATAAAAGGAAAATATCCAAAGTTCAGAAGGTCTCAAATCTGAAAGTCAGGTAAGTCCTTTGTTTCTGCATCGTAATTCTCCTATGAGACTCACAGGAATAATTAAAATAAATAAATAAACTGTAAGGTTTTATCTTTAAATACTTCAGACATCAGAAACATGTCAGTCTACCTGAACTCACATTAATATATTTGGCACCTATGAAATTACCATCAAGCTCCTTCAAGGCATGCTGCTGCATGGGATATCTTTATATGCACATCTTCAGGCAAGGACTTGATCTCCCTGTGATTGATAGAGGCACTTACCACAACAGAATCATAATCAAGACCCAGATCCTCTGGAGAAATAAGAACAAATAATAAGGACAGTAGTGCTTTAATATCCTACTAAGCAAGAATCATCTCTGCTTTCTCCAACTGAACATTTTTTCCCCTATCATTTTACATATATGAAATGTTTGGGCTAACTGGTATCCCTGTGAGCAAGCTCTGGTCTTCTGCAGAATACCAGACAGAACTAAAGAACAGTGTGATGAAATAGCATACACATTGGTAAGTCTGGGGTTTTTCATATAAATGCTTTTTCAGTAGGACTTACCTACAGAGCAGAAATGAGAAGCTTGAAAAAAGCAAAGGATGATTTTATTGTTTAAAAAAATCAAGATCCCCAGCATTTTAGACCAGAACAGTATGTGCTTCCTGAAAATCGATGCATCTGTGAATTCTGAGCGGACAAGGAACCATAAGAACCTGTTGCTGTGGCCCTGGCTCAGCTGAGCGTCCCTAGCCCACTGCACAGTGTCAGTACCCCGCGGGACGAGTCTTGGGAGTAAAGCAGCCCTAACTAAAAGGGCTCCCAGAGAGCCTTGGAGTGAAGCTATTGGCCCTGCTTGTCTTCCCTCCCACATTACATATAAAGACAAATTCTAGAAAGTTCTCCT
>VZRM01001619.1:985093-1034965 GCA_013397955.1 Grantiella picta
GCCCGTCCCCGAGAGCGGGCTGCCCCGGTGGGGCTCTGACTGAGCAGCTAACCAGATCTCGAACTCAGCTTGGGGTCCGGGACCCCATCAAGAACCCAAAAAGATATTTATGTTTGGAGGTGTATCAAATGTGTTGCTTTAGGCCAGTGGGAAATGGCAGATGAAAAGCTAGTGGAGAAAAGCTGGGTAAAGGGGCTGAATTTAGAACAATCCAACCAAACACTTGAGACTATCTGTTGTCCTACCTCTCCTGTGAAGTCCATATGACATCTGCCGTCCCTATTAACCCCTGAAAAATGCAGATAAAACACAATGTTTGATGAAGATTCCAGATCTCTCAAAATACAAACACAACGACTAAAAAGACAAATATTAGATGGCAAGGAATATACCTATGAGAAGCAATTCTGTAGATGCAATGCAATTTGTAATCTTAGTTGATTTTGGAAAAACATGTTTGTTTAGTGCCTGCAATAAACAACCAAATGCTCCTTCATCAGAAAGTGCAAATCAACCAACTTAGTTAAGAACTATTCTAAGAACACTTAATAGCATCCAGGTTCGGTGACTGATTTTCTATTTTAAGCAGGAAGAGAGGTACAGCACAAACAATCTAGAGGATAAAAGCCTGACAGCAAAATCTCCACACATACCAAAGAAAATAACGTGCCTATGACAGCTACAACAGCAGCAATTTTCAGCTTCTTACACTGCTCATGCAACGCACTTTGCAGTCATCCCTCTTGCATAAGTCTGTACGTTATAATTTTGCATTCCAGTGGATCGGTTTGTGTGCTCCGTATCTGCAAATGAGCCAGATAATGCAGAGTGTGAGAAGCGATTTGTGCTATCAGTGACATCAGGAGTTTTGCAGCTGTAGTTATTAACAGATTTTTTTTCATCCAGCAGCATTGACTAAAATCAATCACTCTGATAACCAGGCATGGCACGAGCTGTCCGCCCTGTCATTTCAATCTGATTAATCACACATACACAGACCTTTACCTTAAAGGAGCAATTGTTCACATTTAATCACGAAGATACATTCAAGCATACCATCATAGATTACTAAATTTAAGTGCAATTTATGTCTTATAGTTTTGCAAATACGTTTATGATAATATGGTTTTGGCATATAGATGTATTGTTTCATTCATTTTACAAACATTAAAATCTAAGCTAATGTGTTGTACTTTGAATCATTTATCACATCAGATTTGCAGCTTTTGAAACTTCCATTATACACATATCCTTATCTGCAGATTTATCCTAATAACCCAGGTACAAATAAGTTATTAGTTATAATGCCTTCTTCACAAACTGTGCTTGCTTGACAGTAGACATCTTCTTCATCATGGATGAAATTACTTTATTTTACTATATATCCTACATTCTATTAACTGGCTGTTCTTTTGTTTCAACTTTGCTTTCTAACCTCAGAACAAAGCACAGCCCTTCCATTAAGTTAGGCAAGACTTTCTTACTCTTTTGTGTTTTGGGGTTTGTTGGGTTTTTTTAATTTCTTTTTAACATTCTGCAAGTAAAAGCAGGGCACTCTGCAAAAACACACTGCTATGCCAAAAAAAATGGTTGAATTTGAGATCTTTTAAACCAGTAACATATTTGACTCTGCCAGAAACACCCTCTATTCCAGATACTTCTTGATTAGGCCTAAGTACAATTGTCCTGGGGTCCACCACCATTAAAGAATGTATGTGGGTATAAGTTTCAGTCCAGAAGCAATGAAATATAAGAATATGCTGAAAATTTCAGTGTAAGCCTAAATATATTGCTGATACAATTGCATGAAACCATAATCTTTGGCTCTGTTGCTAAACTGAAGTTGTATGCAGCACACAGGGTATTACTTGCTATGCATATTGAGTGGGTGACTGCTTAAGCTTTTAGCTTCTTCAAAAGTGTTCATTCACCAACATTTCACAATTGGGTATATTTTCTGAAGGGTCAGATCCATATGCTAGGAATTAGCTTTTATTTACTGTTTGATAATACTTATGTTTTAAAACATATACTTTTTCAAAGAGTGTTGTACTTAGATCTACACATTGTCTGAATAACATTTTTATGTTTTACATTTAAATAATTTTAAAAATTATTTTATCAAATAAGGCAAAAAACCTATTAGTTAAAAGTATAACATGATGGTTAAAAAGTGAACCTCCTTTTCATTTGCAGCCCATCATGAAGGAGGCTCCCAAAAACAGGCTTCTGCTCAGACTGCTCCCCAGCTATAGTCTCAGGAAATGAGAAGTTGGATAGGCTGACAAGCAACTAACCTCTTGAAGGAAGAGACAAAGCATTCTTCTGCAAAGGAATTTTTAAAAGGAAAGCCAAAGTCTTGGAGGCAACCAGAGAGTTGTTTAGGTTTAAATAAATGCCAGAGACACAGATTCATGAACAGAGTAAAGTAATTCCTCAAAACTACACAGTGCATTTATTTCCTCATTCCTGAACTGGGATGCAGAAGGATATTGCTTTCCACCACGTCATGCATCAATAGTGAATACATTATAAAGCATCCAGAGGTTCAGTTGTCATTTTGTAATGCAATCAACAGGAACCAGGCAGAATATAATTGGAGTGTAATCACTGCTAGAAGCTTGAATATAAGTGCCCCTTATACAAAAAAAGCTGACTTTTAAAAACATTCCTCCTCATCACATCCTAGAATATTTTCCAGAGCAAAAACAACTGTTAATGTTATTTTGCCCACCCAGTTTAGCAGAACCTTTGGTCTTGATGTTGCAAGGCACCTTTAGAAAGTAGAAAATGGGCAATGAACCCCACAGCAAACCATGCTTTATGCAGAGTGTTTTACAGGAATACACTACACAAGTGATTTCTGGAACTTCCTCAGGCTCTGAAAAAAGATTAAAGTGATGATTTTTGTACATATATCCATATTCAAATTGGAAATCTAGAAAAATGCTAGTGCATATCAGAACATTGGACCATCTTGTACACAGTCCATCACCATAGCTTCTGCCATAAAGGAATGTGCAAAATACCTGTCAAAAATAAATGAGGATAGTATCTCACAAGTCACAAGTGCTGTTCACACAATTGCCTTCAATAACTATTCATTAGCCAGCTCTCTCTTGTTTTTCCAGTTCCTTTTAAAATCAGTTTGTACTTTAGACCATCCAAAAATAGTAGAGGTGCATTTTTCAGTTTAAATTCTGTGGCACAGGGGAAAAAAGAAATGCTGCTTGTTAGGGCTTTTTTTCCCCTCTCTCTAAGCCTACCAACTCCTAAGTCCATACTAATCCCCTCTGCAGCAATCATCTTTGTATTCACCTCTACAGAGTATTTCCCACATTTGTACCTCTTCTGTGCTTAAATGTTCCAGTCTGTTCAGCTTGCCCTTGCAGAGAAGGTCGTCGAAGTACACTGACTTCATCTTTTTCTGAAGACCATCTGGTAAAGAATTTAACAAATAGTCTGAAGTTCAAAGTAAATTAGATTTAAAAGTTGAAGACCTGTTAACTATTTCTTACTATACCACATTTTATTAACTTGATTTTTTTTTTGCACTATGCCGCAGAAGCCTTCTGGAAGGACTCTTTAAACATTTGGAACTTATCACCTCACATTCCTGTTTTAATGAATAATCTGTTATGAATAAAAAAAATGCTAACAATACCAAGCAAATTAATCTATTTGATGATTAGAAATTTCAGCCTTTTTTGCTTATGTCTTTTAAAAATCTTTTTAATGCTCAGGTTTTTCTGTATCTCTCCAACATTTTTGGATTTTTGATACAATATTGCACTGAACATTTTAAATGCAATTCCTATTGCTGATTTAGAAAGGCATACTAATAGGTTTTCACTTATTTGTTCTCATTCCTTATGTCTTATACTGTATTTATAACTTTTCACCCTGTAATTAGAAAACTGGCTTGCTCTGACCGATGACAGAAAGAAAACAATACAAAATACAGGACATGATATCTTTCCCCCTGCCTACTTGAGACCTCACAGTTGGTCAGGAGTCTTTTAAGTTAGGGTGTCCATCTGCAAAAATAAGTAAATGAATAAATGAATATACACATAGTGTAGAGTAAAACGAGTGGCTAATGATTCTGACAACTCATTAAAAGAGTAATTTTCGAGTGTATCAATGCATTTTTAGCCTCTTGAAAAGAAACACTTGTTTTTACTATACAAATTTAGTTCAAAGAGTTAAATGCCACAAGACATCACAAAAGCCATGAAGAGCAGCCAAGTAGGTATTTATTAACTGGGTAGTTAGAATTTATCTCGACTGACAGATTACTTCATTGTCATAGAGTCTTCCAAATGTGGCCAAAGTCAGAGTTCTATCTTATCTGTAACTGTCATATTTATTTTTAACTCATTTCCTAAATGGAAATACATTTAGGAAATAAAGAATGCTGTATTTATCAGAACTGAATATGATGCACTTATATGGTATAAGTCATTAACTAAATACAATCTGTTGCTACCATGGTATAAGTCATTAACTGAGGAATACTAAATACAATCTGTTGCTACCATCCTACTCCAGTCTAATGCAAATCACATAGACAACACACATTTCTAAGAGTGTAAAAATGTTTTTTCCTGTTTAGCATATATCATGGAGTCAATATTGCATCCATCTTCTAAAAAGAATCCTAGGGGAGGAGATGTTGAATTTCTTTTTTTAAATATACTGATTTTCTCTAGAGTCTGTTAAAGATTTGTCACAAGAAAAACAAAAAAAAAGAGAGATGGTACTCTGAATTGCCTCATCATACCCTCATGTGCCAAGCCCCTAGACAAAAAGACATTAGACAGGAAAGTTCTTACTCATGGAATACAATGACTAGATGGAGAAAATATTAAAATAGAATAGAAAAATAGTCTCAGAATCTGCAATCAATATTAATAACTGGGGGGAGGGGAAAAAACATTTCCAAACCAGTGTTTTCAAATAAGGTCACTGAGATAATTTTTGTGCATATTTTATCATTAATTGATGTAAATATGCATCAAGAAAACCTTTAGCAATAATGAGGAAAAAATGCTTTAAGAATTGCATGATATATTCTAACTGCTTTGAACTGTCAAGTGAGATGTCGACAGTGAGATAGGTCTGATAGAGCATGCATAAACTTTTTATTTTTTCTTTCTTTCTTTCTAATGTATTTGTAATTATGACCTTACCTAAATTCAACCTCAATAACATAACTGAAATCAAGATATTGCTATACATCAAGAGCTGAGCAGGCTTTTCCTTTTAGTTACATAGCAGTGAAATGGTCATAATTGACATTTTTGTCACATTGCTGTGTTAAGTCCCAGCTTGTGCTGCATAAATGCACAGAAATTCAGCTGCATTACTCCTCTCTTTACCTCACCTATAATTTTACTTTTTGGTCTCTTACCCTGTCTCTTCCTTCCAGTCTTTGATCACGTGTTTTGATTCAATGTTTTTTCTTCTGCATGTTGACAGGGAAAAAGAGGCTACAATGTCTGCACACTGCCTGGTCTTGAACAAAAATCAGCAAATCTGCAATCAACATCCAGATAAGGTCCTCTAATTTCAGTCTGAATGTGAAGGATAATTTAAATCACAACACTGCTAATATTGAAGTTAAACAGCGCATCCACACAAAAAATATTCTAACCCCAAAAAAGCCCAGAACATCTTATGAAATGACAGAATCAGAGGTGATTCATGCTTTACGCCTAATTCTAATATTTATAGAATAGATTTAAGATAGGACACATCAACCAAATTAATATTCAAGACTATCCCTTTAAGTATCACGCAGTCACTAATCAGAGCTGAAGGGGACTAAGCTTTGCTCACAGTATTCATTCTCATTTTAAAATGACTTAATTTTGTACTATTTTATATTCAAAACACTTTTCTTTATGTGGCATGTAACCCCTACAGTTCAAACAGTTAAACAAACAGCACCTCATTTGATATTCTGTAAAATTAATTTCAATAGAGAACCTGATGAAAAACAGAAAGGTTTTAGTATTTTATAGATATTTCTAAAGCTTGTCCCTCCAGAATTAAATCTTCACAGCAGTCACTTCATAAACAAGATTCAGGGGTTTTGAGGCATTACTTACATATGCAGGAGAATACATGTCACAAAACACTTTGTTTTGCTATTGACATATAAGCATACCTTAAAGAAACTAAACCAACAGCTATTGAAAAGCAAACATTTCATCAGAGAGTTACAGAGCAATTGTGGTACCTGAAGCTAAATGGTGCTCCTCTCCCCACAACACTCACATGTGAGTTCTCTACAGTGGCAACATTTGCTGCACAGGCTTATCAGCTGTCACCCATCTGATACTATCAGCTAAGCTTTTGCTTTTATAATAGGCCTACTGAAGCTCTATCTACTGTTTTTTAAATCACCAACATTTCCTGATTCCCTCTATTTTAGTCTTTTTTTTCTTTGTACTTCTGATAATAAGATTCAGCTCATCTTGTCGCAATTGAACTTCCCAAAATAACACTTGCTTTCCCAGGTTTACATCAGTCACAAACCAGACCGCAAAGGGAGACTTTTTCCAAGTCCCATTCAAACACCTGGACTAACTTGGATTTTTACTTTTGAACATCAAGTAGAAATTTAAAACAGCAAGATCACTAGTAGACCCTCAGAGCAAGTACCAATGTACACAGAAGGGCCAGCTTGTCTCTGAACTGCCCCTTCAGACACGTTAAAATCTAATTGGAAGCATCAATCCCACCACACCATATTTATTTCTGGTTCCAGTTGCACAAAAAGACAAGGAGTTCTTTAAAGACATGGAGTTCTTTTGGCAGGAGATTCTCCCTCCCTACTTTTCAACATTGCTTGTGAAATCACAACAGGCTTCACCATGGCAGAAGGGAATGGACAGTGAGATCCTCCCAAATCTGGACAAGACAAACAGATGCTGCTAGAACTTCCTAGTTCCTCAGAGTAATCTACAACATTGGCATTTTGCTATCAGTCTCTGACATATACATCTTCTCTCTTGAAACCCACACATTTCACCCACTTTCTCTCTCTTTTTGCTGTGTCTGCTTGGCACAGCACTCCATGAACCTCCTTACACCATAGGAGGACAGCAGCAACCACAGAACGTATTACAGAGGTTAAAAGAAACTTGAATACATCGTTTCTCTGTGAGCTTTTAGAATAAGTAAGAATTCAGAAGGGAGGAAAACAGTGAAATGGTTAAGAACAATTATTGTTTTTAGACCATGTGTTCTACTACATTTCCAACTTAGAGTAATCCAAATACTATTCTGCTTTTCACTGAAGATACATAAACCTCACATTCCAAGTCCCTGAACAAAGGTGTGGGCCTGTATGGATACATTGCCTGTGCTCACTTTGTCCCTTGAATTTGGACACTGGTAACTCTTCCTGAAAAGCATGCTGTCAGCACTATGTAGAGCCTTTCTCACAGTGATGGCAATAAATCATTTTAGGAGCTATAAACCATTTCAAGCAGCAAGAGACTTCCCTAATAGCCCCTACTGATGCCCAACCTTAGTAGATTCCTTTGATTCCGCCCACAAAAATATGCCAAATTGTCCATCCACACTGTTTCTTCTGCAGGGACACCCCATCCCCTGTGGAGGAAACCTTGCTTTGTTGAGAAACAGCATCTTCAGATTCCAGTTCCTCATGACTTTGCTGTATTGACATTGTCTCCTCACGAATGAGGTTTCTCTCTTTCAATCCTTCTTTCCATGTTTTTTTTTTAATTGAATTGCCAGCTCAGTCAGAGAGAAGCACCTTTGTGTACAGGTGTAATAACAAAATCACTCCAGTGGCAGTGTTCCCTCTATATGCATACCAGTGGAGGTTATTTTATGCTCATAAAAACTGTTGGAGCTTCCTTGTATTTTTTTCCACAGAATCTGGGAAAATATACACACCATTTAATACAATAACAGAGAAAATGATCCTCCAATTACAGTTCCTTAACCTATTTTACCATTTGACTGCTCTCTTACTGATGCTGCTTTATCCTTATCACCAAGGTGGTCTAACCTTGTCTGGTGGCAGCTACCTCCACAAGCCCCACACAGAGGCACATCACAGCAGCCTCCCCTCAACTGCCTGCTGCACTGAGTAACAGGGATCCGTGCCCAAACATGCATGAGAGTCCTGAGAAGCATGTGACAGCTGTTACATTTTGGAAAGTTTAGGTGACGACATTTCCCACCCACCTCCCTCACCTGTGTGAGACCAGAGCAGTGAAGCGAGGCTGGCTGGTTAGACCACATTGACAAGATGAATGCATGCCCTTGAAAAAGCCCCAGTCCTATTGACGTCAAAAAGCAATGGATTGGGTCCCCTGTCAGACACAGAAAGCAGACATCTGCTTCACTGCAAATGCAAAGAGGAATTCATTAAGTCAAGCATAGTCTTATTCCAAACCAAACACCATTAACATCTGAAGTGCTTAAAATTTTTAACTAATGTAAATTCTCTTCGATTCTGTTCTTGATTTCCTGTGTTAAATAATGATAAATGTTCAGATCAAGAATTTTATTATTTCTTATTCTTTTATTGTTAAATTTTGTTGAGGCTTCCTCATACTTTCCCCGTGCTGCTCCCCCCTCCTCATTCTATGCATTTCTCCCCCCTGCTGTGTGCATCTGCTGTGTCTCTCTCTCACTTGCTCTCTCCCTGCTGCGTACATCCACTATTTCTCCCCACCACTCCTCCATGTATGTTTGCCATCTATCTCTCTCCCCCTCCTGCTGAGTGTATTCACTGCCTCTCTCCCTCCCCCCAGTACGTGCATCCATCCTGCATCTTCCTCTGCAGTGCTCATGAGCCTTTTCTCAGCAGCTCCTACTGGCATTCACACACACCTTCCTCTGCCTGCCTTCCCTCATGCCCTCTCCTCTTTTTCTTATCCCCTCCTTCCTGCACCCCTTATCGCTGTTCATCTTTATACTATTCTCCCTTCCATCTTCTTGATATTCTGTTTCCTTCTCTCTCCTTATCTGCACTACTCTTCTCTCAGTCTCCCCTTTGTACCATTTCTTTCCAGTTCTCTCTGAAATCTTCTCGCAAATTGATTCTACAGGAAAAATGTTCTTGTTTGCAGAGGTGTGCAAGCCTGCATTGCAAACCATTCAGCACTGTGTCAAATCTAGGGTAGTCAGCTTAATTTGCTGAAGAATCCTTGCTTCCTACCATCAGGCACACAGGATAAAATCTCCCAAAACACTTTCCTGTCCTTTTTTTCCTTATATGACTGCACTGCAGGGATAATTTGCATGTAAAGCAAAGTGCTCAAGATATGCCTGTTCATACCTCCAAGGTTCTTATTGGCAAAAGGATCCATTATGACACTAATCCTGATTGTTGCAGTTTGGGTCACAAAAAACATAAACATGTGCATTAATTGGTATAAAATAGCTGGGCAGAATAAAATTCAAATGCATCGCATGATTTTCCATTTCCCTTTCTCGATGTACAATAACAGTGACTTAGTCATTCAGTGATCAACTAATTGACTCAGCTCTCTTCCTTCTCGTGAGCAAATTTCATCAACTTGCTCTCACTTTCAGTGTCCAAGGAAATCACTTGAAAAATTTAAGACTGAACACAAAACACATCCTCCAGGAACTCTGGTAGGGACACCTACACAGCCCTGTACTTTCACATTCAGCATTAACCAGCGCTGTCTTTCATTTAGCTAATCACTTGTATTACTTATACAGATCCCTGGTTTTCCACTTTTGACTATTAATATCCAGATATTAATTTCCAGATATCCACTACAGTCAGATGACGTAAAACAAACCTCCTTGGTCTAGAAATTCACTAATTATAGCAAAGATAACCTCTTTGCTTGGCACAATGAACCTTTACTAAAACCCTCCAGCATTTATCCCACTTTGCATAATTTTCAAGCCTTAAATATTTATCTTTTCTGTAAAATGTGTCCTATTGCCTGCCTAAGGCCTTGTTTAGATTTTTCTTTTTAGAAAGTACATAATAGATTTGCTATGTGCCCAAATCTACCTATTTTATCAGTCCTACAATAACATACTAGATCTTTTTCAAAGTCAAAGATGGAAATTATACAATGTTTGGGAAAAAAAGTAGATTCTTTTCAGTTTGCTTCTGCTAACTTCTACTTACTTGTCTAGACTGCTGATTTCCACTTATTTAAATCTAAGTCTTGCTCAGGTTTTCCGGATCATCAGCAACTTTAAAACAGATTAGAACGACAATGCTCTCACCTGTTGGTTCTGATCCTGAACTTGCCTACACAGTTTCTGTTCCAGTTTTTGTCAAAGTCTTTTATAATTGTGGTACTTTACCAGATAGATTGGAAATACCTCCACATCAACTGACAAATTTTACTGAACTGTGAGTTGGAAAGACAGTCAGTAAAATATTCCCTGGTATTTAATTCAATTTACTTTTCTTCCATCACAGAGGTCACTACTAATCTTCTTTTTGCTTAAAAAAAAAAAATAGAAATTAAGCAGAACTTCATATCCGAACGCATAAACACACCTGCTTTAAATTTTGTATTAAATAAGTAAATTTAGTTTTAAGAGTGAATTATCATTATCATTGTAGCAAGAGGAAATTTTGGCAGTTGCACAGGAAAAACGGATGAAGGATTTAGTGCTTCAAATATGACTTGGGCTTGAGAAATAGGCTCAGTTGGTGAATACTGCTGTGAAAGTGATCAACACAAAAATGGATAACATTGCCACTGACATTTTTATCACACAGTTTGAGTGTTGACACTCCAAAGAGATAATAAGAATGGTCCAAAAGATCAAAGTTCCTGTCGCAGGCTTTCTGCACTTTCAAGGAGATGATGGCACATCCATTTATACATGTTTCAATATTTGGAAATGTTCTTTTTCTTTCTTTATCCAAAGAACTTTAAGACTCATCTACATGACATTGTGCTAATGAATAGATTCTACAGAGAATGACAAAATAGGCAGGTCCATACCTGTACATAAAAGCTTAAAAAGAAAACTAGGATATTTCTAATGAAAAGCACCTTAGAAACATGAAAGAACAGTGGGAAAATATTAGGGATATTCATTTCCACATAAAAATACCTGCAATATTTTTTTTACCTTACTAAAGTTAAAAGCTCCATTTGTATTTTAAAGAAGAAGCTGCCACCATATCCTAACTAGACTAAAAGTAATTTTGTCTTGGTCATCTAGAAACAGGTCAAACCAGTTTGAATTTCCTGTTTCTTTTGCCAAACAAACGCTCTTCATTTGAGAATAAATTTCCATGCCCTGACGGAATAAGCAGCTCACAGGAGAGTGATCTAACAAAAATGACTGAGGCTCAGGATATGAATGTAAAACTGATTGCTTGACCTGCTCTGTAACACAGCTCATATCATGCATATGCACCTGAGAAGCTATTATGATTTGCACATCTTCTGTCTGAACGACTGCCATCCTATCTGTAATAACTTTACCAGTTAAATCACCATCTGTTTCACAGGCTTTCTAATGTTTATATCTCCCTTTTCTGTCCTAGGAAAAGAACAAAATTGTTTTCCTCTACTGCATGAGAAGAAATATCCCTGCACTCAGCTGGGGAGCTAAGCTAACATATCTTAACTATCTCTATCAAACCAAGATGTAAATTTTAGCATTCAGATGAACCTAAATAAAATCCATGATCTGCTACCCCTAGAGAAGACAAGATAGAACAAGAAGCACACTACATGTTTTCCTTTCTCCTTCCATCCCATCTGGTAAACTTCCTTAAATGCGAATGTAACTGGTGACAATGAATGTACAAAATCCAGAACCCTGACACAGAGCAATAGAAATGACCCAGCATTTACAAGGATCCCAAGCAGAACCCAGGTGAATAAAACCAGAGCAAATTTGGATACTCTCACATAAGTTATAAGCTTTGGAAACTACAGGATCTGTTCTTCACTGAATTATTAACTGGAGTTTAAACAGCTTCCACACTGCCACTCAATTCTTCATTATTAAAAAAATACAGAAACCCAAACACCCCTCCCAAACTCAATGAAACGCCAAACAAAACCAAAACATCTAAAATCCAACAAAGCTGTGTTTGACCTAGCCTTGCCTGCAAAGCTCGAGGAAATAGGTAATGTGCCCTCCACCATCGGAGAAGTCCATAATCACACTCCTTACATTTTAACTGCACAATTATAAATGCAGACAATGCTGGCAGCTGCTATGGGTAGCTCAGAGATTATAACTGTGCAAGTAAGAGACTCACAGAATTCTGGCAGGAGGGGGCTCTAAGGGAACCTTTGCAAAAGATGTATCAGTATGGATTTGCAGAAGCATTCTGGAACAGTGAAAATTGCTATTCAGCTCCCAGGACCTCAGATTAAAAAGTCAGAGTAGAGATCACAGTGACTATGTATAAAATCTTTCACACTGGACAAGATTAGGATTAATCAGCTTGTCTCTCTTTATACCTCTCCTGGACATAGTCAGAATCTTTTGGGTTTTGTTAATGTGGAAAAAAAGTGTTAATTAAAATAACAAATGCACATTAGAAGCCAACCACTCACAAAAGGAGCTTTTGCTATGCTTCTCTATTATTCAATTTTACTGACACAAAGAAAAATTACTTTCCACTAGTTGTTTGTCATAGTCTGCTCCCTTCCCTCCCTATACAAGCAGTTCAGAGAGTTAGCAATATGGTGCCATCTATCAGGAAGCACAGAGGCAAAACCGTTGTGAAACCATTTTCCTAATGCACATAAACACTTAAGGATCCCCTCCCTCCGTTTCCCACATGCAGTTCTTTTGTTGGTGAGATTTAAAATTTGCTGGGAACTGCACCCACATCCAGGATGGATAAAATTTTCAAATAAAACAACAACTGAGCAACAAGTCCTTCCTCTCCACACAACAGTTCTGCCCTCTTCAAACTGACAAACAGCCTTCAGAGTATTCAGCTGATGACTTAAGAGATGTAGGCTTAACTCTCATTGCTGCAACACCAAGCTATGCTGGCAGAAAAGCTAACAGCCCAGGAAACCCTTGCCTGACCCCAAGCAGCATGGGGCAAAGCCACAGAACAGCATGGCAAACACAAGGAGGAGCCCCAGGAGCTCCCATGGTCCTCTCTTGCCCCAAGGCAAGGTTACCTACACCTGCTCTTTCCCTAGGCTTTTATCAAAGGTTCTCCAGTAGCAACATCTTCACACACATCCTGCGATAGTAACCTCAACCTCAGTTGCCTTTGCCATAGCCATTAACCAAAAATATTTCCTAGCAGCCAAGCAGTAGTTAAAGCTTTCAAAAGTCTCACAGGCAAAAGATGCAAAAGTTGCCAGCACAAAAGGGAGGGAACAAGAAGGAAACTAGCTCACTACCAATTTTGATCAAAAACTATTGAGAAAAGCAAATCTATTCAATAAATTTAAAAAAAAATCAGGGAAAATGAAGAGGGAAATTACTATAGCTCAGAACTTTCTTAAACTATTGCTGTAAGATAACAAGAGTTCTCATGCTACGTTTAAAAAGTCACAGAGCATTCTCAATGGAGAGTTTCCTGGGAATCTGAAACCAAAGCAAAGCTTCCACACTGGTATTCCAGGACCAAAACTGGGGCTCTGCATGCTTTGAGATCTTAACCTCTCTTTCTTTTCAAATTCTTTTTTAATTGCAAGACTAGTAGTAGGGAGAGTATCTTAGGCACACAGACTTTTATCATCTCCAAAGAAAAAAAGTTCCAAATGTTCAAGAGGAAGTTGGAAGCTGGCAGTGTTACACTGTCTTCTCATCTGCAAAAGGAAAGAATTCATGTACAAAGTCAGTGTCTTCTTGCTATTAAATCAAGCAACAGCTGAAAAACTCATCTGCACAAAGCAACTCTACTCATCTTCCTTGTAGTCACCTTCAAAAGTCACCTAAGATTTTGAAGAACAGGGCACTAAAACAAATGTTCAGCGTCTTTTAAAGTGTCCAGAAATGAATGAGCTGCCAGACTCATCAATTTCTAGAAACCAAGGTGACAGAACTATCAAAGACCCAGAGAAGTAACCACTGCTTTGTCTTGCCTGACCTTCTGTGATGATGTGCAGAGGAATGAAGGAGTCACAGGCCTTATTACAGGGAAAGCGCTCTTTGTTCCTGTAGCTTTCAAAACAAAGTAGAATGATCTTTTCCAGTGCAGCTGAAGCAATTCTATCACCAGTGTCATTTTTTTCTGATGTCTGAGCTGCCTCCTTCAGAAACACTTCTCTGTCTAAGCACAAAGAGCCAGTGAAAAGACAGAACATGGGTAGCTGTGCTTTTGTCCACAAACCCAGTAGCAATCCTTGTTAAAGAGAAGATGCATTCTGAAAATTATAGTGATTGTCTGGACGTGGCCCTGTTTATTTGCTGTCAGAAGCAAGTCCAGAGAAGGAGGTGGCTAAACAGTCCAGGTCTCTTGCAAGGCTGAGAAGCTCACTGCTTGGAGGGAGATGATGTGATGAAGAGACACTTAGAAAATCCGGACTCCCTGAAATCTGGATACCAATTCTTTTGGTACTTAGTTTCCCTGATCATGAAAATTACCTGGAATAGCCTCATAGGACAAACTGTCAGAAACCTGCTCTGCCCTTCCCGCTGCACTTCTACCCACTCCCTTCACTGCAGTCCTGGCCTTCTTGCTTCTCCTTTGTTCGAGGGTTTTCTTCCCATCTCCTTTTGTTTCTCAGACATAAAAAGAGAGAAAGAAAGATGATGGGTGACCTGAGGAAAGGATCAATCTAGACACTGAGAGAAAAGAGGCCTGACATGGTTGTCAGTACCTGACACAAACAGGATGATCTATAGTGCTTAGTGCCCAGACTACCTGTCCCGCAGCAAAAGAACATTTTAAAAATAATTATTCTTAGAGAATGAAATGAAAATGTGGCATCCAAGCACAAATATATAGGGAATAATTCACGTATGGGTTATCCGATAGTAAATTCATCAGCTTTACCTATTTATAAACAAATTGAGCTCCTTAATAAACCTACTTTATATGAAAATTTTAGAAAATGTGTATCAATTCTTATACAAGTCATGTCCAGCTACAATACCAAAACAATATAATGATTTATTTATGATCAGACTGTCTAGCGGAAAGCTTTTACTTTAAATGTGTGCTAGAGGAAGCCTAATTTGAGCAAGTTTAAATTTGAAACAAGAAACAGGTAGTCAGGGAATTATTATTGTTATCTTTTACTTCCTGAGATCAGTAAACTAAACATAACATCCAGAAGAAAATTTTTAAAAATATATTTTTTATTAAAAGTATTTGTGTTAAGTAGAAATATAAAGACGAATAGATGTGGTTAAGACTGCAACAAAAAATCTGACACATCAAGTAAAATTAAAGCTAAGATTTCAGCTGTCTTTCTAATTAAAGTATTTTACTTCTTAAAAGACATATCAGTGGCACAAAAGAAGTTGAACTGCATTCTGTTCTCAATTGCCTGTCATAACCTGTCAATTCACAGTGAGATAAAATGAAATGGTATCCATAAATGCTGAAACACTAGACCATTTATTAATCAGTCTGCTTTTTGAACAGAGTTTTCTATTGCTATATTAGGAAACCTAATTTTGTTTTACATAGAGAAGCATGTGTAAAGTCAATAGCAAGCATTGTAAGAGCAAAAACATTTAGTGCTTTTATATACAGCACAAACTGCTGTAGCAATTAAAGCAGCAGATGTACAGAGCAACAAAAGTAAAACAATGCAAGGTATTAAAACTCCTAGGAATAAAAATCTTACAGATTAATTACAAGATTTAAAACATTGAACTCCAATGTTCTGTATTGTATATTCCTCATTGTCTTTACCCTATAATTCAAATCACAAGCTTCCTAGATAATATTACATATATAATTTCCCTACTCCACCTACACTTAGATTTGTATAGGTACAGCTCTCTCTGTATTAATTTGCTGCTGGTTTTGGATACTTACTTTTTTTTTATTTCATTCATTGTAAGGTTCATTCTACTTTCTTGACAGGGGGCAGAATTTTTAAGGAAGCATTGGAAGTGTCACAGGTCTTATGCAGAGTAAGATGTGTGCCCAGTTGTGTCTGTCCCCTACCCCTGTGCAGACAACCACCTAGCTCTCCCTTGTATTTATCAGACTAAGTAAAGTCCCCTTTCAGCTACTTATTAACACAATCCTGTTTCTGTATAGGTCACCTGGTAAAAGGGGAGTCAATTAAGTGCTTTGGTTGCTTACTTGCTTAGTCTCTTAAAGATCACTCACCTTTTAAAGGATGCTGAGCTACATTTGGCTTTCCAAACTAGAAGCAAAGCATGACTGCAGGCTCTGCTGAAGCCAAGGATCTCACCAAATTCAGTTATCCAGTAGCCCTTTACAAACCTCTTTCCCAAAACATGACTCCCGTGTCGCAGCTCTGAATGGATCGTGGTGTCAAAATTCCCCCCACCAGGTATTCCTTTTACCAGCAGTGCTGCAGGCAGCTCCTCCCAGGCTGGTACACAGAGCTTGTGTGGTATCCAGGCAGCAACTTCAATTACATTTAATTTCAGCAGGAAAGACCTCTCAGGTGTAACAATGAAGATATCACAATACCTAAACTTAATCCTTTTTACCAGATTGCCCTACACTGCTCTGGGTCCATGACTTAGAGTAAGAGGTGACTGCATGCAATTTCCTGAGGATGAAAACGACTGATGTAAAGCTGCAAATAACACCTTAAGGAAAAAGTGAAGGAGATAGTCCACCATCACTTTGTTGAGACAAACAGCAATAACCTTTCCTTGAAACGAAAGAAATCCCTTTGGGAAGCAATCCTCTCACTTCACAATGCCTCCAGCACAGAGGGGATTTTTATTTCTGCCCCCTTCTCTTTGGGACTGCATTTTTCCTCAAGAGCAAACACCTCCTGCCACCACCTTCCTGTCAGATGCTTTTTTGGCTGAAACATGGCAGACAGCATCAGACACCATCAGAGCTGAGGTGCCCCAGGATCTTCTCCTTGTGGTTGCCATGGCTCAATGTAGCAGGCAATTGCAATGCCAGTGCTCGAGGACTGTCTGCATCCCCGTCTTTTTTTTCCTCAGCAGCAGCAAAGGCATTTCAAAGGAGCGGCCATTAATAGCAGATTCCTCAGTTCACCCTGACTGGCTAATAGGAGCCCTGAAGAATTGATAGCACAGTCATAGAGACAGATCCAAAGACATCATGTGTCCCCAGTCATCAGCAGTCTGTGGCTTTTCCAGAAATGTCATTGCTCACAACATCTGAGAACCAGGAAAGAAAATGTAGAAACTCCTAACATGTAAATAAAGTGAAGAAGCTTTCCTTTCTTCCCTTTACACCAGATAATACCTAGGTGCATAATACTGAGGTCACTTAGAAAACCATACTATCATATCAGACATTTCAAATATTACTTCTTTTTAACAAACAAACAAAAAACAAACCCAAAATTAATTTATATGTCCTAAGTGCAGCATTATTTACTGAGTTCTGCAGTATATATAAACATGAACCTTAGCAGAAGAAGCATGATAAACTACAGAAGTATGTTTAAAACTGTATTCACCACAGAACTGTGATGTCTTTACTTACGATTAACATGCTCATTTATATTGATCAATATTAGTTCTGTGATGGAAAGGTTCACATTTTCAAACATCTGTTTCTATGGGGCAAAATTACCCCAAAAAGTGAAACCAAAACCTAAAACATTCAGAAAGTATTTTTCCTTTTATTCTCAAACATGTAAATTAGCCTTCAATTCTTTCACTGTATCACAGAAAATCATGGAATCTATAATTCCTTTACCTTCTGTTCCTGATATTAAATCTAACAGATCACAAAATCCCAGACCTCAGACTCTTATATACTGCATGTCTGTACTTTTGCACTGCCTCTTAGGCAAGCCTTTGGGTATACTGCCCTCTTCTTAGTCCCTAACTTAGACGCAAACCTAAATCGTTCAATTGACTTCAGAGATCGATTTGAGGATTCAACACAGTTCTGCAGGAGGGTCAGGGAGAAGGGAGGGGCAACAAGGGGACCTGGGAACCACAGGACTCAATAGGGTAATTCTGCAATACTGCATCAGGAAGCACCATGACATGGAATTATAAAGGTGGGAGGAGTTTTTTTTGTACATGTACAAGGTTCGTGCTTAAAATAAAAGCTGAATGCCAAAATGCCTATAGGATCAGACAGGCTCTTTGTGAGCTGCCAAACAGAACCGAGACACTGGAAGAACAGCAAACTGCCACTGCAGAGCCTGCTGAGAGTTATTAGGCAAAGCAATGATACAACCTGAGCAGCAGAACAAGCCTTGCTTCAAAACAGATATATCAGCTCTGAGTGTATATGGGTATCTGCAGACAAACCATCTCTCAGCTTGTTAACAGAGGGTTATGTGTCCTGGTGGGTCTCTGGAGACTGTGTTGCACAGACTCAACACATCTTCACAGCAGTTTCAGCTAAAAGGCCTTTCTGCTTCCTAATAGCTCCAAATAGATCTTTTCTGGTACAGGCATCTTCCTTTTACGCAGCTGAATCTTGGTGAGTGAGCCATCTCCAAAGCATCAGCACAGATTATTTGTATGTGCCCAGTTGGGGTAAGCTGGTCAATACAAGCTTTCTTCAATCAGAACAGGTCTGGCAAGAAGTCACATCAAACTACAGAAGTTCAATACCAAACTACAGAACAGACAGATGGATCCATTGATCATCCGAATGGCCCAACTCTCAGTGGCAATTACCAAGTTTGTTTGAGCAGACTTGGCATCCTTCAGACCTCATTCACAAAGGACAAAAGAAGCTAGCATTATTCTAAGCAATATTATTTCACAGTCTCTTCTGTAAGCAAAAGGATAACCACCAGACCTAACTAAAAAAAAAAAATCCAAATAAATTCAAACATAATTAAAAAGAAAAACAAATAAAAAACCCAAACCCTACACCAAACCAGCTTATTTATATATAGTTCTCTATGGGAAATGATTGGGGAAAATTCTGCACTTTAACTAACTTATCTTCTATTAAATAACAGGAGCACAAGTATGTCTCTGTTCGCAATTAAAAAGCCCCAAGAAATACTTCTCTGCTGGCATTTTGGATAAAATTTTAGCAGAGTCTCCAGTCTGTCTAATTGCTATGATAGCATACACAGCCTGCCTCAAAGCCCAGAACATATGGCATCCTCAAAGGATTTGATATCATTTTTTCTTTAAAACGTGCAAGTCAGTTGGTCATTGTTATCTCTCTGTGGAATTACTCAAACAGCTGCTACCTTCCAACTAATAGGTAAGAAAATCTTTGTCTTTTTTGTGGCTGCTAATTTCACTGACACACTTCTGTCATATAATGAGAGTGGGTAATATGCCTATAATGAATTTTAATGTTGCATATTTGATCCATGGTGTAAACAACGCTTTGTTGAAGACTGACATATACAAAAGGATGCATTTCGTGTTACTTGCAAGGTAATCTGAATCGTGAGGCACACATTTAAAATTGCACTTATAATGCATGAAATATATTGTCTTTGGAAATATTTTAAACTCTTTATGACCAAATAGATTATTTCTTTTTAAATTGTCCTTTACTTACCAAATAGCGATTTGCTAAAATGAACTTCCAGGTTATGATTGGGCAGTATGACGCCTTATTCACGCTACATACAGCAGGGTTACAAATTTCATAGTTTTCTGAGTTCTTATCTTCCACAGTTCACAGATCCCATCTCTCCTCCATCATCAGGACATCTCTACAAATTAAACTTTTTTTTCCTACTCTTTCAAACGGACAATTTTTTTTTCATTTTCTATTGGAAGACTAATGAAATAATAATAACTAAAATGAGAACTAGAAAACACCAGCAAAAGATACATCGATAAATAACCAAAAACCTAAATCTCACAAAGTAGAGAAAGAAATTGTAATGCAAAAGGGAGATAACAAAACCATGATCATGCGCCACACGTGAACCATATATGAAACATCACATCCTCATGCACATGATGGGAGGAAGGAGGGGCAAAAAAAAAAAACCTGCCCAAATTTTAAAATTAAGTCATAGGAACCTTCTTAATGTAATCCTCCTGAATCTAACAAGACAACTGACCAAGCTGTGTTTTCCCTACTTTTTCCTTCTTTTGAGCTTTAATTGTAAGCTTAGGTTTCTTCAATAGACATATGAGCTTCTCTTTGGGTGGAAGAACACTAATAAAAAACAGGTAACAGTTCAAATTTTCCAGAACCAGCAGATGACAAGCATTATTTTTATAGCCTGAAGACTGCAGCTCTATTACAGTTGACTAATAAATAATTTATACTA
This sequence comes from Grantiella picta, assembly GCA_013397955.1. Lineage (NCBI taxonomy): Eukaryota > Metazoa > Chordata > Aves > Passeriformes > Meliphagidae > Grantiella > Grantiella picta. The sequence goes on from VZRM01001619.1 coordinate 1,005,436, forward strand.
TTATAAGAAAAGTGCAGAAAATTCCTCCTGATACCTCAAAGGCTCACATTAATCCATACTTTCAAAATCTTCATGAATTCCAACACACCTAAAAGGAAGAACAACCTGTTCTGAGAAAACACTACCATTTTACTACGTGTCAAGTGCCAAGAGTACGTTCTTGGTCCTGTAATGGATATGAGGAAAGAGGCAATAAATTACTGAAGAATACTAGCCATGTAAATGATCCAAAATGACATCATAAAGAAAGAATGCACAAAGCATCCCATTCACAATATACAACCAGTGGAAATCTTTCTATTAACTTCAAAGACTTTTAAATAGCTGCTAGCAGACATAGATCAGCAGCAGTTTTGGTTTAACATAATTACCTGCTACCTCAAAGTCCCCCTTCTCTGCCATGCCCTTCCCAGTTTCAGGTGTAATGGGAGAGGCAGAGGACATAGAAATTCAATGTTTAACACATTAAAACCTCAGCAAACATTATTTTCAACCGTTTCAAAAACAACAATAATTCAAAGAATTCATTAGAATTTATAATACGTTCTTTCATGGTTGGATTCTATCCAAAATTCATAGATATAAAACACTATAAAAATTAAAATTTTAAAAAAGTGATTGTGCTGTGGTGCACCATTCTTCCTAGACTTTCATAGTTTTTTCATTCCTATACTCTCATAGAAAGACATTCATCATGATTTTTATCAAAACCATCTTCTTTTTATCAAGACTCCTTCTAAAAAAAAAAAATCTATTTAGTTTTGCTTTTATGAATGTAGAGGATTCTTAGGAATATCAAAATCTTTTCACTGGAGTCTAAGTTACAGACACACTTTTTTTTTGCCAAGATGTGAAACAGGTATTTTTCAATTATTTCTAATTTCAGGAGTTATAAGAGATAGCTGGGCATGTGCACATAATCATTTACATTACATGTATCATATGGTAAGGATATATTCTTGTCTATATAGCCCATTATCAGCTTGAAAATAAAATTATTAGTGAGGTGACACTATCATTCTCTTTCGGCACAGCCAAAAAGTTTCAGATAATTATCATCATTTTACAATTTTGACTGACGGAAGTCAAGAGTTTCCATGGTGCAGAGAGAGAGATTTTCTTGTCAAATCATTTGTAAGATCTATTTGAGAGAAGCTTTACTGCATGCTTTTCCAAGCATTATTTGCACTAAAGCCTGATAGTGTAGGGAAACTAAAGAAAATTAAACAGTAATACTTCAGGCAGTTTTCCTGCTTATGAGACTGTGCAAGTTTAGTTAACTTCAAAAAAGGAAGCACAATGCATTTATTGCAGCTCCTGAAATTAAGAGCTTTACAACAAACAAAGTTTTCCAGTCATTTACTTTAATGTGTTAGCGGGCTACGTGAGTTTAAAAGCAAATACTATATTATACATAGCACATCATTACACCTTAAAGCCTGCACAGGAAACAAAGGGAAGAATGCAGACATGCACACAAATGACAGCCCACCCCTAAGTGTTCTCCTCCTACCCTGTGAGGACATGTTAGGCTTTGGTCTCTCTATCAGGAGCCACACTTTTCGTTTTCCACCTGCTTCTAAGCAGGGGTAGGAGCCCCTGCTCAGGAATGTGACTTTTAAGGAAAAAAGAAACAATCAAACAAGTATTTTGACAATTCATCAAACAAAAAGTCAAAAGCAAAAAGTCACATGCTCCTCCGGTGTTGTCAATCAGGCTGGGGTAGGGTGAGAAGAATTTCAAGAATTCAACAGATAGTTCAAAGGCAAATCCCATGTCCCCAAGTGAGTGAGTGATGGCCTTTCATTGCTGATGACACTGTAATGGCCCTTCCACACCTTTGTGGTCTTTCTTTATTAAGTGCCAGCAACCTGCTAACAAATGGATTACCTACTCAAGTGACTCTCACAGCAGGGACAGACATTTCTTTCAGCAGTGCATGCTGCAGCAGCTTAATCTCCTCTGCCATCCTTCTCCCCCTCCCACCACCAAAACTCATTCCTTTCGCTGAATTGCTATCTCATTAAAAAAAAAATGTACTTTATTACCATACCTCCATATTTGTTTATTCCTAAGACAAAAAGGAATCCTGAAGGATGTGTGTTCTCAATCATCAGATCCTCAGCCACTTCTGTATCAATAAGTGAGCTTCATGCATGTAACATAACACTGTAGCTCAAAACACAGTTTAATGAACTTATTTTAAAAAAACAACAAACCAAAACATGAAAGCACCATTGAATGTATGAATGATTTTAAAATACAACATCCAGCAAGGAAGAGGACAGTAGGATAGGACTGTTAACTAGCCGTGTACAGGGCTGTGAGACTGCGGCACAGAACTGGAGCCTGCTCTGATCACACATGGATTGCAGCCTGTACTTCTCACATGTGTGCAAGACATCACCCAGAGCTTCCCAGGTTACGCACAGAGAGGAGGGAAAAGCTAACACCTCCCTTCCTCACATATGGCACTAGCATATGCTAGACAGACACCAGAACTGTAGAGCTACAGACGAGGAAGTGAAAACCCCTGCTTTGATCCTTGAAGTGAACAGGGTCAATTCCAGCAGTTTAATACCAGCAGTTTGTCAAAATATGGTAGACTGAGCTCCTGTGGTAAAATGAAGGAAGGATTTAAGTGATGATCCTCTGGTTGACAGCCTTCAGGTCACACTGTTCCTGCAGTAACTGGTAGTTACTGCACTAACAGAGAAGGCAGATAGAAGGAATGCTGTTGTGAATTAAAGTAAAAACATAAAATTCTTTAAACTAGATTATTACACTGGAGTATTACAAAACAAGGAAGTGTTTCTGACTGTGCTTCTGAGAAACAAAATGACAAAGTAGACAGAGAGTTCTATACTAGATCATGGCAGTGGTACCTAATATTAAAAGGCAAAATACTTTCAATTTGAAATTATTTGGCTTAAATATTTCATCTCTTGGCTTCTTTTTTTCCCCAGTAGGAAGAAGTAAACCACTGTTCACATAGTGACATGGTAAATGATATTTTACTGTCACGTTACTGAACTATGTATTTTCACTATGGTGGGGGGTAAAACCAGTTAAAAATATGCCTAGTGAAGTTTAGAATGCTGCCGGTCTTTATTTGCCACTTACAAAGACATACCATGTTTGCAATCAAAGAATTTATTCTCACTATGCAGGTATAGCACAGAGTTCTTGGCTCCAACCCACTGTGTGAGGAGACACTGATTTTGTGTGTTCAAATCACAGCTGTATGTCTGGTTATCTGCAACGAGAGAAAATCAGGCAGGTAGCAAACTGCTGTAAGGGCTGTGCCAAACCTAAGTACCTAACAGACATAGCATCATTCCAGCCCATATTGTCATATTGGCCACCTTCAGAATCTGCTGAGGAAGAGCAAGGTTTTACTATAATGCTGATCAAATAGTCACTGACAGGGGTGGTCCATCCTTTGTTGGAGCTCCTCAGCTCCCAGGAGTGCAGTCAGGATCTTTCCTTGGCCCAATTCTCTCAAGTAAGTTGCTCTAGACTTTTAAATCACAAGGTTCTATTTTCTAATCTATTTCCCATAGACTGATTTTCTAACAGTGCAGTGAACTGTTGCGGTTCACCCAGGATCAGATTCAAAAAAACAGTGTCTGGAAGGACAAAGCTCCCAGTAAGAAAGCCAGGAGGCAGCATGCTCAGCAGCAGCAAACTATTAGATTAGTCTGGTCATTTTGTATAATCTCAGCCTATGTCCAAAAGGTCAGTGACTACATTGTTAGCTGTGGTCAGAGAACACGGGAAATGGCAAGGAAGACATCTACTAGAAGCTTTTTATCCAGTCTTTCACAGCAATCAGTGAAGTACTAATTCTGCCCATTTTTTGCATAGGCAGGCACAAAAGTGATTTTTTATAGCTACAGACTAACACTTCCATTTAAAAGCACTACAGAGACACTTTAGTACAGAGCTCTAATTTGACAACTATAGAAGCAGCAAGTGGGTTCAGATGAGGAGAAAGATTTCAAGTTTTATTACTAACTTGGCTGGGAAGCTAAAAAAAAATTGAAACCAAAAGCAGTCTGACAGATGCCAGAGAAGCAATTGAACTAAGGTAAACTTAGAAGTCCATTCTAGTTGTACAGAAAGCTGAAAACAGTTTTACCCCAATTCACTGATAGCCTGTTCACCCAGAGGGAAGCAAAAAGTTTTGAAGCCCTGAGTCAGGGAAACCAGGGGTCCAGCCATAGAGCAGCTTAAAAACCAAAAGGATTAAAGAAACCAACTGTACACCTTACTTCAAAAAACACAAGCTGTATGTTCCAGGCCTCACAAATATCACGGTCCTTACATTAGAAGCAGTGCAACTTACAGAAATCACTAGGCTGCCTAGCTCAAAGCTTCAAGTAAAATAAATAAATAAATAGCTTAGCTTTTAGAGACAAGGAAAACAATCACAATGTAAGATCTCACAGAGCTGAGAAACCTGCCAAAAAATCAACTTTCAGGACTTAAACAACAGTTCAGGGAATACACACCTCTACAGATCTCTACAGGACATGCAGCTTTGTTTGTGGTACCATGTCTTGAAGTGCACTTCCTGCGTGAATTCTAAAAAAATGGCACTGAGGGTGGGATTCTGTGTTTACAACCTCCTAAGGATCCATCGTTTATGAATGAAAAAACAGTATTTGCTAGAGAGTAGGCACTAGATCCTTTAGCTCCTCTCAGGATCTTGCACAGAATGGCAGTTGCTTCTTTGCATCCTTAATTAAAAGGAAACACATCTCCAAAGAAGATACCCTGGCACAGCTGTGTAGTAATTTCATCGTATGTGAACTGTATTCTCCATTTCATCAGCACAAAGAGCCTCCAAAGATTTTGCACAGGGATAACTCGCAGCTATGTTTACAATATAACTAAATGCTATACCAAAAATGGACTAAATCCAGCTTGCTTGCTCTCAGTTACTCATGCTTCTCGTCTTTTGACAGAAAACAGAAGGACAAATTGATGTCTGGCTTTATAGAGCCTTTTTATGTTGTTTATTTTTTAAACTAAACCATCCAGATACAAGCACGATTTCACAAAATGAGCACATTTAAGAAGAGTAAAGTACTTTGTGGAATTACCTATCAGTGTAGAATTGCAATTTTAAAATCAAACTTACATGATGACCATCCTCTGTAAATGCATTGAACTACCCAGGAACCATACTTTATTTAGCAGAAATGTAAAGCAATTCCCTTTACTGTGCTCTGGTGATGTCAGATAACAAAGATTAAAAAACAGGGGAAAAAATGCATAAAAGGAGTACTGGGAATACTAGCAGAAAAGGTGGAAAAAATTATGGGGTCAGGAAAAAGGAAAATCTACTATTTCCCCCTTCAACCCAAAATCTGTAGTAGTGGTAATAAATACAGATGCAACTGAGTGTACTTAGTTACCTTAAATAATAATACACTAAATAATAAAATACTTAATAAAACTTATTTGTTATGTCAATATCAGAAACTGAACTGCAATTATGATAAACTGGAACAGTGATAAATCCAGTATCAGTAGTCCACAGAAAAGTGTGTGTCTATACACAGTGCATACTCCCCTTACTGTTTCCATCACTAAACAAATCGTGCCCAGTTATACATAGTTACTAGTCCCAGTTGCTGTTAAAAATCCACACATCATCAATCAAGCTCAACTGCTCACGCAGAATGTATTATTTGAAGGTCAGTGTAACACTGGACAGCCAAGGTAACGTTGATGAGAGCAAGATTATAAAGTAAGTTTGACATTTTTATGCTAAATCAATTCTGAGTGATGTGTGGATAAAAAAATTAATTTATCCCAAAGTGATAAATTACCACTGCTTCAATCATGGCACAAAACAGCCTGGGCAGTTATCCTCACATTTTCCACAACAAATCTGTGTCCTTCCATAGGCTACACATGACCCATTCTGCATAGAAAAGAACTTACAACGTGCTATATTTTGCAAGTGGAATAAATCAGCCTCAAGTTAAACGTGATAACTGCTCCATAAATGAAGAATGGATCACCACAGTATTCAGACAGACGTTACTAGCATTCCTTAAAAAAAAAAAGCAGCAATCCTACAACAAGGCTTTTCAAATACAGAACTCCTAAAATCCACAAAGAAATGTATTAGCTCTTTACTATACAAATGGAACAAGCTCCAAACAGCATGAAAATCTCTCTGTAGAACTACTCAAATACATACTTCACTTAAGCCTTCTCCATGGCAAACTGCGATTGCATCAGTCTTACGTTCACACTTGACAGGTTTTGTGCACCATGGGTCCAGTACTACCTCTCATCTCAGCTGGAAATCCTACAAACATCTGAGAAATTATAAAGAGAAGCTTTTTTAGCCATCTTCCAGCACAAATAGTCTAGCATTTTTCAGACTAATTCAGAACCTGGACAGAGAGCCTAAGAAGCCAACTGTGGTTAGAGTTTGGTTAACCTTGTCCACACAGAGACCACGGAAACTTCGCGATCAAGTGCTACATCTCAGCTGGGATGCCATAGCTAAGAAACAAGCTCTGGATTGTGGCTACATGGCACACAGTGCATGTTCTGCCACGAGATCAGGTTCTTGGTCCATTACTTTCATCTTATTGCCCTGCCCCCGAGTAAGCATGCACAGTGTCACCTCCAGGTCAAGACAAGGCATGCCAGGGTCCAAGATCTCCATATGGACACAGCCAAAGACTATTGACATCCCTCCCTTCGTATGTAGTTTACTGAATCAGTCTGGAGATGCACTACATTAGAGAGAAGAAAAAAGTGACTAACATATTTTTTTATATTGGATACAGTAGATTTTTCTCTGTCAAATTGTGGTCTGTCAAACATAGTTGCAGTTGTCCACGTGCAGCATGAAATAATTTGAAAAACCCACAATGTAGGTTGTTGAATATTACGGAAACCTAAAAATAACCTTCTGAGAGAAAAAGGGTATATTTAGGTTGTATATATATTGTACAGAGACTAAGGCAGGTCAACATCAGCTAAAGGAAAGGAAGGACTCCGATGACGACCTGAAAGGTCCATAATTCACAGGATGAAGAAAGTGGATTACTCAAAAATACTCTTAAATAACTGATCTTTATATGACATTCTCCAGGTTAAAATGCTGAAAAAAATAAATGAAGGAATATAAACAAACAAAAAATGTACTTAAGACAGAGGTCTTAAGTAAAATCATAAAAACAGGATGATCAAAACATAGAGTTTCTGTTAGCAGAAGACAAATACTTTGGAAAATATATCTTCTTTAGTTACCTGAATATCAGAAACCTCTGGTTTAAGAAAGAAATCACTCTGACTGCAAGACAACACACTGCCTTGATTCCCATGAATGTAACTTGTTCTCCATGATGAGAAAGTGCAACTGCACAGAATTTCTGAAAACCTCTTGATAAAACTGGGATTCCCAGGCTCCTCAAGCTGCTTGCAGCATCACAGGGAGATGCAAAATCTTCAGGAGACATAATAAAGACCAAGTGCTGATGCTCTTTAAGGTTTCTTCCAACCCAAACCATCTTGTGACTATGATTTCAGGCACTGAGCAAATTCAAGGAGGAGCATAGTTCTCATGTGCTCACCATCCATTGCAGCAAAACACATGCTCTGGCAAAAGCCTGTGTAAAACTGAAATATTTTCACTCCTCTGACCTAGCATTTTCCAATTAAAAAAAAATTCCTTCAGATTTCAGTAGAGTTTTAAAAGAGTTACAAACAGGAAAATTATAAATTCAAAGTCACTCGACTATTCAGTGGAAGAGCTAGGAAAAAAGCTCTGCAGTCCCTGCCATCTGTAGTTGTGGTCTCTTACTACAAAATTCTTTCTCATAAAATTTCCACCTGCTCCTTTTCCCATCCTCTCATAATTTCTTAGCTTTCTATGAGGACACACAAGATTGGAGAGCTGGTCTTGTTGGGTATAAGAAATACTAAAAGATGGGAAACACTTTGTTTTATTTCACTGGGTTGCTTTCCAGATGGATCAGTCCCTTAATTTGGTCACCCTACTGACTACACCACACTTCTGTCCATAAAGCTTGTCAACAGTGGGAATGGACATCAGGGAGCAGCAACATCAATCTGATCCTGCCAGAATATGCTACAGCATCAAACTACAGTCTTTTCATTAAATTAATTATCCTTGATTTAATTAACAAGTGGATTAAATCAGTCCTCTTTCAGAGATGAAAAGCCACGTTGTCAATAAGTTCCTTGACTCATGATAAGCTCAGATCCTAATGTGCTACATCTGCTCTTGAGCAGACACTCTAGGCAAATAGTAATATTTAACAAGGTCAAAATTTGTCAGTGTCATGAGGACTTATAACATTTTCCAAATCTGCGTCTGAAACCCCCAGAATGCCTGATGTGAAGAAAAAAACCCTCATGTAGGAAAAACCCCATCTTCCTGTTGTAGCTACACTGACTTTTAGGCCTGGAACCAAGTGATCACTGCAAGTTCAGGAGAGATCTGCACCTGTTTTCTTGTGCAGGGTGAAAATGCAGGGATAGGACAAGGGGTAATGGTTTAAAGCTGAAAGAGAGCAGGTTTAGATTAGATATTAGGAAGAAATTCTTTCCTACAAGGGTGGCGAGTCATAGGCACAGGCTGCCCAGAGAAGTTGTGGGTGCCACAACCCTGGAAGCTTTCAAGGCCAGTCTGGATGGGGTTTGAAGATACCTGGTCTAGTGGAAGGTGTCCCTGCCCATGGCAGGGGGGTTGGAGCGAGATGATCTTTAAGATCCCTTCAAACTTAAACCATTCTATGATTCTATAATGTGCCACTACTGTCCCCAACAGCCTCAAAACTGCTTTCCATAGTTATCCAATAGGTAGAAATATGATTTTGAAATTTAAGTTGATTATTAATATAATCTTTTCTGAGAACAGAAATAGTACAATTACTCAGTGTTATACTTGGTAGGTTGCCTCAGGCGAGAGGAAACGTACATCCATATATCAAGTCTGTGGATTCTCTTTACCATCTTTTACATTTATCTTTTACATTATGATTCCTTTTTACTTCTTAGGAATGCTTTGCTTGGGAAACATTATAATACATCAGCAAGTATTTTTTACGCTTGTGCAAGTGCTCATATCCTCAGTCTTAATTCTTCTTTAAGACAACTGTCAGCTGTTGTTTTGGGCAATGGAGTTTTTAAATGAAAGATAAAAACACATCAGAATGACCTCATGTTTTAAAACTGCAGGAATGATGCAACTAAGGTAATCTCTCCTCCACTATTCTGCATTCAATGCTATACAAAATCAATAGTGAGAAATATCACTAGACAAAACGATACAATGCTGATAGATTATGCGTTGATTTACATGAACATCAGCATATTGGGAAACATTACAAACCATTTAATCTACCATCAGAATAGAGAACATTTAGGAATGAAAAAAAGACCAATAGTGCTTCATACACAATTTGGCTTTAGGGACCAGATGTATTATAGCTTCCATATGTCTCAGCCTACTCAATGAATTTTTAATGGCAAGTTCTTGCAGCGCAAAATCTGCACAGTTGCTTGGGTAGTCTGTCAAAAGACAAAATTTGCCCTGAACTTTATTTCAATGATGCTTCTACATGTTCTGGGAGCCCCACAGAGGTCACAGAAGGAACAGAAGCATCAGACACAAACCATAATAAGCCTTTTTTGATATTCTACCAATTTCTAGGGCATTAAATATAGATTCTTATGATTCTTAGATATGTTCTTATGACTCAGTATTTCAGACAGTACAGATTAAGCATGTTGAAACTTCCCCCAGATACTGATAGATCACTAGTATTAGAGCACTACCAGACTAATCACACATTTGTTTATGGGAACAAAACTGTTCCAAGAAATTGTCCCTGAATCAACAGCACTTTGGGTGCTATGGTTCCTCAGGCCTTTCGAATTTCAAACAATTTTTATTGTTTTGTACTGGCTCTAAGGGGCCCAAATATCCCCAGTGGAATGAAACCTAACAGAGTCCAACATTTCATTGTACAAGCAGAAGCTCAGGACAAAAAGGGCCGAAAATATTCTTCTGTGAAAATTGCTTTTTCCAAGAGGAATGAAGGGCAAAGCAAATGTTAATTGGTGCACCCAAATGTGCCATTTGGCACACAATGGTACCAGGTCTCTTCTCTGAGTTCCCTGACTTGTATTGTTCATTGAGCCAACATAAAACCCCGCGATGATGATGTAAAGGTCAAATCTCTATTTTGATAAAAATTATCTGGATGTAAAGGATCTAAACTCTAATTGAAGTCTAGCAGGACTTTGAGTTAAGAAACACTGCCACGAACACCTGAATGGGTCATCACCAGACGGGTGAGCCATTATAAGCTTTTACAGGCACTTCACAGAATCACAGAATAGAAGGGACCTCTGTAGATCATCTAGTCCAGCCTCCCTTCCAAGGCATGACCACCTAGAGCAAGTTACACAGGTTCCAGGAGAGTCTCGAATGTCTCCAGACAGGGAGATTCCACAACCTTTCTGGGCAGCTTGTTCCAGTGCTCTCAATGTAAAGATGTTCTGCCTCATCCTCCAGGTGGAATTTCTCATGTTTTAGTTTACAGCAGTTACTCCTTATCTGGTTGCTGGGCTGTTCACTGCAGTGACTTTAAGTAACTGTAAATTGATTGTGTACTTGATACTACAGAATAACATTTCAACATGTCTAAAAACATGGATTCAAGACGTAAGTTATTGATCAGTCATGCAAGAGCAATTTTAAATGTGGAGAAATATTAAGACAGAAGTTTCAGTGAACTTCTTTTTCTACCAGAAAAAAAAAAGACTGAATTAAGATATATTAAGGGGTAATTCTGTTGTAAATTCTCAAAACAAACAGATCATTAAACTCATGTTTTTGTCCCTAATAAGGTTAATTGCATGGACAAATTTCCCTGCTTTCAAGGCAACCTGAAGATTCCTGTCTGTAAAGGCAGTTTCAGGCAGGAAACAGATTTTCGTCTTAATGCATTGTCATGGCTTATAAAATAGATCAAATTCCACTGCAAGTCAAAGAAAAAATTCCTAGCCTTTGAATGCCAAAGATGGATTTTTCCTTATCTGCCACCTGCAACAAAACTCCATCTGAAGTACCTTAGAGAACATTCAGCCTCTAATTGTTATTTTACTGCTTTTAGAATCCTGTAGTGAGCAATCATTGAATTACTGTCAGTGATGGTAAGTTTTCAAACAAATACCCACTTAAAAAAAAACCCACATGCGTATTTCATACTCAGAAAAATGCAAGCTCCTTCAAACTCATGAGGAAAATAAAATAGTTTCAGATACAATGTTTAAATCAACCACTAGATTTACAAGACATGTCACACAGACTTACACTACTAAATACAAGCTTCATCACAAGTGATTTAACATTAGCACAATGCTTTTGTATTCTGCACTTTGCTCTATGCTGGAGAAACTTCACTATTTTGGATCTGCAAAGTTCTGTGTTCAAACAAGGATGTGCTTGCATAGATCAAACTGAGTGACAGGGATGTCAGTTTGCCTACAATTAGTAAAAAAACCCCAAATATGTAATTTAGCACAGTTGCCAATTATCCTAAAATTAAAATTCAATGCCCAATCACTCTTAATCCAAACAGTGTAAGGGACATGCATGGAAAGAGAGATCATTTTGAGGGATTTGGTTTTGGTTTTTTTTCTTTTTTCTGCAATGGAGATATGATCCTCTTTTTATATTGACTTAAAAAAAGTAAGAAGTTGTTATAAAAATTTTTACTGGGGAAAAAATAGGAGAACTCCAAGCACACCTGCTTCACTAGTCAGTGAAGGCCATTTCTAAAATGAATATTGCAAATTTCTTGTTAAAGTTACATTACACTTCAGTTGTCCTCACATTAAACCTGAATTTCTGTTTCCTCTGACAAGTATGTTTGTTGGAAATTAGAAAATGGATAAATTTTATCAAAGACAGACTTTGTACCTGGCACACTCTTCTAAATCATCACATCTGCCAGAGCTTACTTATTACAGTGTTAAATTGAACGTCTTGTCCCAGTAACTATCGCCTTTCTCCCCTCCTCTGTCAATCCCAGCAGATTAGTTCTTTTATTGTTAAATCCTTCACACATGCCAGATCTTAAACTTCTAAATATGCCACAGACCACTCTGCAACATGTGTTTTGGTTCTTAAGCAATCTATGAACAGTGAGAAAATTTTGCAGTAGCTTCGGCTTGCTTCAAGTGCTGAAACAGATCAGAGTTGCTGTGGCATAATCACAATCAAACACTCTGTAACAGTATCTCTTAAATTGGATGTAAGATATTCTTTTCACTTAATACTACTTAAGTAGCATGACAGGCACATTACCTCAGTTGATAAAGGCCAGGGCCCTGTGGAAATACATGGCATGTGTATTATACTCAATTTTGCTATCTGTGAAACTAAATATATGGGTCTGTACCATCTACAGGAAAAAACCCTTATGAAATGAGATACAGCTTCTATATAAGTAATTAAATATATTTAAGCAAAATTTATTTAGAGTCATGGAAGAAGTAAACAGGTCATGTTTCTAGCAATGTGCATTATCTAAACTGTAATACATCATGTTTTGTTCTGAAGCAGACTTTTCTATTTTATTAAACAACATGGAAACAACCTCATTTAGAAGTAAGATTCAAATGGATCAAACTGAATTCAAATATGTCCCCGTATTCAGGAAGTTATGTGAATTAAAGAGACTATCAGCACTTAGTCTGAATGTTTTGAAAACCTTCTGTGCATTCCCCTCTATCTACTTCAGTCTGGATGAGAGACATGAGATTTAGTGACTTGGCTTCTCAACCTGAGTCTTAGATGTAAGGTGATAGATGTGGTGTTATTTTCAGAATTCTAGATTCCTACATACTTCCATACTAAAAACTGATTATTGTGGTTTAAGTCATACTGATTAGATTTGCTTGTTTATTCAGAAGATATGTTCCCTGTGAACAAATTAATTGGAGTGGAAGAAAATTGCTTTCTTGTTGACTTACCTAGACAACTCTTCAAAATTTTATTGAACATATAACATTTTGTATTTATGTAAATACCATCATTAAATTACTTTACAGTTTTATAGAAAAGCTTGCACCATTTTGCTTACATAAACTGCAAGTGAACTAGTCTTGCCCTCAGCTTTTACCCTTCAAACTGTTCCAGTCAACTTGAAAAGGAAATGTGGTGCAGAGAGAAGAAACAGTATAGACGACCTCTTTTTCAAGCAAATAAATTCTATTTTTTTCTCCCATTTAAAACAATGTTTCTAATGATAAGTTGTTCAGAGTACACATGCAAAACAGGGACACTTATCTGAACTTCCCCAATAAGCTGATAACAGGACAGTTGTTTAAGTAGTCAAATGGATTTATAGAGTTCAGGAAGATGCTTAAGCAAGAAGGATTAATTACTACTAAAGTGACTCCCAAACCATTAAATTTTATCAAATGCACTTCCTTTGATCAGATAGTCCTTGACAGCTGTCAAAATGTTAAGCTTTAAAAATATCACTAAGCTTAGAACTACCTCCAGAGGATTTTGATTTTCTTATTAACATCCCTGTAAGCATGGCACTATCAGCTTCACACTGATAATTTCCTTCTTTTCAACAAATTATTAGTGAATAAAGGTATAAGATATAATGCACTAATGAAAGAAAACTTGAATTAGGGTTTCAGAGCTAACAAAATGATCCAGCAAACATTAAAATGCAATTGATCAGATTATCCCAGGTCTCCCACAGCTCCCACAGCTTGTTGCTGCTGAGTAATGATGATGTCTGAAAGGTAAGAGGAGTACAACAGCTTGGTAGTTACAGAATGATCACAGTGACAATGCTCGAGCGATTGCATTTTGCTCAGCTATTCAGTCATTCAGGTAGGGTGCTCAAGTACGCTGCTGACATGTGAAAACACTGCTTCTTTGAAAATCCCAAGTGAAGCACTTATCCTGCAAATGCCTTTGTTATTTTGATCATGGTGTTCACATAGCAGTGAAGAGCTAATGGAAGCTCCAAGTGAACTCTATGCAATCCAAAACAAACAAAAAGGAAGTCTCTGAAACATTATCAGCCGTCTACTTCACTAGATTATGGAGTTGCAGCACAGCTCAAGATCCTGCACCTTACCCAAAGCCTCATGCTAAAATTACAACACTGATTTTTCTCCAGTTTTACTCAGTACATGTTTTACTTCTACTAAAACACACAAAACTACCTCCTCACAGAATTATTAGCAAGTCTGAATTCAAGGGAGAAACCAATTTTAAAGCAGCTTCTCAATAGAGAAATTCAGGACGGAAATTTACTATTAAAACTCTTTCTAGACAAACTTACATCTAACACATCACAGTTTTGTTCTGTATATGAGTATTTTATCTTGATGCATATACACACTGATAAATCACATACATTAAAATGAATTGTCCTGATGGTGCATCCTTAACTGGCTTATTCATAGCTACCTTACTCATAATTTTTCTTCCTTTTTTTTTTTGAGCATTTACAGGGACATTTTTCCTAGATTATACCTTGCCATAAAACAGATTTATTTGTATTCCCTCATCTTCAGAAAATCCCTTTAGTCCAAGATGCAGAATCAGTAATAGACAGGTTTAATACACTGGAGACCACTCCACAACAAAAAGGAAAACTACGTACCACAGGAAAAGACAAATATCAATGAAAGGTGGGAATCAAGGCCCATTGCTGAACTTGCTGACTGTAGCATAAAGACTATTTGAAAATTGTGCTCTCTGACAATGGACAAAATGCAGGATTTTTGTTGTTGTTTACAATAACAGCTATGAATGTTTGCTTATGATCTAACGCTAGAATCGGTGGATCAAGCTGAAAGAGATAATTGTTAGAAAGCCGTTGTAAAATGGCTTTGGAAAAAATCAAATTTCTTCAGCTGAAAACTAACTTAAAAAAAACCACAACAAAAACCAAAAAATAGCCCCCAAAAAAGCAGAAAAAATCTGACCACCACACCAACACACTTTAGACGTAAAGAATGATCCTACTAGCAATGAATTCTTCTTGTGAAAGAAGAGTGTTTACATCAGTAAAAGAGGGGTGGTGGAGACTAGAATTCAGATTAAGACATGGCCAGATGCATGTGAAAGTAAGCAGCTGAAAAGTAAAAGTAGACCACACAGCAAAAAGCAACGCAGAAATAGATCATTAAAAGTCAATTAGAATCCCGAGGAGGAAAGAGGCAATGAAGGAACAGATTGATAATTATAAACTGCAAAACAGAACATTAGGATAGCAAGATGGTAATGCTGGATAGATGAAAAGGAAAACTGTTAAAAAACAGCAAGTCAACAACAAAAGACAGAGAAAACCAAGATAAGTTAAAAAGAAAACATCTGCAATATGTGAGAAATCTTCTGTCTGTGATTGATTTAGCATTTACTTTCTTCATTTCTAGTTTTATTCTTTCTCTAGCTCACAATATCACATACATTGAATCCTTTGCTCCAGCAAAGAAGGTGGATAATGATCGTCCCTTGTACAACAATCATTACAGCTGAATTTTTCTTTTTATCCTGAGAAGCCAGTGGTGTTGGTCTCACACCTTACTCTTCCCTTCACTGACACAAAGGTGTCTGTGCCTGCAGCTTCCCCATTCAACCAAGTGAGTCTGATGACCACAGACCAGCATGTTTATCTGTTCATGGCATGGCAAACCAAGCAGTGTAAAAAACTCCAGACAAAACCAAACACCACCACTGCCATCCCTCAAAAGTTTAGCTCCCTCAAACAGCAAACTGTATCAGACAAGCTAAATGCTTGTTTAGAATATGAGATCAGACAACAGGGCAGGAACAGGACGAGCACACTGCCTCAGTGGCAGGTAATTAAGTTGGATTAATTGAGCTGAGTCATGAGAACATATTTAAAAATCCTGCACATTTTCCTTGCCAGCTGAAGATCTATCAAGGAAAGAGCCATAAATGTGAAAACAATTAGAAGTTGAGTAGCTTTCTGTAAGATCTTTGTCAAAATGCATCTCTCTGGCATTATCCATTATCCATTTCTGTGCAATTAAAGGCCACTGGACTAAGCACTATGTGTATTCCTGATGAGTTTGTCACAAGTTAAACTGGGCTGTCTGCATCTCATCTCTGGCCTCATTTTCAGTACTTGCAGCGTACCTCAATAAACCTGACCATCACCTACTGCATCCTGCAGCATGCCCAAGGTCACTAACACTCACCTGGAGCTTGACAGCTGGCAGCTCTGGGAGCACTGGACCCTTAAAGGAGCTGGATTGGTACCTCTGTGTTTTAATAGTCTTCAAAAACTTGAATCCAGCTTCCACAGGAACAGAATAAGGTAATTACATTTAAAGTGTCCAACTGACTTCCCCTTGGCTGCTTTCTCCCCTGGCCAGGAGCTGTTGACAACAAAATCTCTTCCAAGCTTCGAAAGCAAGTTTATCTTCTGGCTTCTGTAACATTATCACATCCAGAGTCATTGAGGGATCGGATACTTAGACTCTTGCAACAAGCAGGCGTCGTTTGCTTCTTTTATAGCTTCCTTTACAGCTTTGGGCTGTAACTATTCCCTGAGAACTCGGATAATGTCAGGTGTGCTGTCTGCAGTGGGCTACCGGTGACAAACAGAACGTGACAAAAATTTGTGTTGTCTTGCATTGTAGCCAATCTAATACCAAAACCTCATGCACTTCCAATCTGCATCAGGCTGGGCAAGCAATAAAAATGGAAGAATCCAGACTCCTAAAAAGGCTTTTGACAGACAGTGTATTTTTGGCAAATGAACATCTGAAGAACAGTACAAACATTTTGATACTACTCCAAAATAGCTCAAAGTCTGTCTTGAGAAGTATCAATAACAAAGAGCAAAAGCCTCCAGAACATAAAAGCTGTTGACAAAACTGTCAGCGCTGTGCAGTGTTTGACAAGAAGTACAGGAGCCAACCTGGAGCTTAGAGGGAAGAAAATGAAATCCACCACCTAACCCACAGTCACCCAACACTCACCCCTTAACTTGGAATCAAGCCTGATTCTCACCACTGCCCTGCTCATGCACAGAGAGGAAAATCCTGTAGACACTTGAAGCAGACAAAACTGTCCTTTATGACTAGACTTGGATACAAAAGCCTAATAAAGGTTGAGTATTCACTTTATACTAACATTACTAGATGAAAAACAAAGCCTAGCATCCTTTAAATACAAAGCACATTTTCTTCTTGAATTTTAGACTGAAATACATGTGGAAGGAAACACTATGGAAGAACACACTTCTTTGAAAATCGTTCCTGATTTGAATACACATTCATTTCAGAAACATAAAGGAAAAGTTAATTTCATCTTTCTGGTCAATGACAAAAGAGAAAACTGACTAAATGAAACCTTATTTGCATTACAAATGTTAACAAAAAATACTTTTTTTGCCATTGTTAATAAGCAAAAAGTCCCAATCCTTTCTTTATAGGTCATTCTTTTATCTCTTTTTATTAAAAAAGTGAAAATAGATTGGAGTGGAAAACAAAACTAGGAAAATCAGAAATTAAACAGTAATTTTCTGCTATTATCATAAAATTATAAAGAATAGTTTAAAAAAATCCTTATTGTTAAAGACCACTAGGAAATGAAAAATTGCAATCAATTGTAAAATGATATCCACTAATTTCCTAAGATTCATAAATTAATTCAATACATTCATTCTCTCAGTATGAACTTATTCTATTGCTGCTTCTTCTTAACTACTAGAATAAACATAATAAATTTACTTAAAATTTCAGCTACAAATCACTCTCTACTATATCTTCATTTTGCACGTTTAGGTTTCTGGAAAATTCAAACTATTTCATAGCTTTTTCATAGCATTTCTATATAAAGCCTTTATTTACCTCAAAAGTCTTGCAAAATCAGAGATTTAGTGGGGGGGGGAAACCCTTTCACATTCTTTTTTCATAAATTAAAGTTCTCAGTCATTCACAGAAGTTTTTTTGATTCCCCATATTCTTTTTTTTCCCCAACGAAGCCTACTAGAGATAAACCTCCCATTGCTCTGCCTGAAAATGAAATATATTGAAAAGCTGATTGAAAATAATTTCTACATTTATTTTTAGATGGTGATAGTTAAGCCCTAGTGTTTCATTCACTTAGGGTTTTGCCAAATCCCATTTCTAAATTTGGGGATTATTTTGGTTTGTCATTAAAAGGAAGCAGTGATCTTGCTTCTGTAGCCTAAGTAACATATTGCTGAGTCACAAAATCAGCTTCTATTTGACTTCCTAGTTGTAAGGAATTTTGAGAGTCTAAGATTAATCTGTTTTGGTGATGGAGAGAAGGCAAAAGAGAAGAGGTTGTCCTCACTTGTATGACGGAATACACTCTTAAATAATTTCAAATTTTTGTGTGCCTCTGATAGTTACAATATTATAGTTTACAATCTTATCATGTTCATCATTCTAAAAGACCCAAAATAATTGGTTCTGTATAGAAAACTAACAGAAATACAACCTTTTGAAAAACAAAACCTTTGATTTATCAATGTTCAGCAATGTTAAAGTAAAAAAGGACACGAAGATTTTACCTGAGTAATAACATTGACTCTATTAAACAAAGAATAATCTTGATCAAGAACTAAAATTTCAAGCAAGTCTCTTGTCACAATTATGAGCAACTGAGAAGAAAGTGCCACAGGAAAAGCTTGCTGCAAACTTTGAAAGATATTTTATCCCTTCTTTAACATCCCTAATTTACAGATCAGGAAACTACGCACAGATGTTATACCCAAGGAGGGTATGTACTTAACTGAGAATAAACATCCAGAATTAGCAAGCTCACCTCTGAATAGATACATTGCAGAGAAGCACTCAACCCACACCTGTGTAATTGCTTCAAGCAGATATCTTAGGTAACGAGCTTGTTGCTAGGATTCCTAGGGATCTCTCTCAACGTGCTCCTCACTCTTTCAAGCCAATGATTTGACTTAGGATGCTTTCAGAGAGAACTTGCTCACCCTGTGTGAGTGGAGATATTTTTAGCTTGCAGACATATTTAGAGGGGACATTTTTGCCTACATATATTCCTTCTTTCTCTTTGCTCCTGCTGAACCCATGTTATGACTCTGGTGTATAGATGCCTCCTGTTTTTGTTATTGCAGCAAAAGGTCCTCTCTGTTTCTCTAGAGCATCCTCCATTCTGCAGAGCACTAGAGGTCTGTGAAAGGTACTATGTGCATGAAATACCTGTTTATTGCTCTTTTTGCAATTCCAAGAGGATAAAAGATATTTCTCTCTTTACGCACTTCTTGTTGCATCTCAGTTCTTTCAGATTACAGATCGTCTAACATTTTAAGCATTAAGCAAGGATTTTCCATAGTCTCTATGCTCCCATCCACCACAATATTAAACAAAATCTGCTGTCCTAGATACAATTTTCTTGCTACACTAGTAATATACAGAGATCTCCAGGTTCCATGTTAACTATAATTTATCATATTTCCAACAATATAGTTAACTTTGCCAGAAGTACCCTCTCAAACTTCTCAAACATCCTGAGAAAACTTTTTAGATGATATACACGTGTAATGGACTTTAAAGGAATGACACTACAATTTATTGTTATTTTATTCCAAATTAGTTTTAATCTTTGTTTATGTGGAAGATTTTAAAGTGTAGGAAACAAATTTATTAATCTAGGCTTTCACAATACCCTGGATTAACAAGAGACTTTACCAGCTCACCTTTTTTAATTTTCTGCTGTCATCTCCTTTATATACTACATTACTGTTCCTTCTTTTCAGGCTGGATCATTACCAGCTTTCTGTTTTTTGGTGCTTTTTATCTGCCATAAGAATGCCTCCAACATTTCTAATCATGTCTTTTTCCCTCTCAGTCTCTGTGATTTCCTGACCTGTCATCCTAACAGTATTTTGCAAGTAGAAGTCCCTTTTTCCTCCATTAGATAGGTATGGATAAATTCTGCTATTCATCTCCCAGTGGTCTAAATAGTTAGGTACTTACCTAACTGGTTTTTTATCTGTTTAAAATCCAAACTCAATCTGAAAACTACATCAGAAGATGACAGTAAGGCCAGTATGTAATAACTTCTGCCCCCATTAGCATATTCTTTTGCTGCCTAGAAAATAATTAGCCCAAGACAATCACGTATTTTCTGTATAATAAACAAATTCGTTTTATAGGAGAAAATAAATTATCTCATTAAACATTAGCCTCTGCTTAATTACAGTTTTTATGTAATGAAGTGCTTTAGGAGGACCTCTCATTCACTACTCCTTGTCTGAAGCAGGAAAATCACACAAGTTACATAAAAACCTGGGGCAATTCAAATTACTCATCTATGTTATTGGAGTTTTGGGGTGGTTTTCGTATATACTTTTCAAATAATAACATTGCTAAATGATCAGTTCAAAGAAGTTTTTTCTCAGAAAGAAATACAAAACAATAAAACCCAGTTATAAAAATGAACTCATTGGTATTGTCTAGTTACTAAATTAAAAAGTCAATGCACGGCATGAACTTAAGTATTAAATACATATAAAATATGTGTAACAGATGCCTTACTTTAGGTAAATTAACACACATGGTTTTCATTATGACATTTTGCAAATGTATTTTTCAAAACATTATGTTTATAAGCAACATGAGTTTAAATAGGCCATGAAATACACTATTCTGACTCCAAAACTAGTTTTTAAACAGACGCTAATTAAGTGGTTATCACTGAATGTTGAGACCATGCCAAAAAGCACTGCAAAAGTTGACAGCAAAGCTCACAGCAAAATAGCCTGAGAATAAAACCTGATATTCCTCTTCCCAGTTCCCTGCTAATAAAAGCATTAACTTAAGAGCACATATGAAGGGAAGTGAAGACCTCCTGCTGCCTCTCTGATACAGTGTTGGTGGCAAATGGGCGATTTCCATACATGTGGCAATTTACTGGTGTTACAATCCATTCCCAAATGCCCCGAGGCACTGAAATGCCAGTCAGGAGAGCAGGATCAGCATCAACATATCATTATGAAAGAAATAGCAAAAGGGAAAAGGGAAAAAACCCCTCCGAATGAATGCTTCAGTGAAAGTTTCTTTGTAGACATGTTTTTAGAGGCAGGATCTGAAATTTCGTGCTCTCAGAGGCACAGTGCAATTCACTCTTTTATGAAATACTAAGCCAAGGCAGTAACCCTTCATTTCCCTATGACCATTCCTCTGAGTTTGCAAATAGCCAGATTAATCCAGAATTATCAAGCTGCGGCAAAAGTAAATAACCTTGTTTTGAAAGGAGATGCATATTGTAAAAGAAACCAAAAAAGTTTGCGAGGCAGGGGATTGGACTCAGTCAATACCATATAGGAGTTCATGAATAATTCAAAATATCCTGTGCTTGCCTTACCGAGGACAATACCACAGGAAAGAGAGATCAGTTGTCCCCTCTGTTCATTATTTATCACACTGTAATGTCTGGGAGCTGTTTACCTTTCTCTTTTTAATGCACAACTCCAGATTATATTAATAAGACCCCAAAATATCTATCCAAATTTAATACAGACTCTTGAATTCCAAGACACATTGTCAACTGCAAGTTCCCTTTGTTTATAAAGCTAGACTTTTTTATATATTGACAACTAGCAGTGTTAAAAGCAGCATCTAATATTACCGCAAGTAAGAGGAGGTACACTGTTAAAACTTTTACAAGTTTATCTAGATTTTTCAGTTTGTTCACTTCAAGTAATTGGTAACTTGACTATAAATAAGTGGGTTATTTTTTATTCCATGAAAAACACCCAATCAAGTTCCAAACCTGCTCCCCAACTAGAAAAGTAATTGGGTAGGGAAAAAACAAAACAAATCAAAACCAGAAAAAATGCTATATAAATTTCAAGTTCATGAACCATTCCTTCTTCTCAGAAGCCAAGCAAGACTATCTTACTTCATGACAGAATGTTTTTGCCTGTTACATTACATCCCTTTGTATATGCTTAGAGTTTTATGGCTTGCTGGACGTTAATGATCAATTACATTCTCTTCCAAATTGTTCATTCTAGGCCACAAACCTCTCAAACATACTCTTTTTTTCATATGCCTGGAGTTGTGCTGTGCAATAGCCCAAAGCCCAGACCTTGTCTCTTCCTGCACACACAATGCCTTTCACCAGTTAACAACACCCCAGCACATTTTCCTTGAACAGATACATCCAATATACCCAATGGCTGATGGATGATTCAAAAGGTAAATGTCTTTCCTCTGCACTTTATAAAGCAAATGTCAGGTGGCTTTCACTGTTGTATGATTCCTACTGGTTCAGCACACAAATCCAACCTGCACATCTCTTCCAATATCCCTACTGCTTCCTAAACACCGAGCCTGTTGGATGAAGCTGTGCTAAACAGACCTGCAACAAGCATGGGCACAGGTAACCCCACTAAAAACACTAATAACCACCTGCTCACTCAAGCCTTGGTGCATTTTCAAGGGAGACAGATTTTATGTTTGACGTGCAGATTATCCAGCCCTGTAATATTCCTAAAATTTCCACATATATTTTTCATATGCAAGAGCAGTATCTAGAATGTCTAGGCTCCCTGCCACCCCTGCTACTTCCTGCAGAGCAATTTTTGAGGAATGCGTTCTTATCCATTAAGTATTAGGACACAGAGAAAGCAAAAATTTGTGCTCTGAGGAATTTGGCAAATGAGCAGTAAATATTTACCAGCTGTTAAGATCAGCTGGCTGTTTTGAATTTAATCTAAGTATAATTAAACAAACAAACAATCAAGATATTGGGATTGGATTTAACAGTGTGAAATAAGACCATTCAGACATTCTTCCATTTTAAAATTATACCAGCATTAATGATAATCAATGCAAATTCTTTCTTTTACTGCTAGACAAGTATTAATTTTTGGTTAACTAACAACACCATAATAGCTTCATAAATCATTGCCAGATATCTGTAAGGATGCCATCTGAGAAGCATTTCATTTTTATAAAGTTTGCTGTCATAACATTAAAATAGTTTGTCAAAACAACCTTGTCTGCAAAGGAATCATGGCTTTGTTTAAATGAACATCAATTCTTCATCTAGAAAACATTTCCTAAATGTGAACTGTCAACTTTTGGCTTGCTTTCTTGAATGGGACTTTCGCCTAAAGCATTTTACTTATTTATTTAGGAAAAACTCTTAGTTTTTCTCCCATTTTTTTTTAAACATTTTTATAAGCATTTGAAATCTCAATCTCAAATCTAAGTTTTAAGGTTTTCAAACTGCAAATCATACATTACTGGAAGAAGAAGGGTAGAGCTTTTAACAAGTCATAGGTTTTTTTCAAATTTAGGAAGGATTCAAATAGATATGAATAAACGCAAAACACTATGAGGTGCCCTAATCCTTTCAACCATTAAATTCCAGTAGTATGCCAGGCTTCCTCTAGACATGAACTGATGGTAAAAGAAAAGAACCCCGATTATTACCCACCTTAGGCTAGTTTTATGAGAGATATAACCATTATTTTTATGGAAATCTGAGTCTGTTGAAATAATAAAGATTAAAATATCTTTTCACAACTGTGGAAGGTCTAAATTTTCTAGCATATTTGTTAAGCTTGGACATATGTTGTGTCTAGGATTACAACTATAAAATGCTACAGTACAGGAGAAGAAATGGCACTTAAATGCTATGGCAGCTAAATTCCCAGTGCGATACACCATCATCTCTACAATGTCACAGCACAGGTCTACTGAGAATTCTCCTCCACTAAGTTCAGGAAAACAGCTTTTCAGCATGGGAAATTCTGAAACAGCATGATTTTCTAGAATCTACCATACTTTTTTGTTTGTTTGTTTCTCTTTTTTTTCTTGGGACATTTTTGGTGACTCATTGTCACAATTTACTTACAGATTTCCTGATTTAAATTATAAAGATTAAAAAAAAAACCCAAGTATGTTTAAAATCTTCCTCCAAAAACATATGCACACCTGTTCTCTTTCTAATTCTTATTATTATTTTTAAGCCAACAAATTCCATACGTAATATTGGATGAAGTCTGGAAAAGAAGACACAAAAAGAAACATTGTCAAATATCAGTGCTGAGAACAATGCTCAGTGGCTTTAAATTTTTGTCTGTTACTGGATAGTCACGTTCTTAAGTCTTCAAGAAAAAGAAAATCCAAAGACAAAAGTAGGCCAAACATCAAGTTTGACACTGACATAAAGACCCATTCTATCCAATTATGAAGGTAAATCTAACAGGTCTTCAACCACTCTACTCAAAGAAAGTACATGGGTTAAAAGGCTGATGTGTGGAATGTAAGAGGGACAGCGAGAGGAAAGAAAATGGCAGTAGGAACAAAATGCCCAAGGTCAGAAAAAAAAACCAAAAACATGATACAGCTCAAACAAGAACTGTTTTAACAGACAATTAATCCAATATTTATCTTCAGTTTCCAAAAAACAAAACTGAAAAACCACAAAAATGCAGCTGACCATGTGGTAACATAGTGTACTAAAAATTAAAAAGCTGTTTATGGAGCAACCAAGATTGGAGTCACATCATAAAGCTGACATTTGATAGTTTTCTTGATCCCATGGATTTCCAGGCTGAGCTAAGAAGAAAGGAGTTGCCCAGATAGCTCATCTTTGCATTTAAAACCTCACATTAGTGGTGTCTAACAGAAGGTGGGAGGTGAAAGAGACTCAGATATTACATGTTTGAACCCCAACACTAAGAGAAGAAACTATAAAAAACCTAGGCTGAGAAAGAGAAAATACATTGATGTCTACACATCTTTCTTGAGGGCTTTAAGCCAAGTGCAGTTTAGCAGCTGAGTCCAAACTCATCTATGCTGCTGAGAAGCATTGTCATGAAGTGGTGTATTGGTACTAAATGTCAAAAGTACAGGAATCAAGATGACAAGCAAGCCAGTATTTCTGTTATTTATGCTACAACAATTTGAGATAGTACAAGCATATCTACAAATACAGTAGGAATTCTCAGGGCATGGTAATATGTAACAAGGATAACATAACTTGCAATATAACGAATTCTATCCACACAGAGGACAGAAGAATTCCGGATTTATCTGGCAATGTTACAAGGAATGCAAGATAATAGCATATGCTATGTTTAAATAAATAGTTTATTTGCAGTCTGAGGGAGTCTAAAATACTCCAAAGACTATAAACAAATCATAGCAGAAGTATAAAATTGGCATTTCTTAGCAAGGGGCATGGGCAGGTGCAGCCAGCCAATGTCATAGTAAGTAGCAGGGGAGGAGAAAAAAATGTCGTTGAAACATCAGGACAACTTCCCATATTAACAAAAGGCTCCCTTTTATCCTTAGGGCCTCTGGGAAAAAAAAACAAAAAAAGCCATCAAAACCAAAAAAACCCAGCATGTATTTTTTCATTAGAGAAATAAAAAAGGGTAGGTTCTGAAGTTCTTCCAGAGTAAACTTCAGTTCTCAGCGGATTTAATTCCTTGGCAAAATATGTCAAGTTTATTCTGATGGAACTGGTGAAGAGAAAAGGAAAAGGAGATATTCCTATTAGCTTCAAAAAGAAAGTATTTCTTTTCACCTGCACTGTCCTGAGATTTGCTTAAAATGAAGCAACCATGAGGAAAATGATGGTACTATCGAGCTTCAGACCAGCCTCTTTTTTAATGCACCGTAAATTAAACAGAAAAGCCAATTAGGAAGAATGATGAGCTCTTGCTTTCATTACAGACAGCTTTTGTTCCATTTTCTAAGAAGCTGAAAAATTTGGCGGTTGGCAATATCTAAGACATAACACCTTTTGTGAGTGTTCTGCCCTCATAACCTGCTGTAGGCATGCACTCTTTACACCTTCCAGAATTAACATCTAGGAGAGTATTAGTGTGATGCTGTCCCAAACATCATTTACAATTTTCCCATTAATTTGATTTTTCGTGTTCTATTTTAAATGTAGGTGTTTAAAAATTTGATATTTAAATACATGGTCAAGCTTCTGAGCAACAAGAGAGGCAGGTTTAAGACCCAATTATAAATGCTTGTGCCCATGAAAAGCCAAGCTGGAGAGGGAAGGGGAGGCTCTGTTCAGAAGGGGATCTGACATTTCAGTGGAAGGCTGTATGTCACATGAAAAGTGACTCTTTCTTGGCTGTACCTGTAACCATGAATTTGCCAATGACCTAGAATCTGGGCTGACCCCATGCCACCCCTGGCCAGCCCATAAGTAGCTGTCTTTATATTCTTCTCCCTTCAAGAACATATTTCAGTAAAAGGAGAACCATTATTTTTGTGGGTTTATGTGCCATTTCTACTTTTTGACAGAATTTCTCTGAACTCAAAGCTCCAAACCAGATTTTCATGAATCGAGAAAAACAGTGAGAATGAGACAATGCTTCTCCCTTGCAGCTGTTCCAGGTATTTTTCAATAGACCTTTACTGAAAGATTTCTGGACACATTTTCAGTGGTGCATCACCTCCTGATATTTGATTAGATGCACTGTGAAACTCTGTCCTGGTGAAGGAAAGAGGAATGCATGATGAGGAATGCAGAAAAAATTAGGATGCCAACATACAGAAAACAGAAGCATTTAAAAAAAGACATTTAAATACCTTCCAACTTCAAAGATATATTTGTAATTCACTTTTGAAAACCTGAAATGTCCCACGGCTAGTATGCAGGAGGAGGCATATGCAACGCATATGAAAGAGATTCAACACCTTTATTTTTACTAAATAAAGAGACTCGTTCTTCCCTTTGTGGGGGAGCCTCCTTTCTAACCCAGTTCAAGCAGGACTGCACTGGGGAAAACAACACAAGCAGAGCTTCACATAGCCCCACTCACAAGCTAAATACAACGTGCCTTAGATGACAAAGAAGCTACTACAAGGCTTGAGGTTCTTGTGCTTGGGCCACCTCAACTTGTATCTCAATTAACAATCAAAACATTAAAAGCAAACAAATAAACATCCTCACTGCCAGAGAGATAAAATCCCCCTTGCAGTCTGATTATTAGTGGGCCTTATGCCAGAATTAAGAAAGTCTGGAAATGGACTCTGCTGCCAGACTTGCAGCTTCTCTCCCCAGTTATAGACAGCCTCGTAGAAAAAGAAATAGCAAACACACCAGCCAGAGATCAAATGGGATTGTGTAGATGGCCATTGTGGAGTCAAAAGAGCTTGGCTGATTTTTGGTTTTGTTGGGTGGAGGTTTGGGGTATTTTATTTGGTTGGGGTTTTTTCATTGTTTGGGGGTGTTTTTAATCACTAAGCATCTATGGACTGTGTTGCTTAAAGCTACTGTTTCAGTCTTGAGGAATGAAATAGATATCACAGCCTTTCCCACTAACGATCCAAATTAATGGGTGATTCTGGACTGCAAATATCCCAGAGACAAGGAGCCTCACTGAAAAAAGCACCCAGGTCCAGCATAGTCTACAGCTGGCTGCAATGTGCAACAGTGTGGAAAACAAAACATTTTGTTAATCTCAGCTTTTTTAAACGTGGCCAACTGTCAGAGACTCTCAAGTCCTGATCTGTGTCTGTAAAGGGTGTCTTTAATATCACTGAAAAATAGACATTTCCATTTTCCAGCTGAATGGACTGGAAGACTTGGATAGTTTATGGACACAATCGTGGTAAATTTTAAAAAGCCAAACTATTGCGCCTCTTATCAGCCATTGCAATTTGCTAACTAACATGCAAGTAAAATCCATTCCACCACTTTCCATAACGGGGATCATTCCCAACAACCCCTCGAAGCAATGTAACTCCCCCAAATTCATGACAACAAAGAATTTTCACATTACAGATAGCCTTATCTATTCCATAAAATGTACATTATATGTATTTCACTCATTTTTATGTTGGATCACATTCACATCACTGAAGACTAAATATAGGTTTTAAAAAGGTTATGGCTAGTCACTGCATTAAAGCATAAAACTTGAATGGGAAGGTTCTGCAAGGACACCTGCCTGAAAAAGTTATCACAGAAGTACAGAGTAAGCACTGCTGAACAATAAAAAACTTCAAATACACATAAGTATTATCCTTAAACACAAATCTCACATAGAGGATTACAAATAATCCCAGCAGACTGGCTAAAGCTTTATTCCGAACTAATCCTAAGTATTTTCTTCTTATATGGATACAGCCTGTAATGGTTTATATCCTTCAAAGAAAAGTTTAGAGCATTTATCCCAAGCAGGGGTATCAAGATAGAAAAGTGGTGAGGACCTGGCTCAAATAGAAAATGGAATAGGTGGCAAACAAATCTCTCATGTGCACCTGTAGTAGAATACAGGCATGAGATACACACACAAAGTACTGTGCATATATACCCCACAGTAGTGAAAATGGGGCTCTCCACCACTTTCCTCTGTCATCTGCGAATCCTAGCTTATGAAAATTAGTCCTCCTGTTAATCCTCCCCACCACAGTTTCTTCTCTCCATTTCACCCATGGGAAAGAAAACAAAAAAACAAAAACAAAAAAACAAAAAACCAAAAAAAAAAAAACCAAAAAAAAAACCAAAACCCAAAAAACAAACAAGCAAAAACAAAACCAACCAAACACAAACAAAAACAAACTTTACTACAACATAAAAAAGCCCACCTAAAAAAAAGAGCAATGTAGCCAAGAGAAATAACTTTACTACAAACTACTCTCTGGAGAGAGCGGAATTGAGAAGAGATTTCCCAAAATGTTACCTGTTCAAGAGATTTTTTTCCTGTACCTTCCTTGGTTAGTCTGCTAAAGAATGATCACCTCCTCTAGACTAACTGTTTCAATTTACACAATCATCCCAGATTTTTCAAGGTGGTGCTGCTAGGTGCTGGAAAAGAAAAACTGTGCTGAAATTAAAATTTTGGCAGATATGACTTCTCGATTTGTTTGGCAAAATGATACAAAAGAGCACAGAGTTTAATAAAAAGGAATGGCTCTTCTGAAATCTCATTAGAATCTGTGACTTCTAAATTACAAGTAGAACATGCAGTACCTCTACATAATACTTAATATGCCTGCTTTTACATTTACCGTTAAATGGTTAATGAAGAAGACTGGCTTCATCTTCAGCTTGATAAATGTATGATATTTTCTAGTTGTCACAATATAGTAGAAAGCATTTATTTAGTTCTAAGCAGTGCAAATAAACAATATTTGCTGCCATTTTCTAACAAGACGTGATACCAGCTGTCACCTGGATTATGTAAATACATGCATGCAACTTAGACATACAGGGACAGAAAAGGAAGGGAGTCCTAAATTTCTGTAATTAATATTGTTGGTAGTTTTAAAATATTTCTTTATCTAAAAAATAACTGTTTATTTCCTTCTACTTCACATTGTTAAATAAGTCCTCTGGGATCATCTTTAATTTTTGACATCGACAAAAACCTAAGAATTTTGACAAAAAATATTCAGTTGAAGAATTTCTTTTCTGCCACCTTTTTATCTCATAGAACTTCCTCTCTGCAGCCTTTCTCCCCCC
>VZRM01001619.1:1035006-1103482 GCA_013397955.1 Grantiella picta
AAAATCCACTTAGTTATAGATCCCTTTATGGGATAATTAGCCTTTAAAAGCTTAAACCAGATGCATCTTCTATACTTCATTATTTCACATATACACAGCGATCAGCAGTGACCTTCAGGGTTGAATGCATGAGGAATGTGCAGCCTCTAAAGCTAGCACTTGTACCTCAGGCACACTTAACAGGCATATACAGATTTTTACTACAAGGAAAATCTACCTTGAAGATTGAGTAGTGAAAAATTTTAAGGCATCTTACGTTGTCCGGTCTTCTAGAATACAAGCAGTCAATAGAACAACATATCAAAGAATACCCATTAGATAAATAGAGCTATAAATTAGCAAAATATTTCGTATCAAAGCTACTTCACTGTTTTATTATGACTTAGCACTAAAAGGAGAGAATTGTCACATGATCAGTTAATACTCCTACAAATTTATATTAAATTTACTGGTCCTTGATCACTACAATTCACCTTCCTTCAAGAGATTAAAAAATACTCTCAAAACATTTGATATCCCACAGCATCATACAGGGCTTAAAGAGGTTTTTCTCCAGAAGTATTTCCTGTGCATATTGCAGTTGCTTGCGATGAAGTACCAACTTTTCCAAAGTTTCCCTCAAATTCTCTCATCACTTTCTTCACCTAAGGTCCCTGAGGCATAAAATAAAATTGTATTGAGTCTTCTTTTTTAAAATAGAATTTATAGAATTTAAAGGGTCACATTTTTCTCAGTCCTCAGTATTTTTCAGTTATTACGTGGAATAATATTCACAATATTTGTTGCCACTTTTAACAAAAAAACATGCAAAAACATTAAAATAAAGTGGCTAGGAATTAAACTGAACAACACCCATGCTGCTGTGGTGTGGTTTGCAATTAATTACTGATATTTTAAAGAGTGTAGTAAATAGCAGCATTTTAAACTCCATTTAAAAATATCAAATCATGCATGTTACTATATTAGAACATAGAAATAAATAGAGATAACATATAAAAGGCCTCTTGCCTAGAGACTAACCTTTTCAGGCTTATTCCCGTACTTTACTTGCTCCTAGTTATTGTTCAATATTCTTATCCCAAGAGCACATTAATAATAATAAAAGAAGGCTAACAGCTTTGATAGCTGATTTAGAGGTTCAAATTCTTTACTGCAGCAATGAGATGGTTTTTAAAAAGGCAAAATGCCAGTCATGAGATTCTACCAGACTATTGGTAAACTACTGACAGCAGCACTACAGCAAATCAATCAACAATGCAAAAAGCTGACAAAGAAAGAGGAAAATAAAGGCTTGAACAACTTTGCAGTTTACAGGCTTTTGTTGACAAATTGTGCTGCCTAATGACATTTTATCTTGCATTACAGGAGAATTCCAGATTTTGGTACTGGACCAGGTCAACAAAATCTAAATAAATTTCAAATTTAGGACTACATACAAAAAATAAAATAGTATTTTCAGACACACAAGAAAAAGAAGGCATGTTTCAAAATGGAAATAGTTATTAAAAGGGGCTTTTAAAGAATTTTGGCAATATTTTCCCCTATTTTTTCAGGTTGCCATTATTTGCATTAAACTTGAAATCTAGTTAGAAGTTAGAAATAGCTAGGGCTAATTGACTTTGCCTCACATGCATAAAAACTCACTAGATTAAATTACAAGCAATCAGTGGTATTTTTCATTTGAAACAGCCCTCAGAAAGCCTCATTTATAAACAAACAAGACGCAGCATTATTAATTTATTAATGGACTCAGTGTAGTATATAATGGCATCATTAATACCGAAGTCACTTCTGTTCATGTAACTAATCAGACTTCCAGGAGGGGCAAAAATTAATATGACAAATGTTTGGGAGAAAATACAGAAACTGTACATATGAAAAGCAATGTTTTAAAGGGTCTGTTGAGGCCAGTGGCTGACAAAGCCCCGACGAGAAACGCAGCTGTTGGAGGGGAATGGCAGAATCAGCTTGCCCCCATATCACACCAGGATAAACCAACTGCCTGAAACCCTAGTAACAATTAGCTTTGGAAAATGTCAGTGCTAAGTAGGGATGCTTATTTTTGTCAGGACCCTTGGGACACTGCTGCGGGGGTTAGGGTCACCCTCAGCTCCCCATCTCTTGGGATGCACCAGCTTGTGCTGCTCCCTGACAGTTTTAACTGAAACAGACAGGAACATCAAAGTGGAAGACAGATGGTGGAGTGCTGAAACAAAGAGTTTATGTTCAGAGAATAAACAGAATTTCCAGCTACATCTGCCTATCCACACATTTAAATAGTTTAGATTAGGATGCAGTTTTTGAAACGATACTGCTAGATTTTATTTCTTGCTTGCAATACAGTCATTTTACAAGGTTCTACAGAAGCTTCATAGACCTCTTGAGTCCACAGTCAAAAATGTCTTTAGCACTTTCATTTTAATTCATGCACTTTTTTAATATCTATTCATGCTGACTGTGTTAAAGTTATAATTCCATTACATGTTGCCTCAAATTTTTTGTCTCAAACTGCATGCTTGGGGAAGGTAAGATCCTCCTCTTCTGCTGTCCCTGCCAAACCTAACATCTCCCCAACTCTCAGCCTTCAGAGGCAGCAGAAGACACCACAGCAATGCACCTCCTGCAGGTGTTCCTCACTCTCCACGCAGCTTCTCAATGACTTTCAAAACTATCCAAATACCTCCTGAGCAAGCACTATTTTGGGACCAGCCATCCTGCAGTAGACTCACCTGGCTCTTTGAGAGCCTGGCTGATGGTAATGTATGCACCCAGAAAATACACCAGGGTTGGTAATGAGCCCTGCATAGCAGGTGTGGAGAGCAGCCTCCCCCAGACTTCTTTGATGTGTTGCTTCTGATGCACCACTGCCTTTAGGAGAGCACTTGACAGCCAGAGCCACGTTTCTCTTGGGCAGACATAAAACAGAAGCACAGAAGTTGTTTTAAGATCTTGCAGACTTATTCTGTGGCAAAAAGGAACAAGTGAAAGAAACAGAGGTGTGCAAATTAAAGCCATAATTTATGAAATAAAGGACTTGTCAACCCAATAGCTTTCCAAGTCATATCTGTCTTGCGGTTTGACAGAGCCCATTGCCACAGAGGACTATGAGAAGATGCAGGGCAGGGAGAGAGCAGACAATGCTGGAGTTAGAAGAGGCTAGAATTAGACGGTGAAGGAAAATGTAAGAGATGAGGAGCAGAAGCTGAGCCCTGAAGGGCTAACAGCACAGGTAAACAGAAGACGCTATCCAAAGTGCAACATCTTGATAAGTTAGGCATTTTCAACCATTAAAACTCAATGGACAGCTCAGCCACACTCTCTATCCCTGGTGCATTTAAAAAGGAAAATGCTCCCTCTTCCTCTTTCCCAGGCACATTCCCAATGTTACAAGCAATTTCAGACTCCAGGAACTATTAATGTCTCCGTTACAGAAAGTGCAGCTCCTCCTGATTAAGGTGTGGCTACCCACCCACCCATGTCACCCTCACACCTCTCCTTCAGCTGCCCCATCACTCCTGCCTCATCCAAACACCTCCTGGTGGTACTTGTGCCCCTGCTGAGGCTGAGGCAGAACAGATAAAAGCTTGTGAGCACACTGCTCAATTTTTCCTAAAAATGCCTGTGAATGCAGACTTCAAACCCTTCAAAATAAAATTCTTCATTTTGTAGGAAATATTTCAAACTTGCTGCAATTCTGTACAAAGGTAAGGACAAGGCAGAAAAAGAAAAATGGGACACGCATAAAGACGGCAAATGACTGATGCCATATTTCAGATTCTTAATTTTTCCAAGAACTGTGAAGAGTACTGTGTGCATTTATCTCCATTACTGAGGGCACACATTAGGTCTTTTCCAATAAACACAGGTTGCTTCCCTCCATTAAACCAATTCTGCAAACTTCGTATGAACCCACAGACATGTGCAGCCACTGCTGTCAGCTTTCCCAGAAGAGGGAAAAAAAAAAAGTAAAATAAGGAAAATTCATCAAGGCAGCTGGGAATAATATATTTCACCCTTAAAGGAGGACAGGAGCAGAGGAAAGAGAAAAACCCCCATTTATTTTTTAAAAGTCATTCTAAATTGATTTAGTCTGGAAAGTTAAAACCTACCTTCATACCCTGAATTATTGTGAGGATTTGTCTCTCTGATTAGCTTTGGGATACTAAAATAATTGATTAACATTTATTCCTATATAAATTATAACAGCAATTGATTCTTCATTCCCACCTGCAATTGATCTGAAAGCAGATGTGACAGAACCAGTCCAGAAAAGCAGGATAAAGTAGTGTCCCTAAAAAGAATGGGAAAGTCACTGATCTAAGCTAAACATGACTATCAAGGAATCAACCAATTAACGTTTCTTGTTTCCTGCACTTATTCAAATATCCTTTGTATTTTGGAAGAAGACATGCAAGGAAATACCAAAAACAAGAGCATGAACTGTACTTGATGAGCCAAAGGAAGGTCTTCCTGAAGCAAGAAAGGAGTTGAATTCAATTCCATGTCACTACAAACTGAAAAGCCTTTGGCATACAATATTATATACTTTTTTTTTAAATTATGCAGTTACAAAATTTACCTCGCTATGATAAATATTCAGTCTGAAAATTCTAGAGAGCAAAAAAACCACTGAATCACAACCAAAAATGCTTTGCTTCCTATTTACTGTTGTGAGAACATGCAATCCATCTGTTAATATCCCAGAAGCTACTGACAGGAGAGAGATTGAAATGTATTCAGGATGTGAGGTACTCTGTGAGAGGGACATATTTCCTGGTTAATTCCATAAGAATCCTCCCTGCTATTGGTAGGCTAGGTGATTGATGGAATCACAGAATAATTTAGACTGGAAGGTCATTTGGCCCCAAATCCTCCTTCAAATTTGTTGTTGAATCTAACTTCAAAGTTAGATCATGTCATTAGGGATGAGCAACATTGAGTTAAGCTCTGAGCATTTCTACTCATGGATATGCCCTTGCTTGCTGAAGCCTTTTCTTCCACGTGTGTCCCTGTCCCTAACTAAACAAGCTAAATCCAGAATCTAACCTGAAGTGTATCTAATCTGCTTTCTATAATTCTGCAGCAAGTTATTCCATCTGAATGCAAAACGCCAACAGAAGAGGATTTATCAGCTTTTGTCACTGTCAAATACTCATTCAGCATTTCAAACTTTAAAACTGGGGACGGAAGGACTGAACACAAACTTTTATCTAACATGTGGAGTAAGGAAGTGTAAGAGGCCAAAGTCAAGTATTTATAATATATGCACACCACAGAACAGGGTGTCAGGATGGGAACCTGAGGATATAAAAGCCAGCCATTCAATTTCCCCCTGCAAAAATGCAGCAGATGTGGCAATCAGACTAAGGAGAGGAACTTCCCATGCCTTATCCCCACCACCCTTCGAAGTGTAATGCAAAGCAGAAGGTATACATATTCAGTGTGTATATTCAGAAAATTACATCTATCTCCCTCAAACATCTGATAATATACTTATTACTTCAGTTCTGATTCAGTGAGGTATTTTACCTAGCAAGCTATTATAACTTCAAAGTCCTCCCAACTTCTTGAGTCTTCACTCTGATCATAATAGACCCCATTTAAAATATTTCCAGATGATCCTGTATTTCCCAGAGAATACACCCTTTACAATAAACACTAATGGATACTAGCCTTTAGGGAGCATTTTCTTTTTGTACAATATTTCAAATCAATTGCATCAGTTTGGTACAGCTTGTTATCCTAATAACGAGCCTCTCTGTCCCCATGACAAAAATTAATGAGGTCCCATCCTTTTTTTGATAATGGATTAAACAGTGGAGTTGGACTTTCCTTAAGGACAGCTAAAGTTGAGACTCTAAAAAGAAGTGTAGACACTGTCAATGTGAATGTATTCTTTAGTTGAGCAAATAGAGTAGACATTTTAAAATTCTGTTGCCAGCTAACAGATGGAGAACAGTCCAGCAAACCCTTTATAGAGAATAAATATGATCTGTACAAAATGTTAACATGCAAGCTTAGCCATGCTTGTAGCATAACATATAAAATGGACAGAGGAATGGCTAGCTATGACTCTTGAGCTTCCAAAAATTATAGTTAAATCCCTATATGTATTTTGCTGCTATGTTTCTCAATGAATGTCAACTTTTAACTACTCTGTATGAAAGAAGCAGTTCTAAATCTCTCAACACCTTCAGAGGTGCAGCTTTTCAGTATGCATAGAAATTCCTCTTGAGTCTGTCTGAAAAGACAGAGTAGAAAGGTGAGAATCAGAGAGGAAATGCAACCAACACATTGTTTACGATAGAATGAAAATAGCACAGAGAACAGCTGAGGTTGGAAGGAGTGCTGACAGGTCACCTAGTCCAACCTCCTGCTCAAAGCAGGGCCAAATACAGATGTTGACCTCAGCCATGTGCAGTTGGGTTTTAAATGTCTCCAAAGCTGGAGATGCCATAAGGTGTCTGGGCAGATCAGCCATGTCTTTGACCACACTCACAGCAGAAAAATTCCTAGCGTTTAAATCAAATATCCTGTATTTGAATTTGTGTTCATTGCCTCTTGTCCTGTCTCTGGGTACCACTGAGAAGAGCCTGTCTTAGGTTTTTTACCCCTAGCCCAACACACATGTGGGGCTGGGGGGAACCAGAGGATCTGGAAATAATAATCACTATTTGTGAACTTGCCTGCCTGCATTAGGCTCAAAGTATGGACAACTTGCAGACAAATGCCTTCCTCCACATACTTGTGTTTACATACCATTTCTCATTCTCCAGGAAAATATAATAGCTATTTCTCTATAAATATAATCTAGATTACATACACTATAAAACATAACCAGAAAGATTCCTAGGTAAAGTAAAAGGTGCCGTGTGTATGACAGAAATAGGCAGTACTCAATTACAGAATTTCACTCTTTTTGGTGACTAGAAAGGATATTTCAATAATTAAAAACCTTGCTTAAGTAAAGCTAACTTTCATATTTTATTGAAAATGACTTTTGATTCTACTCAGAAAATCATGTCAGCTTCCTTTTGACTCTTATTCTTTGTGCCTATCCAGTAACTTTCATGTTCACATTTTCCAGTAAAAAAAATAATTTTGAGCATTCATAATTACTAAAAATTACTGGTTTTCACCAATACAAGTACTCCAAATACAACATTGAACTGGGGATTTTTTTCAGTGCTTTAGATTTTAATGAGGTTTTTTGTTTGGTTTGCAGGGGGTTGTTTTTTTGGTTGGGGAATAGAGGAAGGGGCTGTTTTGGTATTTTGATAGAAACTCTCCGAACCTAATGACATTTGTTCATCCTTGTCACAGGAATGTGCATCAATGAAATAAGCACAGCTCTGCACTCCTGACAGATACATCTTTCTCTGGGCCATGACACTTGCTGAGCAAACTGTAAAGACTGAGGAGCCATGGAACTGTTCAGGTTAATACATAAGTCATAGCTACATCCAGGTGAAAAAGGGGTCTGCACCCATAAACTAAGAGAGAGACTAGGGTGATAATTCATATTGCATTTAGAACAAAGGGAACTGTACTCCATACTCTCAAAGAACACTGCATAGAAACTAAAACTACATTGATTTCTTGAAACTCCTGAAGTTTTCAAGGAATATGGTTAGCAATACAGTTGAGGGTTTTTTCAGTCAGCTGTTAAAAAAACCCAAAGTTCTTTAATAAAATCCTCCAGAGATCAGCTTTGCTAGATGTAAAACTCTAAGGCTTCCCATCCTTGCTTAGTAATTGTGCACTTGATGCAACTGTAAAACAGATCCACTGCTGCAAGCTGTTCTTTTCAGTGAAGTAAAAGAGAAAATTTTCCAACTATTTGCAAGTTACAGATCATTAAAACCATCCCAAAAACCAACACCAGAAGCATCTACAGTTACAGTGTTTTCCTGATTCCTTTCTGCCAACTTCAATTACTCTTTTTAACTTTAGAGTACAAAGACATTCTACACACAAATTTTTAGGTTACATAATAATGCTTTGGAAGAGCCTGCACACATTTCTATAACGTTTGCCAACTCTTTAAAATGACACTGACACAGTATTAACCCCAAAAGTATCAAATATTTCTATATTCCCTTCCTTGTAAACTCTGACTTCACACATTACACTTCCCATAGATTTACTGCATCTTGTACAAACTAAAAGGGGGGGGAAAAGAAAAAAAAGAAAAACTGTGAGGGCCACCTGAAGTTATAAAAGGTGTAGGAAATCAATAAAAAAGTAACTTTCTGGCTTCAGACAGTTTTCAGACTGCGAAAATGCAAACTTGTACTTCACAATAAAATATAACTACAAAGCTCTAACATGCAACAAAAAGTTGAAATACCTGTTTTCTCAAAGACAAACACTATGTTCACAAACTCTGCGGGTCTCAAATATCAGGCAGAGCCACAAGACTTCTGTAAAAGCCGAAACGGGAAAAAAGTCCAGCTTCAAATAGGGCTACAAAGTATTTTGGAGTTGAGCAATGTGCCAGATCCTAAGGCAAGAGTTGCAGCAAGTCAACTAAGGTTCCAGTTAAATAAAAATCTTCCAGTCTTCTTGACAAGTCTTTCAGGAAAAAAGGGACAAACAATGAGTAAAGCAGTCTCTACTCACTAACACTGCCACTTCTGGATCTCAGCAGCATCATCTATTCTTACAGCAACAAGCAAAAGTCTTCCAGATCCATATTTTTAAGAAATGGCTCAAAATCCTTTACTCCAACTACCTAAAAGCCTCAAAAGCCAATAAGTTGTTTTCCAGAAGTATTCCAGTTTGAAGTCACCTATCTTCTACCAGCCTTTGTAATATCCCACTCCTTGTATAAAATAAGACTAGAAGCTGTCTGTTTAAATTCACCAGGATTCCTCTGCATTCTTGCTTCCTGCAGGACACACCTGTTGCAGAACAGAAAGGCCTTGGAAAATGAAGGTCTCATTACCCTTGTAAAATCCTTACTCACTTCTGTTACTTTAGCTAACTAGAAAAGCATTCTGAGAATAACTCAGCTAAACTAGAGGTGAAAGACAAGTTACATAATTATAAAACTGTTATTAAAACCAATGAGTGCTCACGCTGTGAAGCTCACGATTGGTTACACCTGATGCCTGTTCCTATCATAGTCTATAGTAGTTAGTTAAGCACATTTGTTGTGCCTCACAAGTATATAAACTGTATAAACTCATAACAAACCAACAGTTTAAAAACCCTAAATTTTTGCAATAAAGTGTCTTTGCCATGCCATCGTAAAGATCGTGTGTTTAACACTGCACACACCCTTTCTCTGAGCAACCCTAATACTCCCAGCTGCACATGCCATTGCTTTTCCCTCACTGTACTGAGAAGGGTCCAAAATCTCCATTCCAGTTCACACTAAGTTCATCCAGTCTGTCATGCCAGAAGCCTGGCCCCCTTTTTCACCCACTGTGGGTTTATGTACACCTGAATTATCTCCTCACAGTGCCAAATCATTCTTTGCTCACAGAGTCAGGAACTAATCATCATGTGAGTTAACACTTTAGCATGAAAAAGCGGATGGTGATGCTTTTAGGATGAAAGGTAACCCTTCATTCAAGGTAGCCACTGACTGTTTTAGCTTCTACAGACATAAAGATACTGCAAGGTTGACGGTGCAACTATTCCAACTATTCTTCTACTCTTCCAGTCATCACCAAAGTGAATAAAACTTCACCCAGAGACGTCTGAAAGAGCTCAATGGAAGACTGATAAGTGCTTCTAGAGTTGGTGTACCAGACACTCGTACAGAAATGCCACTGAAACCAAACCACCATTTTAATCAGGCAGAAAAAGGAAAAAACAAATGACAAAATATTTCTGGTTTATATTGCTGTCAATTCAAGCCTGAATATAAAATAATGATTACATGCAAAACTTCCATTCTAACAGTCATTTTTCAATAATTCTCCACGATTTTAAATCTCATGTTTAATGATCATACATGTGAATGAGCAATATCATACTAAAAGCATCAAATAAAAATGAGTTAAAATTACACAACTGAACAATCAGTAATAACACCTAATTTAAATAAGCAGTTCTAAAAAGAACAGGACAAAATTATCTCACTATTCAATGGGAAAATTAACTAACAAAACACACACATTTAAAGTTTCTTGCTCTCACCTTTATTGTAGTTAATGTATTATTCAAACTACAAATGCAAAATAAATTGTGAAAAACTCTGCCTCAAAGAGCTGATGACTCAATCATCAGGCTAGCACTTAAGGAAGTCAAATACAAAATAAATAACGAGGACATGAGGATGTCCTCCTCATACCTTTCCCAAAACAAAGTGTGATTTGCAATGCTAAAAATCTATACAGTGAGTTAAACTGTAAGAAAAGTCATGGTTTTCCTAATTTTTCCATGTTAATGTTACCTGTGGCTTTATGGAGAAAAAATAAATATTGTATATTTTTCAAGGATTTTACTTTTTAAAAAGTCCCAAGAAAGTCGGATAAACACATGGAATTACACATTTGTATCAACATTTCTTTGGGAGAAAAAAAGATAGCAATTCTTATAATGATGTCTCCATGCTGCCTATTTAATTGGTGAGGCAAATCTGTTAATCTCCAGTTTTATATAAAAAAATTAAGTACTCCTTTATAGCATACATCTACTTCTGTGTATTTCTACATACAGGCAGCACAATTTTTTCATTTTTAAAACCAGGTAGACCAAAAGATGCAAATGAGAAATCCATCATGAGGTCAGAACAAAATATCATCCTGGATTTGACAACAGGTGGAAGAAACAGCATACCCATGTTTGTCTGGTTGTGAATGTACAACAGCACAATAAAATACACAGTCGGAGGAAAATTCATCCCTGGATGTTAAAAAAAAAAAAGAATTGGTCATACGACGAGTTAATTTTGATAGAGAAAATAAGATAATTATTTGGGCTCTTCAGAAACGTGTCTGAAGTGTTAAAGTCCATGACAGATTAATGGGAAAAATACAGGCAGGGCAGCTGGGAGTTTATGGTAAATGAAGTATATAACACATCTGACAATTTTACTGTTGCACATAGAACATATATTCATATATACTAATTCACAAAGCCCTAGTGGTTGAATTAAATTAAACCATTTTCTAACTCCTAAATCAGCTAATCATAAGAATCTTGGCTGTCAGATCTATTTTAAAGAAAGACTCATTAAGCAGTAGCCTCCATTTCTTTCTTTGCAAGACACCGTGAGATGCACTTAATGATTTGAAAAAGGATCTGTAGGCTGCAACTAATGATCCATTTGGGTCAAAGTTGCTATTGAACCTGTTTATTTCCATTTGCAGGAGGTTTCAATGTCTTGCACAAAAGATGTTTACATTTCTTGGTGAACGTCCTTTCACCATATCCAATGACAGCTGCATATCACTTAAAATATGCATATTTTTGAGTGTCCTAATTAAAGACCTAGATAGTAAAATTGTTTTAATTTGATGATATACATTACAGTGCAATCTAGAGTTTCACCTCTCGGAAAGTACTTGTAAGGAACAGATTTTTCTAAAGTTACTTTGTCATTTGTATACACATGGGATGACTGTGGGCAGCCTGTCAGATCTTTAGTTGTTTTTAATGTGTTAACTGCTTCAAGGCAGATTAATATAAATCTGGTTACATAATAACCAAGGAAGAGCTTTATGATGAGGAAAAAAGCATTGATTATGCTGGCGTAAGCAGCCCAGCTGTTAAATTCATAACCACAACAGACACAGAGTTTCCAACAACTCTAGGTAGAGAACAGACATGAAAGTGATCCTGAAATTGCATTGGAGGAGAGGGAAAGGTAAGGAGACCTGTAAAAGAGCAAAGTATCATATTAAGGGGAAGGGTTGCAATTATTTTTACTAAGTAGCATATAAAAGGCAAATGCTTTCCCATTCATTTCCAAAGCCACATGATCTTGGGCACTCCTGCCCTGAGGAAAGGCTTTTGTTTCAGGAAGTCACTAAATTTGCCATATCTAAACATCACCACAATGCTCACTATATCTAACACCACATTTTTCATAGTCTTCTTAACTGGGACCCTAGCTGGCTAGTCAGCATTTAGTCTTGTCTCACTATTCTTGAAAGATACTTGATGAAATAATGCCAGAATTCCCAAAAAAAAAGTTTTTATTACTCCATTCATTGATTTTGCCATCAGATGTCACATACATATGCATACATACACACACCTGTAAGTGTGTACATATAGACATACACTCATGATAAATCTCACCCCAATTTTGTTGTCATTTCAACCCAAAGACACCACAAACACTGTTGCAACAGTGCTAACCTTTTTTCCTTAATGAAACCAGAAGCAGTCAAAGCAACAATTTTAAAAATAACAAAGATGAGTCTAGATGCCATTTGCTAAAAGCCAGCATTTGTTTTGATAGGTAGATTTCCTACCAGATTGCTATGAAAAGCTTTCTGCAAATAGATACTTTTTTTTCAGAGTACATAGCTCTATTATTATCATTAGCTTTCTCTTGCCAAAATATGTCCTTTCAAATTTTCAAAGCTCCCCTCAGTTTGTTCTGCTGTAGAAAAATATGCCTCTGTGAAGTGTAGTTATTTACAGTATCAGATCAAATGCATATATGCCTGTTAAGGAATCTGTTCCAAGTAGGCAGTTTTCTTTCCTGAGGATGAAATAACTGATGGAGAAGAAGCAGTGGCACTGGTAGAGCCTCTTGTTTACTGAATAAACAGAGTTGTGTTAAAGGATGGCGACTCTGTCAAACCACAATAGGACATCCTAACTAGAAGGAAAAATTAGATGGAAGTTGAATGTTTACTTTCCATTTTTCTTCATTTTGTTATGTGTCAGCTGGAAAAAAATTCTGGCTGTAACACATGGCCTCATTACAAGTTAGAATTACTATCTTCTTTCCCATATTTTTTCTACATTATCGCCCTTTCAGTTTCTGATAACTACTAAATATACAGTTCTTATAGAAAACAGACAGGTCAGACCACTCACAACTTCAATAAATTGAAGGAGTATGGACTGAGCTCCTGACAAAATTGTTGATTGCCCTCCTATTAAGATTCTCATCTGATATAAATGATCCTGAACTTTATATATCTCGACTTTCATTGAATTTCAGCACACTTACATTCTGTTTTCTCTTGGGGGATGCTATTAACAATCATTACAAACAACTTCTCAAAAGGAACATAGCATATCCTAATACTCTGGAGCACTGTATCTGCATGTTGGAGGTACCTCTATTCTAAATTATCCTCCCACTCCACTATTACCTCACCTCCCACTCTCTGCAATAAAAACAAGATTTGCTTGATTTATAAAGGAAGTAAATATATCGTTTCTGTAGTTTGTAATAGCATAAAATGGACTGAGTACCGTTCAGTGATACATCTGCACAACTGCTTGATCTATAATTTAACCACATTGTATTATTTCAGCTTTACACTTTAATTGGCTTTGAAAGAAAGGTAAAGAAACTGTATTTTTTTTATGCAGCTTATGCAAGATGCAGTCCTGATATTTTCTAACACACAAAATGACATTTGAAATAGTGAACAAAAGTAAGTCTCAGAGGACACCAAATGACTGAAGATTGCCATTATTCAGGCTCAACAGGAATCTCATACTCTTCTTTAGATTTGTATGAATAAATAAAGATCTCCAAGACTACCATTCGCCTTGTATAACTTGTTTTATTACACATATCGTAAAAAAAAAAATCAAAATATTACAAATTTCCCAGACCAGTTTTTTCCCAAGACATCCATGCTCTCACACATATTTACAGTTCTGCCAAGTTTCGTTTTTATTTCATTTTTTAAAAACTGACTAAATTTCAGTCTATTAAAATAGATTTTTCAGTGAGATCAGTCCCTTTTTCTGTTCACAATGAAGCTACACAAGTTCTGAAGGTCTCCAAAAGACAACCAAAGAGAGACTGAGGCTGTGCATCTATAATTAAAGAGAGTACCTGGTGCAGGCCAACTGCAGTTTAACCATTTGCACCAATCCTCCGTTCTAATTGTTTTATTTATGCTCACTTATTTAGAGTCCAACTTCTACTTCTTATCACATTGCTGAAGAGCCAAGAGAGATGAAAACGATAAAATCACCACTTAAGCTCTCAGTAATATAAGGATTTTGGGTTTCAGCAGAGAAAGAAAGAAAACAACCATATTTGAAGAGCCGAAGGCCAGTCATTTTAAGGGAAACAGAACATTCTCACAGTCTTTTGCATCACTTCAATTTGGTTAAACAAGCAAACAAACAAAAGACAGCTCACATTCTAACTATGGAAAATGCCACAGTTTGACTGAAAAAGCAAGCTGTAGGAGCAACAAATTATTATGGCCACTAAACACCACCCACTTTTGAAGTAAGCTAGACAGCTCCTTCTCTGAAAAATTACTCAGTTATTTAGGTTGAATTTAAGCAGACATCTCTCACAGTCTAAATAAATCCGAACACAGGGAATTTGAGAAAGCTGATGGGGTAGCTCCAGTGGCAGTAGAGGAAAGATGAAGAGTGGTGGAATGAGGTTGCCTCTGCCTCATTCCCTCCTGTTGCCTTCCAGCTCCTGTCTACAAGGGCAAGTAAAAATGTAGCAGTGGTGACAACACCAACACCAGCAGCAAGAAAAAAGAATTTGGCACCTGAGACCAGAAAAGCCTCAGGTGCACCACTGAT
Organism: Grantiella picta; assembly: GCA_013397955.1. Taxonomy (NCBI): domain Eukaryota; kingdom Metazoa; phylum Chordata; class Aves; order Passeriformes; family Meliphagidae; genus Grantiella; species Grantiella picta. Next base: position 1,049,710 of record VZRM01001619.1, read on the forward strand.
ACTGATTACCTTTCTCCTACTGCAGCCCATAAGAATTGTAAGAAAAAAGTTTGATTTATTTATAATGCTGTGTGTGTTGAGAACACCTTTGTTGGCTTGAGCTCAACATATTTATAGCTTATTAAGTAAATTGGTTCATTCTAACAAAGAACAAGCCACTGGGACATATTCCAAGGAGAAAAATACATAAAACCAGATGCTTACAATCAATTTAGTTTGTTTTCAGAGCTATATGGTAACTGCACAGTTTATAGCAGTCTCCATTTATTGATTTATTTCGTCTTTAAGAAACATTTCAGGGAGACTAAAGCATTTCACACATAGTTAGCAAGATAAACAGCTTTTTCACCTGTACTTCAAGGCATCCTATTCCTAAAATTGATTATCATCTGACAATTCTTAATTGACTTAAATAGTAGAGTACAGCAGAATGCCATGAGTAAAATCATGTTAACAACTCTTCCAGATACCTCTCCATCCCAAAAGGTACATTTCATTGCCACACCCTTAGTTTGAAAAAAGTTAAAAACATAAAATATTTCAACAGATTGATTTGGGTAAAAAACTGGGGGAAACTGATGAAAACTCCTCACTTGTCATACATGTAAAACTGTATTAGTTCAAAATTGGATACCTAAGGCTATTTAACTAAGATGCATTTTATCATTATTTCCATGAAGGCTCATTTTAATTTGATCAAAATGTGCTCAGACAACATATATATTTGTCAGCATCTCTATTTCACTTTTCTTGCTGTAACACAAGATGGGAAAAGAGTTGTCCCCTTCTTTACATTTCAGAAAAGTTGAAGTGAAACAGTTTCTCAAAGTAAATACAAAAGAGATGTCTGTAATTCAGTATCCTTGGTAGGGTTTTCCTACACAAGGTCTAAGTAGAATCTTCACCTTTTAGGGAAATCCTTACCTTTTAGTGAAAACCTAGTAAAGTACTGATTTACTCTTCGTAATTTTCATTGAACTATAGAGGATTTTAGGATTAATGAGAAAAGTTGTATTTCAGAACATAACAAAGAATATCTCAAATATGCAGAGGAAAACTGCAGACTTGACTCTCCCTTTTACATGGGTGTCACTGCAGCAAATGCTGGTCAATGTTCAGATGTTCAACAAAGGAAAATTACTACAATGGAGTCCAAAAAATGTGTTCATTTTAGTAATAAATTACCAGCATATTAAAATAGCACATTCTTTTCTGAAAGAGTCTCTGCAAATAGTTTCTAAAACAAATTTTTTTCTTAGATAAAGAACAAAAAGCCTGCACACTAGGGCAACCGATACACTTCTGGAATTTATTAAGTTAAGCATAAATGCTGGGACTAAATGAGCTTCTTTAATTTCCATAATGAAATTGTTTTTGTAAAGTTAAAAATACTGTAATGAGGCCAAAACGGTGTGCTTTCAGAGACTCCCATGGTGAAACAAATGAGATTTTAGCTTCTCTAATTGGGCATACTGCAGGCTGGGCTTGATGCTGTCCTCAGCACAGGATGTTTGTTATCCCTAACAAAAAGAGGTCTACAGCTGTCAGCATAATATCATATAGCTTCTCTGAAGCCAAGCCATCAGAAGGAAGGCTGCTGCTCTCTGACTGGGACCACCCAAAGGGAGAGATCAAGTAGAGAACAGCTCTACTCGTCCCTGATTAAGAAGTTATTCGTGGAGGTAATTTGTTTACAGCTATCACAGAGCAGCTTTTGAAGCAAGGAATGAGTATTCCCAAAATCCACCAAGAGAATTTTATTTGATTAAATAATGAATATGGATATTCCCTTACTCTTTCATTCCCACCTACCCCTTTTCCCCTTGCTTATTAGATCTCGTTACCTGTCAACACAGGCCTTCGGAGCTTTGCCTGTTCTGGCAGGAAAAATAAAAATGTTAGAGGCATTGTGCTGCATCTTTAGTGCCAGAATCTGCTGGTTTGCTGCCATGTGCAACACCGCAGTGCCAACCTTGAAGCCTTTAAGAACTTAAGACTCATTTTCAATAAATATTATTTTTGTTTTTCCCCTGTACTAGTGTTCAGGTGTAAATAATCAGAAAAAAACTACCACCTTAATGATTTTGGCAGTAGTAAAAAGCAGCCAGTTAGTTCTTACACAACTAAAGCAAGATTTCGTATTTGAGGCAAGATCAATGATTCTATAGAGCAAGAAAATAAAGTACTATTTAGGGATGCAACAGAGAGAATGTGACTATACATACTTTTGGAAGCCCTACACAAGGATACTTAATTCCAATTAGTTACATGAAGAAGAATGTCTTCCCTATAAATGCACACTGATGGAGATTTCTACTCCTTTGCTCTAGACCTAAAGCTTCATTACAAGATCAAACGTTTAACCGATGCCAGAACATTTCACTGTACTAAAAATGTCAAGCTGTAATTTTAAAGTGACTTCCTTACAATATTAAATTTTCCATAATGATTCTATTAATTGTTTCATTGTCATATTCGGAATGTTGGGGGTTTTTTTATATCTAGCTTTTCACCCCTTTCCTGATTTTTCTGCTCGGCTTTCACTTCTCAAGATTTCACCTGTCAACCTGCTACAAACAAAATGGTGTTTTCTTTACAGAAAGGCTTTCAGAATCTGATAGTTACCACGTGTTCTACAACTCACCCTTCTGCTGACTCATACAAAGATGGGGAGTATAGACTTAATAATGAGAGCAAGACACTTTGATGAACAATTAATAAAAGTGAATAATTAGTTTAACAGACATTTAAACAAAAGTAATGTGACAAAATGAAGGCAGAGGAAAAGAACAGGCAAAATTTTAAATCATCAGAATCGATGGATTTTTGCGAATGGCTTTTTTTTTAAGGGAATGTAGGGAATTAGCAAAAGATAAGTGAATCATCAAGTTTTTTTAATTTTAATTCAAACTTGATTCATTAAAGCCTCCCCCAAAAAAACCTCTATGGCACATGAATCAGATTCAAATAATGAGATATTTTAATTAATTTGAACTTGGAACTTAACTATGCATCACAGAAACCATCTTAGAAGATGCTCAGAAGACCAGCATGGGGTAAAAGCAAAATATCACACTACTAGAAGTTCAAAGAAAACATATCTTGAGAGTCTCCTACAAAGACAAGAATAATTCCAAGGAAAAGCAAAGAATGGGAAATTTTTACAGGCTTTTGTACAAGTGATTTTGAACATTCGAGAGTACCTACCTTTGCACCTACTAACATACAGTAGGCTAAATAAAAATTATATACTTCTTGCATACAGTTCATTACTATGTGTGGTAAGTTGTTCAAAGCATATCCTTTTAGGTTTTGAAAAAGCAGAGGAAGTCTGAGTACCTTTTTCCTGTATGCCTACATTCCCCCATGGAATATTATTAAGCTGTGTACCTGCATTAGCTGAAACAAGGGTCAGGATGATACAGCCTGTGGAAAAAATTTAAAGATTAAAAAACTAACAGCCTCCTGAAATAGGCATAAAACTGATCGTAACTGGCAACTGGCTGTCAGCTTCCAGAAACATCACCACTAAATGATGATGTATCAAAAAAAGTTTAAAACATTCATCTATATGAATATGCATCATCTCAGTGTTAAAAACACCTGCAGAAAGGTTTTTTACTAGACTGTTTATGTCTTACTTTTTAATTTGGATATAACAAAGCTACCGATTTATTTTGGTTAGCCCTTTAAAAAATAGGATATCTTCTAAAATTTCCCTGTTATGTTTGGAATGTAAAAGGGGAAAACGTTTAAGGTGCAAAACATCTTTGTCTCACTGTTTTCTTTTTGCATGTTGTTACTATGATGAACAAATTACATTGTTCCATCAATCAGCACATCTGAGCAAGATCTGTTCTGACACAAAGCAAATAATAAATCTCTCCCTGTAATGAGTTCTGCTTTCTAATAAATTCACTCATTATTTTAGTCCAGAAGATTAAATGTTATAAAATCTATAATATCAAGCACAGACAAAATGTACATACAAATATACAAACAAACTTTGGGGTTAAACCGCATTTCAGTATTCACATTATTTCACAAATAACATGTCACCTTCATTTAAGCTGATCAGGCCAGCATTTCTTTTCTATCAGCTGAAGCAGCTAATTTACTTTCATTGACCATCCAGCAGTATAATGTACCACCTGCTTATTGTGGTTTTCTCTGGCTAGACATTTAGAAAAAAAACCCTAAAAACAAAACCCAAAAAAACAGCATTTTGCTCACCCATTCTGTAATTTAACTTTGAACAAATGTAATCTCAAATTCTTCAATTCTCTCAGGCATTTTGTGAGTAGAAATGCTGGGATTTTTACAGCACCGCATCTGTGCATGCACACTGTGATTAATACAAGACAAATCCTTCAGGCATATTGCAATTGATGCAGCAAAGCTGAACTTACTTGAAGCACTGAAAAATTATCTGTTTCTTCAACTGTTAATTTATTTTTTCACAGCCAGACAGGTATAGAAGATTAAGCACTTATTTTTTTCATTGCTGTATTAAAGTAAAAGATGCACATAAAGTGGTAAAAGGGCAGGAAAGAGTCTTATAATCGGTTCTAATACTTTGGAAAGAATTTGCTTTACAGACCAGTTTAATATTTTAAACAACTTCATATGCTTTAGAAAATCTAAGTCATAATGTGATGAGGAATCCTATCTAGTCAAGTTTTCATTGCTATTTTTGTCACCAACTAAGACAATTTCTACTGGTCTGTAAACATTCACAACCCCACCAAATGTTAGTTCATACTTACTGCTGAAAATCAGAAAAAGAAGCCAGAAACATGTTATGTTCAGTCTGCTACTTCATTTTGGGTTAAGAGACTACAGTATTGACAGTAGGGCCATCTGCTGTTAACTTTCCTTCTCATCATAATACCAGTCCAGTCAAAAGCAATTAAGCGTGTTTTGCCATTATAATATGCAGATAATTATGATAAATTACAGTTTTTAAATCAGCCTCAAATTATGCATATGGTAGGTATTTTCCTTGCAGTTACTGATGTAAAAAATATTCCTGCATTTTCAAAATATTTCAGCTATGTTATTGATGATGTTATTTCTGTAATGAGATATCCACAAGAAAATTTCTTGGGCACAGAGCCTGACAGCCATTAGAAATCTATTTATATCTCAGCAAGACATTTTGCCAAGTAGATAGAGTCATAACATTCTGTGCTGCCATTACACTAAATACTGAGAAAATTGTCTACTTTATTGTGTAGCAAAAAAATTAAAAACGTATGCAAACACACAAATAAATAGCCAGAAGAAGACTTTGCTTTTCCTTACAAGGCGAAATGATTCAACAGTTTAGCATAGGCTAAACACACAAAAACCCCCATCATTTTAAGGAACTAAACACTACTGCTGTTTTGTGTTGAGCTCTCTTTGTCATTGCTCAAGTGATCCCCAGGATTAGCCAGGCAAAAATAAGCAACAATTTAAAGTGGGGTCAATAAAAATTCATCCTCTAACACTGGATTTATCTTGAGGCTACTTTTTTTTTTTTAATATGGGTGGGAGCATACTGTCATACTTTCTCTGAAGTTTAACTGAAAAATTACCACTGTTAATACTTCAACTTTTTTTATAAGGTTTCCTCAGTATTTCTTTGCTAGTGAATGGACTTCCTGAGAAATAATCAGGCCCTACAATGCAACCACATGCTCTTCGTGACAAGACCAGCATTGAGTGATAATCCAGGACCCTTCATCCATCTAGTTCTTGCCAGGAATGTGAGACCTGCTATGAAAGATGGCTCATAAATCCTGGACACTAACAGCACCCAGCAGCACCTGAGCCACGGCAGGCCACAGAGGAACGATGAGCAAGAGAGGAAAGCAAAAGAAAAAATTACACAATAATGCCAGCAGCAGCAAAATCAAATCTGAGTTCTGCTAGATGCACAGAGATGGTGTCTGCATGGCAATGGCCTAATCACCTTCTCATCATTATGGCCACACAGTGTTCAAATACAAGTCAGAGAGATAAAAGTTACCCAAAGATAACTATCACCTCAATTTCAAGCTCAAAACCTTGCAGTCAAAGACATGAATGATATGAACTCATAGTTAAATCTTTTGCCTCAAACAATGCAGCCAAGCAATGCTTCCATTTAGCAACAACACAGAAGGAAAACCCATGGCGAATATCTGCTCTGCTTGAATGTCAGCTAGCTCACTCTTCAGCTGTGCTTGCAATAATCACATCGACTCGGAAACAGGAGATTCCAACAAAACAACAGCAGAATATCCCTATCTCAGCCTTCTGATTCTGAGCACTTTGAGACAGAAAAGGAGAAGATCTTTAACTAAGGGAAATGGAGTCTTTACATAATTCTGCTTGTAGAAAAGATGTGTGCTCTCTCCATATCCCTCTGGTAGCTGCTGTTTACAGCTGCCAGTGCATTACCATACTTTTTTCTCCTTGGCAGGACAGGCAAATTGCTCCCCACAGATCAGATGCCAGTCAACATGGCAAAAGGAACTGCGTTGAGTATAATTTCTCTTCCCGTAACAATAAATTGTTTTCAAAATGTTTGGTTTCCATCAGACCACTGTTTGGGGTGAGCTGCTGCTTCTAGATTTGTTTTCTTTTGAGCATAACATTAAGTTGTACTCAATTTCCATAATCAATTGAGAAACCACAGTCGATGTTTTTATTTCAGAACTGCTACCAAACTTAACAAACCATTCAGCTGAAAAAGCTCTTGTTAAGAAACTATTGAAAACTTAATGTTTAGCTAATTTATGTTTTCAAGATTAGCTTTGCACTATATAATAAAAACTGAATTTTACAACTTAGTATAATTTGTCATAAAGTTTTTCAGAAGAGGGTATTTGGATTGCAAGGCTTCATGTCTAACACAAGATATTGTAATTTTGACTTGGGAGTACTGCATGAAGCCTATAAACTATGGTGTGTAAATGTATAAACATATAAAATATTATCCATATCTTGGCTGCTGCTTCAAAATAAATTTTTTGCCCTTCATAAAAAAGTCCATTTTCTGAATAAAAACAAGAAATGCACTCTCTACTTGACTAATCAACTTGAATTCATGCACAAGCCAGTGCACCCTCAATATTAATGCAGGTGGCTGTTCAGAGGCATGCAGAATGACAAAAGCATTCACTGAGTCTTTTTGGAAGCAGCAATACTGATTTACACCTTCTTAAAAATGTATGTCAAGAGCCAGAATAGATAAACAGAAATGCAAACCAAAGCCAGCAGGGAAAGTGTCACCTACAAGCAGAGAAGTTCTCAGCATCGTTTTACCACAAATCTGCTCTCAAAAAACAGACCTTACAATAAAATATAATTAGGACCATAGCTAGAATTTATAATGAGTTAAGGGAAACTGACCTACACCAACACAAGAATCTAACAGACTTGGGGAGGCCATCTTAATGGGGGATATTTCTGTTTGCTTACAGTACTGGATGTGCATTTTCAGAGTTCCCGGAATAAGAATTAGCATGTCTGTATTTGAACTAAGAAACACTCATCCCAAAGTAAAGTTTATACATGTGTGATAACTCCAGTTTACAAACAAAATTTTCCTTGCCTATCACTTGATATTCCAATTGTGGGCCAAAAGGATGTCAAGGTACAAAGCCCATCCTGTAAGTACAAGTACTTACAAGTGGGCACTTGGGTAATTTCTCAGTACATCTGCAGGTGCCAGCTCGTACAAATCTGGGGAGAAAAGGTGAAAAAAAACCCCAAAACTAAACCAAACCAAAATTCCTTCACACTTGTCCTCTAAAACAATTACATTTGAGAAGAGAGAATGTTTATTATTAAGCTAGGTGAGGTACATAACACTTAAATACATTGTCCATCATTAGTGGTTCTGTGACCAGTTCTTTCAGCTAAGGCCGAGAGAAGATGTTCTCCCTAGAAGGCAATGCCTTGGTGCTCTGGGTTAGTAAAACAATACTCTGGATCCTTGCATATGCACCAGGTTCGTATCTGGTCTTCCGCAACCAATTTGGAAAGTGATTTTTTTTTTTAAGACCGAAAGTAGATAGGATATTTCAGTGAAACCATATTTGGATTAATCTCTTCTTAAACCTAAATAGTAAAATGCAAAGAAAGTGAAAAACTTGAATTCTTGGAGACTAAATTTAAGAGACACCAGTCTTCATCCTCTTCATGTGCATCAACTGTATATTCAATTTTTGTCAAAGTGCTAGTAATCTCACTTCCATGGCATTTCAAGTATCTACCACAAGTAGATCTTTCACAAAGATCTACCACAAATTGTAAAGATCTACTGCAAGCTTTAGCAGTGACTGAAAAAATCCTGATATTTTTCATTTAGAAAAACACCTTTCCAATTTTTTGCAACACTGAAGACTTCTGTATCAAATGATCTGTAGTACAACTCTCTATGAGCATTTAATAATGAACTTTTAAAACTCTCTTCTGTACTGCTCCCTCTCTTTTCATCCATTATCCCTCAAGAGTGGCTTCATCTGCCTGAAAACACCCTTCTACCACAAACTTGGCAGCCAAAACCCCCGCAGCACTTTGAGGGAACTACAAAGCAGGCTGCAAAAACCTCTGGCACAACCTTTCAAAAACATATCACATCAACCTTTCCAGGACTGTCAAAGACACTAGCTAACAAGAGAGAGCAATATCCAAGCACACAGAACAATGGTGGGGGGGGAAAAGCACCTAAATTCACCTGTTCAGTTTACATAAAAAGGAGATAAACTCAACATCATTTAAATGCCACTGGTCTTACATTGTTATCATCCATTCTCACCCTTCACTGAGCCAGTTATCTGCGTTCACAGGCAGGCACAAAGACCTTGGAGCCCTCAGTAGCATTAACAGTGCAGTCAGCACCTCAGAGGCAGCAGGTTCCCCCCTTTAGAGATGGGCATCTGTGATCCCGAGAGCTAAAACACACTAAGTGTGCTCGCTGAGTTGCACACTTTGGCACAAGACCTGTAGGTTTTATCCTCAGAGCACTCCGTATGCCTGAAGTGCTTTGAGATAAAGGCACTAAGGAATCACTGCCTTCCCAGGAAAAAATAACTCTAGCTGTGTTATTGTCCCAAATCTATCAACTAATAGGACTTACAAAATTTACCTAGAAGCACAGCATGTTCAGTATATCTTAGCATAGGCAACAGTGAAAGTAAAGTCGCTACCTTTTTCTATTTTCAAACCTGCCAAAGTAACAGATGAAGGAAGCAGATAATCATCTTTGGACATACAGATATAAAATGCAGCATCTCAAATATCTTCAAAATGCAGACACTTCCTGAGAATCCTTCTTCTGAAATAGAATATCTGCCAGGAGAGAGTATCGTCTTTACTTTCAGTTGCCTGTTATCCAGCATCAGAAAACCGTAAGTCTTTAAGCAATGCAGGAATGAGCAATAATGGCTGACAGCACTGTCCTTTAACTCAGATTCGACACTAGTCCAGGCTGTGCCCACTTCCAGTACATGGTAATATGTTAGCACAAGAGAAATGGAAATCCTTAATATTCTTTTTACTATTTTTATAACGTTGAATGAGATCCTTGGCAAAAGAAGAAGCAGCAGTAAAAGTAGAAAAGTAGAGTATCTGAAAAGTAAAAATAAATTTCAAGACACCTCCATCATGGTTTGAAATAAAAATCTGCTGACATCTGGTATGGATCAGCTGGCTGAATTGCTTTGATTACTAATCCCAAGCCAAGTTCTTTTTTATTTATCCATTTAGTCATTTATTTCATGGTTATAAAAATGTGTTTCACAATAAATATGGAGAGTGACAACACAACGCTGATTAATAAATGTGATTTCCTCAATTTCTTTAACAGATTTCATTTTTTTAAAAGGAATCGTGTGTTTGCAAGACTGTCAGTCCTAAATTTTATCCATGCCTTTGCTGTCACAACTTGGTTTTGGCTTTCTTTGGATATGCTAAATTTATAGGTGTTGACAAAGTATTAAGAACTACAAGAACAAAGTGTCTGTGTAGAGCACTTCAGTGCTTGTCAGGCAACACCTGGAATGCTGTGTTCAGTTTTGGTCCCCACTATAAAAAATATACGAAGGCAGGTTGAAGAGGGTCCATAGAAGAGCCGCAAAGATTATCATTGGAATAACCTCCCCAGGGAAGTGGTGGATTCCCCAGAACTGGGCACATCTAAAATTTGGCTGGACAAGGTGCTGGACCATCTAGCCTAGATGGTGATTTTACCAAGAAAAGTTGGACCGAACATCCTTGAGATCACCTCCAACTTGATATTCCCTACTATGTGTTATAAAGATACATTCTCTTCTAGCACAGGACAACCCTGAGCTGCAAACCCACAGAGGTTTGAGTTGTGCCTCAAACTTCCCCTTCAGTCTTCTATTCTCTACACATAGTCAATCCAGCCCTCAGCTTTTTTTGCTCCTCTTTTAGCTTGGCATTCTGCAAAGCTGCTTTCTAGCCAGACAGCCCTCACTGTGGAGCATTGCATGCGCATGTTCCATCCTAACTGCAGCAGTTTGCATTTGCCTTTGCTGAAGGTAAGGTTCCTCCAAGCCTTTGGTTCCAGCAGTAAAGCATGTTTTGACTTAGTCTGCCTAATCTGTACCTCATCAATTCGGCCACCAAGATATCACTGAACTCTGCACTCCAGGGTTCTAATCTTGCTATTCACCTTCCTCACTTCCCTTGATCTTAAACACCACCACTTCACAGTTGTGTAGCTGGAGTCACCACTGACCTTCCCACTCTTCCCCAGGTCCTCTTTAGTCATGAGGAGCAGATCACCTTCTGTGACTTACCGAGCAGCATTTGCATGGAAAAACACCTTCAACCCATCCCAAAGATTTCATTGATTACAATACCACACCATGTTATGCCATCAGCAGATGTTGAGAGATCAGAGTTGCTCACAAGAAACAATGTTTTCAATCAAGCTTCCTCCAGATCCCCAAGGAATGTTTCAGACGATTCCTTTGTTTGCTCAGCCAGTCTGCAGTAGATGTTTACTGAGAGGCATTCATGTGGGACTCTGCTTTGCTCTTGACTGGCTTATTGCTCCTTCCAAAGCAAATCCAGATCTGCAAATTCAGGCCACCATTGGAGCACAAGCCTTTCTTTCATCTTACCAGCTGGTACTCACAAAGGAATCTGCATTTCTCACAACGACATACCAGTTGCATTCCATAACACATTTTTGTGTCCCTAAAGAGGTATTGTGATGGTACACAGACTTTGTATTCTTCCTTGTTTCTTCCTATGCACTGTGTGTTTCTCTACAGGAAGGTGGGCTATCAGGGAAAACGTGAAAGGCTTATTTATAATTCTGCCGTTTAACTACTTCTCTGGCTTTCATTCCTCCACTCCTTTTGGGATTCAGTCTTCATTTCCTGAAATGAAGACTCTTTTAAAATCAAGATCCATTGAAAATGCTGATATTGTAACCAAGGCTCAAACTCCTCTCCATAGATAAACAAAAACACTTGCATGTGTAAGAGAGCAACAACCCTCCTACCTTCCAGCCAAGCTGCTCACTTTCTCTCAATCCTACAGTCAGAAAGAATACCTTGGACAATGTGAATTACCCCATGTTCGTACAATGCTTACTTGAACCTGCAAATTACCTGAAAGGACAGTGCTAAAAATTACTACCACTAATGCAGCTTAGTCAAAGCCTTCTAGACAGCTGTTCAAACCTAAGATCATACGTGAAGAATTCTTCCCTGAGGATGACCCTCACATTAGAAGGACGTTAATTTATGTTCATAGTTTTGAAGAACAGATCAGCAAAAAGTACTGAACTCCAAAGGTGTACAAGATGCATGACTGCTCTTGTGATGAACTGCTGAAATTACAGGAAGACAGCTATAGGGGGTTTGATTGTGCAATGAGATAAGGATGTACATTACCCTTTTACCATATGTTCCAACAATATTTCTTTTTCTTCTTCTTCATATCTCTGTAAAGCAGAATTTTCTAGAAAAGCTGTTGTTAAAAACAAGTACAGTAACCTGCTGAGTACTGAGAATGAGCTACTTTTATGTCTGAAACTTCCCACTGCTCCTAAACAGATTTGTGACTCCAAGCAGACTCATCTATCTCATTAACAAGAAGTACTATTAGGGAAAGACAGAAACCTTTGAATTTAATTACAATTCAAGTACATTTTGCCTGAATGCACATTTTTATATATATTGTTGCATACAAAAAGAAAAGCATTATAAAGTTCTATCTATGCCCTCATTTACAGAGAAAGAATAATCAGCCAATATTTTGAGAGAGTGCTATGAAAATATTCAAATAGCAGGGGAAAAGGTACCAACTACTAGAGTTTGTCAGCTCCTACTTATACCTTATCTTTGCATGCCACAGCCCACTCCAAAAGTTACCCAGTGGAAAAGGACACATCTTGCTCCCATAACTTCAAAGTGTTTTTCAAATGTTTATGCTGTAAATAAAAACAGTTGAGATGCAGAGGAGCATGAAAATACACTGACGGATTTTGAATGGTTTGGGTTGGAAGAGACCTTTAAAAGTCATCTAGTAGAGCCTCCCCTGCTATGACCAGGAACATCTTCAACCAGATCAGGTTGCTCAGAACCCCACCTAACCTGACCTTGAATCCCAACTCCTGTTAACATTATCATGTGACTAGTAGGATGTACCACTTTAAAAGTCTTAATAACACAAATGTATTTTTAAGTAACCTTTCAATTTCAGGTTGAAAGGAGGACTACTTCACGGTTGTTTTAGATAACTGGTGATCTTTGTAGACTGCTTGCATAAGGTGAAACACAAAGCCTAGCCACTGTAGGGTCTCTTTTCATTACATGCTCAATGGATGTCGTCAAACCCATTTCAAAAGTAAAACCAACAAAAACATGTATTACCCAGAAAATATCTAGACGAAAAGGAAAGGTGTTGGGGAGAGGGAAGAACAGAGGGAAACCTTAAAGATTATTTTAGTTACAGAAGATAAAGCAGAATGAGCACAGACCTAAACCAGTTTAAGTTTCAACTGTTCTTCATCTAAATTCGGAAATATTTCTACTGATACCACTGAAAGCACACTTATTTTTCTTCCCCACAAAGTCAGGAAGGAGAAGGATTATCCAGAGAGGTTCACTGGACTTAAAACATTAATGAAAAATTCTGCCCTCATGCTCAGTGTCATACATTTTGTTTTGCACAGTAACTGACAAACACAACAAGATTCAAACAAATATCCACTGAATTATAGATGCTCTACCCCGACCAAAAAAAAAAAGAAAAGAAAGCAAGCTGAAAGCCAGTTTAAAAAGCAATCAAACTGAACCCAGCAATAACAACTTCAGTGTCATAAGGGACTTTCTACTTCAGAAGAAAATCCAATGCAGATGGTGAGTCTCTCCTACAGCCCGAGTATTACACATTACGCTTGAAGACAAGTGTTTTGAACCAATTTCCTGAGGTAAAGTCCACTGACTTTTACTACTTCTTTGAAGAAATTGTATCAAAGGGGAGACATTTGTCTTGCTCCTGTTTTGAATTCAATTTCTTCAAATATTTTCCATGCTATCCAATCTCCAATGTGAGAAATTCCTGAGGAGTCCCTGTGGTCATCCCTGCACACCTGAGGTGGAGCAATTGTGAATTCCAAGAGGCAGAGCTACCAAGTACACCCCAAAACAGCTTCTGGACGCACAGCGTCTGCAACCTGAGAATAAAAACGGTGATATCCTAAAATCAGACCAACAAGGTCCCAGTGGTAGTACAGAGCTCAGTGTTACAGAGATCAATATCCAGCTCGGAGACCTCATAACTTGTTGGAGCCTGACCAGGAAAAGTAGCAGCAGCGATCTAATTTGTCAGGGTCCTACACCTTTGAGATCCAACTCTCCAGATCAGGTTCTGTCAACACAGCAGACCCAGCATAAGTGATGAAGCTCCCAAGCATCATCCAGGCAACTTTCTGTTCTGGGTTGATCCAGAGGCCTTTTAATCAAGCAGAAAAGAGGTCATCCTTGGAGAGAGAACATAAGAATTAAGGCAAGTATGGAACAGTCATTCTCACGTCTTACTTTCTGGCTTCCAGTGAAGACCATTGCTTTCTTTTCACTGTAGGCACTCTTTCCATTAAATTCTACTCCAACAGAGTGCATTGGAAGCTATAAATACCAAAACAAAGTCACAGTCTTCTTCTACCAGTTCCATGGCTCAAATCACCTCATTTTTGTAGGAGTAACAGCCTTCTAGTTCCTAACGTACAATACTGAGCCTCCCTTGTGCTGGCAACACCAATTCAGCACCACACTCTCATGAGCCATTGATTTGACAACTTAGTGACATTCACATATCCAACAGAGGCTGACATTAGCCTGTGATACATAGTATTCCAGAGAGGACACCTCATTTCTGGGTGTTCACGGGTCATTTTTCCAATGAAGAATATTGGCATTAAAATTTCTCTCATAAGCCCAAGTATCATATGCCAAGGAAAATAAAATACTAATTTTCAGAAGAAGCAGGATCCTGGGGAAAAGACGAGAAAAAAAAAAAGAAAGAAAAACCAAACCAAAACAGACCAAAATCCAACATACAGCACACACAGACAACTACAACAACAAAAAACCACCACCCCACATACAACCACCTAACAATTTTTACTGATTAATTTACTCAGGAAGCAGAGGAAAAAATTTGAAAAGGATCAAACTTCATGGAAACTTAGTCCCTCAAGTCAGGGTCCCAGGAACTTGTTCAACTTTTGCTTGCAAACTTCAGAATCCAGAAACTTTGGGAGTTTTCCACTGCAGCAAAAGGCAGAGCTTTAAAAAAAACTACAAGACTCTAATTAGACGTTAAGTAAGAGAGCCTTTCCCCAGCTCCATCCCCTAGGATATGTTCAAAGAAAGTTGCATTTGAACAATTTTCAGCACTGGTAAACAGCAGTCTAGGGAAAGAGCATTAACTTTCAAGACTTTTCTTCTACAATTTGACAAAACCAGGCAAGTTGGAAAAACTCTACCTTCCTGTCTCTGAAATACACCACAACATTTTAATGAAAACAGTTTTGTGCTTGTATCTTTGATCTAGGATCAAAGTTATCACCCCAGATGAATCTGAACCAAGTATTCAGGTATTTCAAATGCTGAATGACAGGCCAACTGAGGATTAAAGGTCAGGCCAATAGCTTGAAATGTAGTAAAAACAGACAATGCTGAAGTACACTTAGATCTTCACGCAAATAGCCTACAGGCTTGCTATGAGTTTACTCAAAGTGAGACAGCAGGATCTATTCAAGTTGTGCTCCAGGCTGGATGCCTTAAGACAGGGTTGTGCTCATGACTATGGTATCAATTTGCTGCATGATCTATTCTTTTGGATTCAGCTGTATTTCACTACTGACAGAGCAAATTTATTCTGCAGCTTTACATGACTATCACGGGACTAATTCCCTATAGGATCGATACCATTTTACTTTGGGCTTCTTGAGTCTGTCCAAAATGCTTTCTCCTGCTGCTTTTTCAAACAGCTGGAAACAAAGCTGAGGCCTCTTCCACAATTGTGGTTCCTCTGGGCCTATATAGGAAATTGTTACTGCTCACATAATAAATTCCCTGAGCACAGCATATCGATAAAGCCAAGAATGCTCTTTCCAATGATTTATTTAGCTTCTGAGTTCAAGTTTCCCTTCCATTTAACAGCTTTTCTATTATTTAGAGATAAATTTCTGAAAGGTTCTTCCTGCTTAATACCAGGTTATTAGACAGTTAAAGCATTAAAAAAAATTCACTAAGTATCATTGAGTAAGGATCTTACTCAACAGTAATGCCTTTATTACAAGTGCATTGGAACAACTAAATCTAAGCAGTAACTTTGCCGACATGCCCAGAACCTCAGTTTCACAAACCTCTGTTTGTGTTAACTCCTGCCTACAATAACCTGTCTTCAACAAACTTTCTGCAACAAACCTCTTTCAGCTACCTGTGTTAACCAGTATTTCTCAGTACAGTATCACAGGAAATAATTAACAGCACTTCTACTCCCAGTGTCACTTTGCTACTACGATAGGACAACAGTATACTGCACAGATATTACTTCAAAATATAAGCATATTAGCAGAAATCACTCAGGTGCACACCAAAAAAAAGGCAAAAAGGATTATTTTTGTAACAATGCCATCTTGAAAAACAAATTTTTTTCAGGTTTCCAGAGTGGGTGGATATTCACACCAGTGAAGCTAAGGTGCTTACTTAGGCAGCTAATATCCTGTGGCTCCTCATTACTTGACAGAGAAAGAAAGGCTTCCCCAGGAACAAATTCAATTTCTTCTAAAAGTGAAGAAAACACAAAAGAAGCACAAGAGAAACTATCAGACTGAGGCTTAGTGGTTCACACTGGAACACAGAGAAACAATAAAAATCCTGATTACATCATACTGTCTCTTCAGGCTGGCAGAGTTCAATGAATCAGAATTCAGATATGACTGAATTACTGCCATCTCATATTCTTGGAGGACTCTTGGTCTCAGCAATTCTGAATGATGGCCACAGGAAATAGATTTCATGGATATTTTTATGACAAGGTAAACAGAGGTCATATCCTCCCAGCATAAAAACAATAATGTTTGTCTAGTGTTTGGCTTCTTCTCTTACAGAATTTCATTAACCTCATGGCAATACCAGCGTGATCTGTGGTAGAATAAAAGATGAGACTTCAGTTGTCCCACTGATTTTAATTTTCTTGTGAAGTTTCAAAGCAGTGATTTGTAAAGTTGAACAGAAAGAGTGCTATCATATTCTATGAGATTCCTGTACAATACAAAAAATACTGTTAATTACTTTCCATATGTAAACTACTGATCAACTACATTATTTGTTATTACACCAGTGCAAGTTAAATCTTCTGTTACCAACATACAGACCAGCATTTGAAAAGGAGATAATGTGGGTTTATGTCATCTAAGACTCAAGGGTTTCAAGGACTCAAGGATTCATGTATAGCCATCACCTGAATATCTAATAATCTCATTCACAGTCCTGTATTTGTTTGGAGAGCAGATATCTTCAAGATAAATTACTTGAGTTCTTGACTTTGTTTTATGTAAATCATGAGATCGTAAGTATGAATTATGTATTTTTCAGGAGAGTGGCAGTATTAAGTTGCATATGGCAGTTTGCACTATGAAGAGCAACAGTAACACAATTCACCTTTAGGTGTGGACACCTGAAAGTGAGTCAGAGCATATGGTAAGTAATTCACTGTAAGTTGAAGATAGAATGGAGATATTCCTGTGGAATGAAGATCACATCTCCAGCCCTCTAGACTTTCAGAGCTTTCTCAAAGAAAAGCTTTTATGATTTTCTGGTATTATTCAAAAGGTATAAAACTTTCTAGATGAGTTACATTATTCAGGAATTTGTTACAGTAGCATTCTGTCTTACTCCTTTTTTCCTATTCTTAAAGGAAAAAAAGACAACTCTTTTATTTACAGGAAAAAAATTATAAACTTTGACACTATTAGATTTTTCCAGTTTCATGCTAAGCCAGTTGATATGCTTTTGGTCAATCCTGGCCCAAAACACTTCTGCACCCAGCTATACCAAACAGTTAAGATTCAGCTGAGTTGCAGACCATCTCAGAATCCATAATCCTGGCTGTAGCAATTAACATCTCCATGCATCAATCACAACCAGAATGGATTCATGAGGGGAAAGTCCTTCTTGTCAAACCTGATTTCCTTTCATAACAGCGTAACCTGCCTAGTTAATATAGGAAAGCCAGTAAATGTAATCCCTTTGGACTTCAGCAAAGCTTTTGATATTGTCTCTCACAGGATCCTTCTGGACAAGATGCCCAGCTCACAGCTGGATAACTGTGTTACGTGATGGACGAGCAGCTGGCTCACAGGTGAGGCACAAAGGGTTGGAGTGAATGGAGTAACATCAGACTTCGCAAACTCCTCCTTTTACAAACTATGAAAGCTACACCAAATTTTCACAAAGCAGAAATCTTCCAAATATTTTCCTGGAAATTTGTGCAGTTTCTCCCCTGAGCAGGGACGCCTGCTTCCCTGTTAGTCCCAAAGGGTTAAATGAAGGAATCTGGGTATATCACCATCATTTTGGTGGTAAGTTACATTCGACTCCTAATCAATACTATTTCTTTTGCTAGTTTTAATATAGGAGCCTTGATATAGTGTACTGTTTTATGTCATACTGTAATCTACAGGTAGTTCTTTAGTTTTATACTGTAAGTAATTCTGATGAAGTCAGCAATTCTGATTAAGATCTTTCATCTGTTATCTCTTGTCTGTTTAATATTCATTTTTATAAATAGATTTGTTTTGCCATAATTAAAACTTGCAGAGTGATTCCTTCAATTTAAAGTGTGGTCAACTTCTGAGGCTAAAGCAGGGCCTGTCTGAAGCTCCCACTCATCCTATGGCAGCTAGCCAGTGAGGTCAGATAAGCAATCTGCTTAATACCAAGTGTTGGATACAGATAATAATGTGTTATGCCTTATTTCTTGTTTTAATTTTGTCTGTGGATTTGTAAGGCTGAACTTTTCCGTGAGTGAAGTGATTGCAAACATTTACCTTAACCTTTCCCCTGCCCTCCTGCCCCCAGGTGTTCTTCAATGCTTGCTATGGAAGAGTGACTGATTATTAACATTTCTTAAAGGAAAGGGTAAAAAAAAAAAAGGTAAATGCAACCCCAGAAGTGCCATAGTAGCCTGGAACAATTTCAGAAGGGAAATGGAATTCAGGGCACAAAATATTCTGTACTGTATTATAAAAGTTTCTTCTGTACAACCAAAGAATAATCATAATATTAGAACAGATTAATTTGCAGTCCATGTCTGGTCATCTGTGACAGGGTTTCAGTCAACAGGAGGAACAATTTAAGGAACAGAAGAACAAGCAAAGGACCTTAAACTAACTGTTCTTTGAGCAGCTAAACTAATTAGCCTGGTGTCTTCCATGTCCCCCACAAACCTCAGTTTTCCATTACATTCCTGACATCTGTCATTGTAACAGCCCATATCCAGCCAACATGCCCAGAGACACACCAAGTTTATACAGATTTCTTGTTTCAGACTAAGCCAGTTGACACGCATTTGCTCAATTCTTGCCCAAAACACTCCTGCACGTAGCACCATATATTCAAGTTTATTCCTAGACCCTCAACACAGGACTCTTGTTTCTTTTTCTCCCAGAGAGGCATCGAGCTTCTTCTAAAAACACAGAATGAAAATACAGGTCATAAGACCAGAAGTCTCCCTTCATTCTTCACAATGGGGGCCTGAACATGGGTTTCTGCTCCATGTCAACACCAATTTTCATGCAACATCTAAAACACCAGAATTTTTAAGATCTTTCTTTGAATTGGCAAAAAGATCCATTAGCTATTAGAGCACTGATAGAGATGGAATAATGGCAAATGCCTCATTTCCTTAAGTAGGCAGGCAACAGATTAGGTAAAAGGATTCATTTTACAGAAAGTGTTTGTCACTCTCTGTGCCATCTAAAATTTTTGAATTTGTAACTTACCACCTAATGCATATTCATTTGAAAATGGCAGACAAAGGAAGAATGTTCATATAAAAAAATACTCAAAAAGACTTCTTAGGAACAGTGGTACACATCCCAACATTATGCAGCTAGTTTAAATAAATAAATAAAATCTGTAATATTTAGCTAGGTAACAGCAATAAAATTACTAGTGATGTGCTTTGCTGCCTTGACAGGAAATCAACATAAAAGATTTTTTAAAATGTTTCCTGTCATGTAAATGAGCTAAAATGCTGCTTCCTGAATAACAAATATTTGGACCGTGCTGTGTTACAGCAAGTCCCTATAAACAGAATATGCAGTTAACAACAGAGATAATAGAAAAGCTGACACCTCAAACACTTTTTTTTTAATGCATTGTTTTCTGAAAGACTAGAGTAAAACAGCGTGTGACACGCTGCAGAGAAGTCCAAGGAAAGGACTCGGCATTTAAATTTCCCAGATGAATGACATTTTTGACATTTCCCTTAAGAAAGTTCATGATGTACGGTAGTTTTTTGTTCTGTTTTTTGCTAGGAAAAAACGATCAGAATAATGATAGTAATTGGTAAACAGATGAGTGAGAAATCCCAGAAGCAATCTCATATTAAAAGGCCACACTGCATATTATTGAGGAGTACTGCTCTATAAAAATTTTGGTTGACTCATAGATCGGGTTTTTTTGTCCTGGGTTGTTTGGGCTTGTTTTTTTTCCTTCAGATAAAACTTTCCGGAAAGCAAGACAACACATGAAGAAGGTCTCAACAGGTCATAGAATCCCTGGTAAGATCAGTCCTTTCTGCTGCAGACATCCGCATAACTCCTCTAACTGAGGCTTCCAGCAGCAGAGATCTCCACAACCCTCCCCAGGCATTAGGCGAGGTTACCTACCTCACTCACTTTCATAAAAGTAATTTCCTAACATCTAATCTGAATCTCTCTCAATACAAATTAACTTACCTCTTCTTCTGCTCTCAGTAGGCCTCGTAGCTTCTCTTTCTCATCTCTGCTTTTCTTACCTTCTTGATTCTGCTGCTTATCCCATTTTTCTTTAAATTCAGTGCCTCAAACATGATATACCAATTCTGCCAATTTTCCTACTATACATAACATAATGTAATGCTATTTATAAATTATTTTTAAACAGCAGAGCAGTAAGGATTCACATTTAGTGTAGTATCCAATACAGTTACCATAAGCTTTTTTCAGTTTTTTCTGAGCAAGTGTTCCTTCACCTTGTGTTTGTGCAGCTAATTTTTCCAAAAGATAGCATGCTGCAGAAGTCCTTGATTTAGATAGCAGCTGTTTCACCTACCATGTATTTCTTTTTCTTGTTTAAAAGTGCAGCATGCAAAAAAAAAAAAAAAAAATTGTCCAGGTCTAAAGGCAAGATGCCTCCCTGAATCTAAAAGGCCTGTCACTTTTATAAAATTAAATTAGACTGGTTTGAAAAGAGTTGCTCTCAATCAAGATACCCTGTATAGGTTGGTTTTTTCCAAAGTATTTGCCAAAGATTATAAGCTCCAGCACTTTATTTGAATTTAAGTTAGATAAATTGTCTGCAATTCTCTGATCCCTCCTCTTCCATTCTTGTACTTTTTTCCTCTTCCATTCTCGTACTTTTTACCATCTTCACCCTCTCTCAATGTTTTCTTGAACAGGAATATTTCACCCATTTCCCTAAATGGGATGACATTCATCAGGATCAGCCAGTACAACAGTAATCTTTCTTCCTCTTTCTACATCGACATCATTTACAGTAATCATCATAGCTACATGAGAAGATCACCATTAATTCCCTTTTCCACCTATAATGATTACCCATAGATTTCCACACTCAAATTAAGCAGAAGTCTGGACCTCAGAGCATGTACAACCTTGACAAACCAATGTCACTCCTGTTAATAAGGCGATATAAATATTCAAGCCTCTGAATCACTTCACCAGATTTTTTATAGCATGTAACTTTGACAGTTCTTCCTCTTTATTTCTTGCATGGCATTTAGAAATATAAGATGGGCAGCAGATTGCTGCTTTTTTCTCTCCTCTCCTCCATTAGCCCAGCAATCATGAAGTAGATATCAATATGTCCTGAGGTTACCAAAGATATATATTTTAACATCATTATGCTGTTTTTATACAACACGACATTGATTCTCATATGAAGTTTTCCAGAAGAGATAAAAGCCACATTCTCATCCCAAAAACCACTAACTCAAAGTGTCCTAATGAGTATCATTTTGGCTCACCTACCAAACTAAATACAAAAATATAAAAGTATGTTGGAAAAACTAAACCACGAGTCTTCTTTCTTGATGTCAGAAAGGGACAAAAGGAAAGAAAATTAGAGCTTGTTGTTTTGGTTTTTGGTTTGTTTTTTTTTTTAACTTTGACACTTCCAAGAAGTCAGACTCCAAGAAACCTTGTTAAATAACTTTAATTCTTTAATAAAAAGAAAATTAAAAGGCATCACAGCCCTAGACTTTATCGCTATTATTGACTTCTAGAAAAATGTAGAGCTTATTGAGGCTGTAGTTAATTATGACAGTGGGTTTTTTTATTTCTACACTACTTCACACACTATATTTACAAAATAAATCACAACAAATTTCCTAAGGTCAAAAACCCATGTCTACACAGACAGTGACAAGAACCCGTAAGCAGTGAGAGATATCACCAAAAAAACCCCTTTTTCTAACAGGAAAAGCACATATACACTTTGCAAGTATCCATAAACCCCACACTAACTAGACAGAGTATGCATATGGATGTGCACACACAGATCCACACCTCATCATCTTAATAAGAAACAAAAATCATTGGGAATTCATAGCAAAGGTCATTGTTCTCTCTTGTAGGCTCTTGGGGTATCTTTGGTGCGTGTCCAAGCTCATTCTTTTGTAAACCTGTACTAGATCAAGGCCCAGCTTGGACAGTAGGAAAAAAGCCTCTGCACTGATTGCAGTTTACAGTCTCAGGGTATTACAAGCCCATTGCTCTGCTCATGGCCCAAGTTTAGCTAATATCTTGATCTCAATAAAAATATTAGCTAAATATCAATCAGCTCTCAATTTCCAAAGGTGCTGTAAAAAAAAAAGGCTTCAGTGGAATTTGGGGTGGCAAGCATAAGCAGTGGTGTTAAAACATGGATCTTCAGGAGCCATATTAAATTTGAATAACCAGTACTGACAGGGTTTAGAAGATTTGTGAACTGATAGGCACAGGAAATTCTACAGAAAACCATTTTTATTCTTGTTTTTCCCTTTCCTTTCTCTCCTTCCTCAATAAGAGATATTAAATAAAGTTTACATATGACGATACTGCTTCCAACAGTTCTTTGGGAAGGGAGGAAGGGTTCCCCCTTGTTCTCATTGAAACAATAATGTTGTAATTTAGAAAAAAGGCATGTCAAATTATACGATGGATAACAAATAGGGCAATGGTAATAAGTTTTCGGTATTACTATCAGGCATATTCTTTTTGCCTGTAAGAGCAGGGCACACGTGAATTGCTTGTTTGTTAGAAGCAGCACTATCTCAACCATATTCTTTCCCATGCTTGTTGCACCCAACAAGATGTAGCTGTCATCTTAAACATGAGACCAGTCAAACCTCAGCCCCGTAGGTGGGAAGCAACCTGAACTGATTAATATGTTTACCAAGACGTGGAAGGCCACTGGATTGCCTCTAACCCACCGGTAGTAATTAATTATACAAACATGCCCTGTATAAACCTTCCAAGGGGATTCTAACACCCACACCCCCTAGTTCATTCTCAAATGTTGTTTTATGTTTACTCCACAAAATACACAAAACTTCATCGGAACTGTTAATGAAAAATGCAATGGCTAATAAGAAACATTACTTCCCTGTTAATATTCTCTTCCTTTCCCTCAGTCTCAAAGCCAGGTAAAACATGAGCTCTTTACAGATTTCTACCCTTTCAGATGTTTTCTTTTGTCACTGCCTTAGTATTGTTTCAACATAACTCCTGTATTTGGGGTTTTGTTTGGTTTGTTTCTTATAAAAGATGTTTGGCAAAGTCCAATATCACTCACAATATAACAAAAGCATAAATATTTAAAATAAAAAATTAGATTACGTGAAATATACTATAATATTGGCAAGGCTCTTTCTTCTTACTATGTAGCCTTTTATTAAAATCTAATACTAACACCAGATTAATGTGACAGCCATGAGTATGCAAACCAAGTTACAAAGAAAATAAGCTTTTATTACTTTTCCAAAGATACAGCTAGCTTAACAGTATGAGAGGGATGATGAAAATTGCTCAGAGGGGGGAAAAAAAAACCAAACCAGAAAAACCAGAGTGTTTTGGAAAAAAATATTCAAATTTTTAAGCAGTTAATTGGATTGCCAGGCTTACATTTAATACAGCAATCCTCCTTACACAAAGCCTTTACTTAGGCTGTGTATTTCCCCATGTACAAGAGGATTTAAATAAAACTTTAACATTTGAGATGTTTCAGTTCTTGTGGTGGAGTTAAGCACCAGTACACATTACCAATAAAGGCAATAACCAGGAACATAGTAATACAGGAATAAGAGGAATAACCAAAAAATTGGACTGGATTAGTCAGATGCCAAAAACATGCATATTAACACACCTCAAAATAAGTCTTGTCCTGCTGGAATTCTCCAGCAAAGTGCTATGATTTCAAATGCAACAGTTGTAGAGCTCCAGCTGGAAACATCCCTCTCCAAAGTCATCAGACATCAGAGTGAGTCACTCTTTATCATTCACATTAACGATAGCAAGTTTTAGTGCCATTAGTGAAGTCGAACATTAAACTTTTTCTAAGCCATTGAACAGATGTTCCAGCCTTTATGCTAGCATGACTTTTTCCCTAATTGCCTCTGTTACATCCTACCAGAAACCTGTTGTTCTGGCATCTCTGCACAGGACTTGAACTTCATCCGAAACTTTTCTGATCTCTTTCCACCTCTGCAATTCCTTTTGCCAGCTCCCTCGCAGAGGGCAGCGGCAGCTAACACCTGTGCTGCTAAGGGAGTGAGGTCTCACAAGGAGATGAAGAGACAGGGATAGAAAAGTGAGAGCAGCAGGGGAAGGAGGAACATTTTGCCCAGGTAGGTCTGAGCACCAGGAGAACACAGAGATGGGATGGGATGGGACGGGACGGGACGGGATGGAGCATTGAGCAGAAAGGGGCTGGACACAACTCCAACCATCCTGTTTACATTTAGTCCCCAAACAGAAATCCACTGCCTTAGGGTAAGAACAGATCTTCAGAATGAGCTGTAATTAAGCCTTCTGTCTCCTTTACTCCTCCTTGCCCTTAAAGGCCATTTACTGCATATCATTTTGCCCCACTGGAGTCCCATGACGCTGGGAATGAAACCAACAGAGTTCTTTATTTTCAGAAGATATAACTGCAAATGGCTTGCAGCTGAAATATTAGAAATCTTTTCAAGCGAAGTGACTTGATATGACTCATTTGCTAATGTCATAAGCCTGTGGCACAAAACATCTTTGAAAAGAGTTTTGTCTAACTGCTTATTAAATAGAGGCAATTTTTCTATTACTATCTTTTTGTTTTCCTTCTACATCTCAAATAATCTAATTTCTCAACAATTAAGCAGTTTGCTTTAATATATTCCTGCTGATTTAAATAGTAAACAATACAACTAAAAGGATACAAACTTTATTAGGTCAGTGATAGTTTCAATAGGTTGCAGTAAACTAAAAATTTTGTTATATGCAATTAAGCAACTTCATTAATAAAATTGCCATTTTCCTCACTCTTTCAGCTTAGTATATGCCACTATTTATATTGAGAGATACACTCATTCATGCACATACATTTAATTTCCACCTACAACCTCTACATTACTTAGGAGTAAAAATCAGTAACGTTCTTCTGAAAACCAGTTAAGAAACTACACCTAAAAAATAACTTTCCATCCTGGACAATGCTGTAAGAGTCACCCTTCAACTGTGGAAGCAAAACACGTGGGAGCAGATATGTGCCATTCTGGCTCATTACTTAATCATCCTCTTAATAAATCAGATCCTATTTGTTTTCCAGCTACAGAGTTTGGACAAGAGTCAGAACCCAGACTGAAATCTCAAATGCCAGGCCACAGTACAAGGCTGCTCCAATAGTTGACAGAATACTGGTCTGTTCTAAAACTTCATGTTTCCAACTTTGCAGATGAGGGAGTTATGTTATGAAACTAGTAAAAAAACAAAGGTCCAAAAATGTTATGATTGTCTATCTTCCAGAAGGGAAGCAATTTTCAGCCAAGTAATTGGTACATTTTCTTAGTGCATTATGTTTCTCAAAACATGTTACTGTAGGTGGAGATTAGCATCCCTTTTCTTCAAGAGGAAAATTACTTGTCTTCTATAGTGACTGGAGCTGTCATTCCAAGAGCTGACAAATGTTAACAATCTCTGGAGGTGTTCTTTACAAACATCTCAAAAATAAATAAATATATTCAGATCAAGGATCCAATGACTAAAGAAAGGTTATAAATAGTAGGAAAACACCACTGTTTGAATATTCAAATGCATCACATATCCATCATTTCCAGCATAAGGAAGACTATTTTAAAATAGCTAAATTGGCACATTAACAACTAGTATGGAACCTTGCTGGAGAAAGAACACAAATATTATTTATTAACAAAACAAAAAGTTGGCTGTAGCTCCCACTTTGCGGATAACATCAAAGAGGAAATGAAAATTGACTACAGTTCCATTCCAGCCATCCAATCTAGTAATCTGTGCAGACAGATTAGCAAAATCCCTACATCTGCAATTAGAAAACTACACTGATATTTTTATTTAAATCCTTTGTTGTTCATCACATCCTCACTGCAGTTTCTTGAAACTGTTTCTAGTGCTTGCAACAACAAAACATGAAGCTGCACTGCATTATCCCTCATGCTGAAATAAGGTCCACAAAGTCCAAACAAACCAATTTGCTGAAATCAATTTATTAAACCACAGTAACTACCATAATTTGTTTAAACTTTGATGCCAATGCCCCAAGACACTGTCTATATGTATAGCATACTTAAATATTTACAATTTCACTAATAAAACTTATCCTGGTTTAAAAAATTTATAGCAATACAATAATATATACAACATTAAAACACATGTATACACTTTTCCTTCTTATTTGCAAGAAATTGCCAATCACAGAATAAGATGCTTTAGTGAAATTCTGACTGAGAAACTTTTTCTTACCTTTTCTGTAATTCTTCAGAGTAGCAGCTGCTCTTGGGCACATGATGTGACTCTTGGACAGGTTCCTGGTCAGGGCAGGAACTGGACTCAGTGATCCTCGTGGATCCCTTCCAATTCAGCTTATTCTGTGATTCTGTGGTTAAAATCAGAACCAAGTGGAGAAGCTTCTTTTCCCAAGGTGAGACTTCTGCTAGGAGCCAACTACCTACACATCAGAAAACCTTAGCTAAAAGTATAGCTATATCTGATGTAGGGTCACCTTCAGAGAACTACAACATGAAAAATAATCAAAATAATTGTAAAAAATTAGCTGTCAATACAGCTCACTAATTTAATACCTAAAAAAGTAGAAAAAAAGGAACAGCCTAGGAAATTCTCATTATACTTTCAAAACTTTTCATTTCTCAATCTCCCGATGTAAACCAAATATTCAATTTTAATATAAAATTAGTGCTGTATCAGATGAATAACAGAAATATAAATAAATCAGCCTTGCAACTAGTTTAGCCCAGGGCTATAAGTAACTCTTCCAAATGAACTAAGAAGCACACCACAGAATTCTCAATGCCCTTAAAGAACCTCCTCCTTGCAAGAGATTGACCTTCTTCATCCTGCTCAGAGTTAGATATGAGCACATTACCTTCAAGTAACACACTCTGCCCAACACAAAACCCCCCATACATTTATAGGCTCTAAAAAACGGGATTTAGAAATAGCGGGTGAAAAAATTGCTGTGGGGAAGAGAGGATGGAAGATTTAAGACCTAATTACTTCAGTCTTACTGAAGAATTAGTATCTCAAATGACAAACACAAAGAAATACAGACTGAGGGCACACAAGCTGGCAATATTGTTTAGGATCAAACTATACCTGCTTTATGCAGTAGAACAAGAAATGACCACTTCAAACCCAGAACTGCAAAACACCCACTGGCTACAAGGCAGACCGTCACGTTTCCTCAGGCCTTCATCTTCTCCATTACAAGGTCTGACCTTCAGCAGATGCAGTACCTGATTTCATCATTTTCTTTCAGTTACTTTGGAGACAGATCAGATTACCTCCCTTCATTCCACAGGTGGAAGGGACATGAGGCATCCCACTACAGATGAGCTACATCTGCCCCACCTGAGAAACATTTCTCACCTATCCTCCCACACTTAGCCCATCATCTACATCCTGCAAAGTTTAAGAAACAGAACTACTCAGCAGGATTAGAAGGGTGGACATCAAAATTTTCTTCTGCTGATTATATGTGAAAGAGAACAGCTTAGACCATTTAAACCTCTAAAAAGCTTAAATGAAAGACTCATTTTTATTTACTTCATTCAGTTTTTTTACATGAAAGATCATAAAGAGGAGAAAGGAAGGAAATTGTGACACCTTATCACTGAAAGGCCGTTATTTTAAAAGTAGAAGTAATTCATTAAAAGAATAGTACATTTTGCAGAAAATAATTATGTAATAAAATATGCAGTATTATAGATAAAATACACTCTGCCAGTATACAGGTTATGAGCCTGAGAAAAATACAGTTTCTCCTAAAAACAGAATGTCACATCCATACAGTCAAACATATTTGACAATTTTTACATCTTTAAGTAGGACTGGGATTGTTCATTAGCTGACTGAAGTACACTACAGTACACACACTGAATTGGTGCAATGCTTGTTATTAGTGACTCTTTTGATCATAAAACTTCTTTGTTTGCAAATAGGAACAGCTTTTAGTCGTTATCCATGGTGAAGTGCCAGTTTAACTTATAGTGGAACAAGGAAGATGTGGGAGTAAGCCAAAGTTAAAACTTTCTGATACTAAACAGCAGGTTGCCTGCTGTCTTCAGCATTAGCATTTAAGTTCACTGCAGCTCAACTCATTTTGTATCAGAGGAGATTTATATCAAGCTGTGGGAAGGCATGTCAGCTTCTGGGTCTGTCTTACAGAATTAACATCAAGAACACAGATTATAAGAAGCAAAAAATAAAAGCAAAGTTGGGGGAGTAATTCATGTGCTACCAAAACTTGTAAATGTTACTCCAGTGGTAGAAGTATTTTCTAAACATCTTGCTCTTTGAGATACTTCTTGAAAATAAAGGTTTTTGTTTCTAATTGAGGTGTATAATGAATTGGAATTCTACACACATCAAGCCACTATCAAACTACATAATTTGCTTTGTCTTATGCCATTCTGAAGTAAAATTTACTGTTCTTTTGTCCTTTTGCTGCCTCCTTATGCTGAGATCCCCAAAGGTGCAGTGCCAACTGCAAACATTCACAAAGACATTTTGACCTTAGTATTAGACTGCTCAAATTGAGGAAAAAGCACCTTAAGAGTGAAATGTGAGTAATTTACATCCTGAAGAAGAAAATCACATTTTCTATCTGGGCTACAACTGAAAACCCAAGTAAATTTGGTATTTATTCTCAGAATATTACTTTATTAATAGTGGATCTTATGATATGCTGTTTCATAAGCAAAAATATTTTCAATAGCATTGAAATATTTGACTATGCAATACAGAAATACAAGGAAAAATCTCAAATTTTCTCTTTGTTAAAATATATAGCTATGAACATGCTTTTTCAAACACAGCACAATTATGTAAAATTTCACTGCATTAAGACAGAACTTCCTTATTGGAAAATGTTCAACCTCACCAAGTCAAAAAGAGCCCAGATACAAAGAATCCCTCCCTATTGTTCTACTGCCTTCCATTGCTGTTACATCAACCTAATACTTGTGACAAATTGACTCTACCCTGCAGCCAAGTGGATTTCTATTAATGACTTCTTATGGACGAAAGTAAAAACAGGATAGTGAAGAGCTCTGCCCATCAGACAAAGCCAGCTGTCATTCTGCTTAACTTCTACAACAAATGTCCTCAGATCCACAGGAGAGAAAAGAAACACCATTTGGCATTTAAACTTGAGGTGCTAGGATTCATTATAGCAGAAAACAAGCCTGGATTGATTACTCCGATTTTAAAAGGTCATGAATTGCTAAGGTTTTTTGTTTCTTTTAATGCATATTTAGTTGTTTTACAAGGCAATTGTTTTAAAATGTAAATTATAACCCTGTATAATGGGTACTGCCTTAATTAGATTTTAACTATATGCTAATCTAAAAGGGGGGGAGGTTGTTTCATGCTTTCTCAAGGTCTGCTAATAAGGACTGCATATCCCACAAAAATACTAATTCTAATCAATACAACTAATATTTATAACTGAGTATATCCTTGTGGCTTAAGGTGCAGAGCTTCCACAGACAATGGCCTTTCTGAAACATTGAAATTTCCTTTGAAAGTACCATTTTTGTTTCCATCACATGACCAGTGATTTATACCAACTGTTTTCCCAGAAGGCATGGAGAGAAAAGCAGTGCAGAGAAGAACATAACTACAGTAAAATAAATAGACCAACTCATACAGGCTTCACCTGTGCTGTTTGGTTTCAAGATACAGCATTAAAATCAAAGTCTAGTTTGGTCTCCAAATCAAATCAAAGACCTTCTAGAATCAGCACTAAGAAAACTTTTTCACCTTCAACACTTCACTCAGACTTTGCTCAGGAACTCACACAAACTCATAACTCTTTTTTTTTTCTTTTACAGATTGCACTAATCATTTCATTTTTAATCCTAACAAGTTTACCACAGTGATGACCAAAGAAAAGATAGAAAGTCTATCAGTACCATCAGCAGTAAAATAGTGGCAGTGCTATTTTCACTCATTACCTCCTCTTTGAAAAAAAATATTTTTCAAGAGCATTTCTCCCTAAAGAAAATAAACATTCTTCAGGCAGTAATGTCAAATTTAAGTAACTGGAAATAGAGAAGAAATAAGGTCAGCATATCTGATGCATCCATTAGATTAGCAGATTAATAACACCCAAACCAGCCTCACCCTTGACTGTCAGATGTGGGGTGGTAGATCCCAAAACCAGAGCAGCATTCAGTCAGAAGGGAGCAGAGGACAGCTGCACAGCTAATGGGATGTGTCACTCCAATACCCAGTCCCAGTGCAGCAATCAGATGATCCACCACTGAAAATTGCTCTAATTTGCTGGTTATCACCTATCTTGCTAAAATCTTGGTAACAGCAAGAAACATAAATATGTGCTCAAATATGCTGTTGACCTCACACAAAAGTTGAAGCTAATCTTACTTCCTTTGCATCAATTACTTCAATAGAAAATTATTACAGAGGCAGCTCTGTTGAACCTAACCTTTACAGCTGCATCACTGTCTGCAACTTCTGATCAAAATTACTGCGTACAGACTGCTCCACTTCTTCCCAAATCTCAATTTTCCATGCACAGCCACCAAATTTCATCTTCGAAGTTTTGATTAATGCAAGTATTATCACATGGATTGAAATGTATTTAAGGAAAGTAGTTTGGATTTAACTGTTTCAGAAAGGCTCTGTGTCATAGCTTTGTTAACAATTGCTTTACAGGTAAAGCTGTCCCTACACAGCACATACAGAACCTATGAATAATCAGTAGTACCGCCTCATGTTTCTGAAACAGATGAAGGCCAAAGATCTAGTAATAAGCCAAAATAATAATAATCCAAATAATAAAATAAAATAATCTAATAATAATCCAAACCGTACACTTTTCCCCATTATGCATCACTTCAGAAGTTCTCTCCTGGAACAAAAGGCATCTTATTTGTAGAGATTATATATTTACAAGTCCAGAAAGGGATCCATCAAAATGCTCAAATAATCACAATGTGCTTTAAAATCTGAGCAAAACTGTGCAGGAATACCAAACAATGCAATGAGATGTGGGAAGCAAATTAATTTTAATTTGCCAAAGATACCCACCTGGAGCTGCTAGTCATTTCTACATTTACACTGGAACTTCAAAGAGCACCACAGTGGAAAAATACATTCCTCTTGAACATGTACACCTAACATCCATCTTAGCAAAAACTTTCTGTTCTAGGCAGCATTTGAGACACTATCCCCATGACTTCTGTTATGGCTTTAGTTTGGTTGATTGGGATTTCTTGTTGTTGTTTTTCACTTGAAAGGCACTTTACCCTTAGTAAAGCAAATCTCTCCCTTCCATAGTGCTCTGTTAATGACAATCCTGCATACTGAAGTGGTATTAAGTCTCCACAATGAGATTTTCTGTTGGTGCCCAGAAACACATCTGCAAAAAAGGGTTTATTCAGAACTAGGTTTTTACACCAAAATAATAATGTTCATATTCCCTCTCCCTCACAGCGGCTGCTCACAGGCTCAAGATGAAACATTAAGAGAGGCTGGTTCTGAAATACAGACCTTAAATATTACTCTTGTATTTAACTGTTTACCTTCTGATATGACTCTTGTCATCTGCAGTTTATTATCAACAAACATTTCTAAAAGCTTTCATATCTTAATTACAGATACAGGCAGAAATAGTTCAACAGAACACAGGAAAAAAGACCTTTGCACTCATCGTGGGGCTGGCAGTCTCTGAAACCCTGCCTGCCTACTTCACCCAGCAGTAGGCAGAGTGCTGTTTGATGGGAATTTGTCATGTCCTCTGGCGATAATAACTAGAATTTCCCAAGGTTAGACATACACCTGTGCCTGATGTCCCCCTGTGCAACACTGCCATGCTTTCTGCACATGGAGCACTTCAGTGTGCTGGGCAGACTAATTTCTGGAGCTCCTACCTAGCAATGAAGGAAGCATATACTCAGCTTTTAGGAATGAAAGGACCCTAGAGTTCAAGTGCATCCTCCACATGCATGTTGGGAAAAGGCGTTTGTTTAATGCATATGCTTGCCTTGAAACATAACCTCTGGACATCAGTGTTACATTAACAGTACCCACCATCAGTCAGGATGAACAAGTAAACAGAACTGATAACAAACAATTAGTAATTTTTTTCTGAATAATTTAACAAAAGCATTCCTGTTGGATGGGAACTCTGGAGGTCATCTGGTCCAACCCCCTACTCAAAGCAGGGCCAGCTACAGCAGGTTGCTCAGTGCTGCATCCAACCAGGTTTTGAATACCTCCAAGGATGGAGATGTCACACACTCTCTGGGCAGCCTGGTCCAGTCACCCTAAAAGAATAAATCTTTACTGCATTCAAACAGATTTTCCTGTACTGCAGTTAGTGCCCATTGCCTCTCATCCTATCAGTGGGCACCACTGAGGACAGCCTGGCACCATCATACTTCTGGACTACAGAATTTTAATTTATATTTCAAAACTGAGTCAATTTATCAAGTTCATACTGCTGTGAAAGTAAAACCACTTTCATCCTGAGGTGTAAATCTGAATCAGCAAAATCTTTGGGCATGTTACCACATAACCTATAAACAATCACAATTATCCTTACACTTGTCCAAGCTTATCATGCTGATGCCAAAAGCAGCACACCTGGAAAAGTATATTTCTACAGTATCCAAGAATTACAAGAGAAAAGAAAATCATAATTCATATAAAACTTATGACATATTATGACCTCCAGCCTTCAGAACTGCCAGTACAATATTATCAAATTTACTCTTAAAGACTTTCACTAATAGCTAACCTAATAGTTAATAATAATAGTAGCTAATGAGAAATCTACAGGACTCCATTTTTGTATTTGTGTATGTATATCAATCACACACATATCCATACACACGATTCTAAATAAAGACCCAGTTCATCTTAAATCAGCTTCTGAGTAAGCACAGGAATAAATATAGCTAAAGTTTGAAACTCTTCCTGTGGTGATTCATTTGTTTTTGCCATGTGCCTCGTGCAATGGGATCTATACATTAGGACAATGAAACTGCCTTCCTCTGCGTGGGCAAACCTAGTGTGCTGTCAAGGCTACTGAAATATGAGCAGAAACAAAAAGACTAAAACCAGCTTTTGAATGCAAGATATTTTACATGTAATTTAGAAAATAGACTTCCTGCCTCTTTTTTTGGAAGCTGAACTCCACCTTACCAGATCACACAGTTCAACTCTTTGTACCACAGATTTATGTAAGACCCTGCATTACAAAAACAACTGAGGTAAAGGGCATTTTTAAAAGAGCACCAGGGTATTTATTGGAACAAACCCTCTTGCACCTTAACCTGAATACAGGTTCAGGCTGTCTTTTTTAAAAAGGCTGGATGTCTAACTCCATATAACTTCTCATTTCCTAATGCTTAGTATTTTATAACAGAACTGAAAAACAATTACAAAGTCAAAACACATCCGATTTTTATCCTACAAGGAGACATCCTTCTAAGGCAAGGAGTTCCCATTTTGTGATCGAAAATTGATACATTCAGGGCTGTATGTAACACCATACAAATGGATGCCTAGAATACCCTAGACAAGAAATGCTGGAGTGACATGCATTATCCTACCCAGGAGACAATCTGCTAAATAATCATCTGGTTAACATCAAGTAGTTTCCCTTTTCAGGATTATAACATTTTCCTTGTCACCTGTGACTGTGCATGTAGATGTATAGATTGGTATCTCCCAGCAAAGTTTACAAGTACAGCAGTAGGCAAGTTCAAGCTCCCTTTGTCCATGCATTGGGAAGACATTTCTTAGTGGGACAGCATCAATTTGCACATAGCATCATATATACCCTAATCTCATACCCATTCTGGCTTATTTCTTGCTCCAATGGTGCATGAGGCACCTCTGTGCCAAAAAAATGTTTTGATACCTTTTCTCATGTTTTTGATATTTTACTCACCTTTTTGCTTTCTTTAGGTTTTTCCAGATATAATGATGAAATACTGGTTAGTCAGAAATCCCATTTTTCTAGGAGTTATTAATGAAGTTGGAGTTAATATTAAAAAATGCCCATACAACCCTTTATGCCTTCCTTCCCAGCTCTTAAAATCCCAGTGTTAAGTTCTTCAGGTTCAGTAGAAAGATATAATTACAAAGCAGGAGAAATTATTTTAAGTTGAGGTAAAACTCTGCCAATGAAGTTCAGCCAAAGAAGAAGGTATTTTCAGGTCTGATCCCACCAACATTTTATCTACCTTCCCTCCTCCCCCCAGTGCCCTGCCACCAATTTCTGGTTCTCAGGTCCATGTACCCCTGTGGAACTGATAGTTCAGCTCAGTAACAAGCAGGAAGTGTTTTGAAAATTAATTCCTCAACAGTTATTAAGTACTCCAAAATAGTTATTCAATAGACAATAGACTCTCACTAGAATAACACTATTTTTAATATACACACTGCTGATATTCTTCTTTGTGTTATAGGATCTTTGGGTATGAATTTGAATTTGACTTCTCCCTGCTTTACAGAAAGAACACAAATGGTGTCAAATCTCTTTTTGTTCAGGTATAAAACTTGCTGCTAGAGACCAGCTAGAACATTGAAGTTTGAAGGCACAGCCTTATTAAATATTAATATTCTGCTGGATTTTTATATTCCATTTCAATATATTTGTGGCCAATAACCATCCATTTTCCCTCACTTGCAGAAGCCGAGCAGGTGTGCAGGTAGCTGGTTACCAAGACAACATACTGGCAAGGGATTAGAGCAGACACTTGTATGTGTATAACTCTGAATAATGCAAACACTGTTAAGTGATACATTTTTCATTATTCGAATATCACATGATGTTTTATGCCATTTAATATTTTTTTGCCTGTTGAACATGCTCCTGTTAAGAACCCAATTCAAACCTCACAAGCAAATGTAATTATAGTTTCATTATAACAATGAAAATATCACTTTACACATTTCTTCCATGAGCTCAATAAGTAGTTATACAAACATCTGTTCCATTTCCTACATCTCACATTTAGAAGAAATAAGCACTAAGAGACAGACATTTATAAAAACAAAATATGAAGAAATGTATCAGAACTTTATCAGATATATAAGCACTTCACCAAGAAGGTTGGGTACTTTGACCAGGCATGTCTTTGCAGTAATTCTAGCCTCATTGCTCTAGAGACAGATACCAGTCCTTTAGAAATATCTTAAATTTTGTTTTGTTAAACTGTGGAAAGCACTGCAGAAGTGTTATATCAACAAACTATGAATTACAGTGTTAAACAACAACCTTTAATAAAAGAAATGAGCCCAGATAAATAGAAAACACATTTTAAAATGTCTTTCCATTCTTAGAGACAATTTGATATGTACCAATTCAAAACAAAACCTTTACAGATATTTGAATATATACCACCACGTACTAATTTTAATGCTTCATTTTTATTTTACACATACTGCCAGAGGACAGACAACCTATGGCTCTCTCCACGCTTATAGTAATAAGACATTTCAGCTGCACCAAAATATGTCTAGGAAAGCACAAAATAACGAGAAATGGCTTTTTTGATCCACTACATACAAGATCTAACAGCTGCATTTTATAATTCAGCAAACCTCAATCCCCACTTTACTCATGACAATCGTTCATAATATGAGAGGGAGAAATACTGAAGTTTCCTCATGTAGATGGAAAATGTTAAGTGCCACTGTCATTCTGTTTTCAGCAACATGAAGGAGAAAGAGCTGCAAGTACATGGTCCTTCCAAAATGTATTTCTAGGACTGAAAGTAGGAGCAAAAGGTTCAAGTGCCACTACTTTATATTCGTGGATTTCAAAATGAGGAAGATAAAACCTGATGTATTTTAATGGATACACCTGGGCTTTTCAAAGGCAAAGAGGAACAGAAAAGACAAGTTCATGCGCTTTTCATCCTCTTTCTATACTGTAACTGCTTCCTGCTAAGAACAAACTGCCTTCCCTTGCCCAAAAGTGTAGCAACATTTTTTCTGCCTCAAAAAACATTTTCAGGTATGTTTCAAAATCAGATCTCCACAAAATACTTATAATTACTTGGGGTTTATCTCATTTCCAACTTTTCACTGAGCTCAGAAGACATAGAGGCACCTGGTGGGTATTATAAGCACTTCTAGTAATTGAAACCATCCTCCTTTGAAACACCTAGTGGCTAGATAGCTCATCTGTCCTGGTGCCTCTGAAAGTCCCCCTAAAAACAAAGATGCCTTTGAGAAACCTGCACATCCAGGATCTAAGAGTAGGAGGGAATTCAGGGTAGAACCTCAACAGCTGAGTACTTAAAAACAGGCTTAGGCTGCTGAAGTTTGTGGGGGTGAAGTGTTTATTTATTTCTAAGTACTGCGGCTTTAGGGCTTCCAATATCACAAAGTCAACAAAAATTAGATTCCCTGAGCTTTGACGTGCCTGAGCCTGAAAAACCTTACTCAAGATCTTCACAGACGAAAGATGCAAACCCTGGAAACACTTCAGCACAGGTGACTGATTGCTGGAGAAATTCTATTCAGTTCAATGAAGCAACCTGCATGGCCAAAATTATGCTTTTAATTAACTATTTCCAGGACTCACATTTTTAATTTTGCTGCAGACTGCTCAGAAAACATGAGAGACTCAACCTGTCAACTGCTTAATTAGACTGGGTTTCAATTCTCAGACGAGCTTCCTCCAAAGAAACAGCCATCTGTTTCATGTTGCAAACTCCCCTAATGTCTCACCCGGCTTGATAACAAATTTAAGAGAAATACTTCCTAAAACCAGAGATCAAACCATGCAAAGAGACACTTACAGGGTTAATGTCTCCATAAGCTCACTGAAGTCAGTGAAATTTTACAATAGAATTAATTTTTTTTCACCACCATAAGTCTTTTGTCACAAATATCAACAATTAGACAGGCTTTGTCAGGATCCCAAGGACACCTTAGCCCCGACTTCCCTGCCCAGCCCTGGAGCCCATGTCAGCTTCCCAGGACATGAGTTCCTGTTCCAGTGAGTGGGCAGGAGTGCCTTGCCCTGCCTGGCCACTGGACTAACTACCCACAGTAAGGAGGGAAAGATAATCAAAAGTCCAGATAAAATAAAATGTATTGAAATTAAAAACACTACAAGTCTATTTCATTGTATAATTATTAAACAATCACCTAGCTCTCTGCTCCTATTGCTTTTCACAGACTGTTTGTGCCTAACATGCAAAACAGTGATATAATACACAGCTAAATTTTCTTGCCATTAGAGGGTAGACCAGCATCTACCTCTTGACCCTCCATAAGCATAAAGTGCTGGAGAAACCTCAGCAAACAGCCAAATGCCCACCTAGCTGCTTGATCACTCCTCTTCAGCAGGAGAGGGAGAAAATAGGATGACAAAGCTTGTGGGTGGAGATAAAGGGAGAGATGTTGCTTACCAATTACCTTCACAGGCAAGACAGATTTGACAGATGAAAATTCCTTCAATTTATTGTCGAGAGAAACACAGACAAACATTAAAGCAACATCCTTCCTCCTTTGCCTTCCAGACTCAGTCTCACTCCTCCACCCCCCAGCCCCTGAGCAGCGCAGGGCAAGCAGGGTCATTGCAGTCAGGGGTTCCTCTCTACCACCCCTTCCCTCTCTCTCCTCTCCCTTGCTCCAGCAGGGCCTCTTCCCACAGGCTGCTGTTCTGACAGAAAAAAATTGTCTCCAGTGTGGGCTCCTCCTGAGGCTACAGTATCTATTAAGGTACCATGAAGCATCTTTTCCTCCCCTTCCTCCTTCTTCTCTGACCTCTGTTTACCATTTCTCACACTTTTCTGCCTCCTCCTTTCTCTGTCCAGCATTTTTTCCTCCCCTTTTTTAAGCTTTTCACAGAGATGCAACAGTCGTGGCTGATGTGCTCTACTGTGTCCTGTGGTGGGTTCACTGGAGCTGGCCATGTCCAGCTTGGGGCAGCCCCTGGGCCCTTCTCACAAAAGCCACCACTGCAGCTCACCCCCTCAAAACTCTCCAGGGACACCTAGTGCAATGCCAAACAGAACCCAGGTGCAACACTAGAAGGTCTTGGAAAGTCAAATATCAAAGTCTCAAATCTCAGCCAGAAATCAAACACTGTGGCGTCACCCACAAGTAATTACAGATTAGAGGGTGAAAAGAGAGAAAAACAACCCTTGTGAAACAACATAAAGCTGTGAGGATGGTAAGGAACAGCAGAACAGAATTACTTCTCTCGAAATAAGACCATAAAGAAAGCCACTTCATTTTAGCTCTTTGGGATGGGGAAGATAGTTTACTGAACTTAAAACCTGGTCATTTCACAACATAACCATGATTTCTCAACTGCAGTAGCACTGTGAAAGGCTAAGCAGTGCTGACCTAAGTGACAGCACAGAACTGTTTGTGCTGGAGAGATCACAGGACTCTGGATAATTACCCACCCTGCTCCAGCCACTTCAGAGCCATTGCTTTATGACTTTTTGTGATTCCTAACCTTTATTTTATTGAACTCATATCATGACCAATTCCATAGCTTTTAGGTGGGTGCATTTGCCCAAGTGTTTGTCATGTCACTTATCTCTGCTGTTGTCAAATTTTGGTCTCTAAGATTTCTTCATTAAAAAACATATGTTTGCATCAATATCCACTACATTTGCCTACAGCATTTCTCTTGCTGAAGGGGGGTCTCTTACCTTCCTTCAAAGAGGGCCTTTCAAAGATGTAACATAAACATGACTCTGTTCAATTTAATTACAACGGAAAGAGATATTCCCCGTGGTCTCTGGAAATCCAAACATTACAGAGCAGAGACTTCATCTAAGAGGTAATCTGATTTTAAAAAACTTGTTTGCAAACAGTTTTAGTTTAAGCTTTCATAGGATTCCAATATGTTATATTTTATTTTCTTGAGGTTATGTATGTTGTCTATTTAAGAATTTAATTCCTCATTTTTAATAATAAACCTAAAGCTTTTAAACTAATAGCTTTAAAACATTCAATACCATCAACAGCCACCCTACTAGTCATTATCACACACACTTAGCTGCTTGTATAAATTGTGATGGCCTCCAGTAAACAAACTGGAAGAGAAATTAAATTTTCACACTAATATAAATACAACTCAGCAATTTCTCTTTTATAAATGATACTGTCTATATATCAAAGTGATATTTTTCAGGCAAAAGAAATTATAATATCCAATAGTACCATCTTTCCTAATGTTTTGGGTGGGCTTTTTTGTTTTGTTTTTTAAATCAAAGCACTGCTATAATTTGATCTTCTAATTTATTACCATAGCCTGAAACTTCTGAATTGCAAAACACTAAGTTCTGCATCCTGCTCTTGATTCTTCTTTAATGAAAGAGAGCAAACATTGCTGTTCATCCTCTCCAGCCTTTCAAATACCTTTTACATAATCAACCTCATAGTTCAATTGAATCCTGTAGAGTTAAACTGCAGGATTTCTGATAAGGTTTTTTATCAAATCCAGTGCCACTCCAGAAACTGAGCATTAGCAGTGTTTACAAAACTGCTCCACCATTTCCTCACACTGACAGGCAAAAAAAATAAGCCAACTACAAAGATTATAAAATCTAGTTGGATTCCATACTTTCAGTGTCTGAAATTGGAAGAATTGCAGTTGCTTCAAATCTCATTCTTCACAGAAAGAGACAGTTACAGGCACCTGTAAAGGTAACATTTTCAAGTGAGAGCTCTTACAGGGATTGTTTTTCCTGGACATCCATTTCTGTCCATGGATACACAAAGATGATGAGTTCTACAACACTCACAGTGACTATTTCCCATCATGTTACCCTAACATGTCTGGCCTAATCAACCAGAGGGACAGATAATTGATTTTATAGTTTTGGCTGAGAAGAGTGGCTAAAATTTCGTCCACTTGAAACCAAAGAAATATGGACATAAGAACACAAATGTAAAAATTTAGCAAGGATGTCATCTGATGGTTAAAGTGATATGGTAGACTCCAGTGTGCATATGCGCTGAGGCTGTGTTTTGATACTCAAATGGAAAACAAGTAACTGCCTTCTTTCTGCACCCACAATTATCTATTCTTCATGCTCACATTCAGCACAGATTTAAAACTTCTCAACACCCTGCAACAGCGTTCAGCTGTAGAGCAGAACAATGGAAGACACAAATCTGGTGAGGAACAAGAAGTCAGGGATCAAGGGCACTGTCAGATGGGCATGGAGGACCTGCAATAGCAGGGAGCTACTTAAAATTGTTTTCTGTGGTGATTCTGAATATAGAAAGATATCTAAGATTGCACGTACAGTGAAAAAAAGGCAAAATCTTATTAAGTCCTGCTGGTTCCCAGTAAGCAAGTAGTAGAATGCTTGAAGACTACCTAGAATTTTTGTAATATTATCATGGTACAGACACACATAATAAAACATTTATTCCTCTCCCAAATACTAAGCAAACAGATAGATAAAAACATGTAGCTTAAAGCTCTGACTAGAGGCTCACCTCTACCTGCCAGAATATACCGAATGTCATCTTGAAAGTACACCATCATACACACATATAAACCATCCTTGGTAATGTGAAACAGCCACCTACTGCAGGTTCAGCTCCAGCTAATCCAACCCATCTTTGTTTCACAGTGCCTGGAGTTTGCCTTGGGAACACTGCTTTCCCCAGCTGGTTACTTTTGGAATTAATTTTAAGAAACTGAGATTCGGTACCAGGGTACCCAAACCTTTATGGAAAAACACTGTGACTTTCTGAGCAAAACCACAAGCCACGTGGAGTCAGCTTAGGTTCACAGGGACTTGTCTCCTGCTCTGATTTGGTCCTTACAGGTTGGTTCTGACACCTACAAAGACACCAGTGGATCTGCACTGAATACTTTAGCATTCCAATACAGGGAAGACTGTCTACCTCAGCATTAGCATAGCATTAAAATTTGGATTAATTTTTTAAGTCTAGTGCTCCAACCTGATAAAAACCCCAGAAAACCAAACAGCTCTTTGTGGATCCAGCCCCATCAGGACTTGCATGGTCAGGCAATGCCCAGAAGCAGCAGCACTCCTGAGATGACTACAGAACAACATCATTCAGTCTGAATCTCACAGTATTGGAGCCACCAAGCCCTGCCAGAACTGAGCAGGTTTTTCACAAGGTCAGCTCTGCTACAGTCTTTTGTTGTCTGATCACAGACTGACAGCTGGAACTCGGCTGCATTCCTGCACCAGGACCAAACATGTGGACATCTTGCTTCACCCCTCAGCACTATCTCCTCAGGTCACAAATTGCTTCAGCATCCAGAGTGCTACAGTTTGTCAGGCAGATGGTTCACAGTCAGTGCATCTTACACGTGGCAGCAGAACACAGATCTTGGAGTAAAGCTAGCAAAGGCAGCATAGCACTTGCAATTTTATCTGTGCCCTTTTCAGCAAGGTGCCCTTATTTAATTTCTGTGCTTCCACAGCAGCACCAGATGAAAACTAAAAACATCTCCCTGTTGCTTTGCAGTTTCAATTTGCTTTCAAAAGATAACAAAGAGTCCATGAATTGACCACACAGAATTAGATTTGTGTGGTTTAGATTAATTCAAAACTCAGTGTATAGTTATGTCCTTGGCATGGAGCAATTAGAGCTGGCTAAAATTTTCCAAAACCCATGCTGCTTCTGCACCCACAGCAAGATCGGATCACTCTTTGTTGTGTGAACTTTCTTCAGAAAGAAAAAGCTGACATTGAAAGTCTGCAAAGCCCCTAATTGCTAGACTTCTAAAAAAAACCCAGAAAGATAGATCAATGCATTTAAATTCTTCCACCAAAAACCAAAACCAAACAAACAAAAAAAAAACAAACAAACAAACAAACAAACAAACAAAAAAACAACCAAAAAACAAAAACAAAAAAACCACCAACACTGTAAAACTCCGGGGTTTATTTTGTGATTTGCACCACTGGCAAAGGAGTGGCTCTGGAATATTTCAGAAATATTGAGCCTCTTCCTCAGTAGGTGACAGAAGGCCCAATACTAAAGAAGTATCTAGCTTCAGATTAATTAGATGACCTTCCTGCAGTCTGTAGTACTTTTTACAGAAATAAATGCTCTCATTGTCTTCTCTTTGTTATTTGAAAGACAGCCCACATCATCCTTCTGCTCTCCCACATCATTTTCTTTACTTCCACAGTCATTAAAAAGCCAAGACCCTTCATGACATGTGTGCAGTGATGTTGAATTTCTTGAAGGAAGCAGTGACAGAGCATTATTACATTTATATTGTTATTATACCAGCTTCTGACCCAAGGGAAGAAAACCTGGTAAAAGCAGGATCCAGCACAAGGTAACTTCAAGGAGCAGCAGTAAAAAGAGGTCTTACATATGGAAAAGAATGAATGCTGAATGCCTTCTGC
Source organism: Grantiella picta (assembly GCA_013397955.1). NCBI lineage: Eukaryota > Metazoa > Chordata > Aves > Passeriformes > Meliphagidae > Grantiella > Grantiella picta. The sequence goes on from VZRM01001619.1 coordinate 1,092,610, forward strand.
TGTCCTAAAACTCACAAGCACACATGTCCTCAGAGCTCGTGAGACACAGAGATAATGGCAGTGTCACTGAAAATGAACCAGACAGACTGCAAAGAGAATATAGAGAATGAAACAGTCCTTCAGCCACATTTTAATTACAAAAAGAAACAAACAAAAAAACCACTGACAAAGCAAACAAACAAACACCCACAACAACAAATAACCACAGTAGGCACATGAAAGAAGCATGAAGGGCTTCACTGGAGTAGGGTAGACCTTATGTGAAATGTACATATAGCTCCAAGAGAAATTACTATCGCCACTCATTTTCAAAAAATCCCAAACTGATGCTGAACAGAGGAGCAGACACATGACAGCTAATAAGAATGAGTTCTCAGGGATAGAAATTACTGAGATAGAAGCAAAATCCAAAGAGCTTATTGCTGTCAAGTCTGGGTGGCAGAACAATCTTAATCACAGAACACCAAAAGAACTGGTACATGAAATTTTAAGTCTGATAGCACAGATATTAAATAAATCCATCAAATGAGGGAGTACCACATGACTGAAGAAAGCCAAATATGGTGCCTATGCTTGGGAGGAAAGAGGAAAAAAAGTCATTTTGGTAGCACAGACACATCAGTCATCTACAGATAGCACACAAATCTTGAGAAAAGAATGGAAAACAAAAGCAGATCAAATGCATTACAGAAGACTGATCATGACATACTAGTCCAAAAAGCCTCTTTTTTATTTCATTCCCACAAAAAAAAGTGAATGTAATCTGTTTAGATTTTAATAAATCATCTGGCAAAGTACTACATAGGATAAACTGGAAAAAGTGGGGAAAGTCAGCAAAAGTATAAGATGTATAAATCAGATAAACTACTTAGAGTATAAACAAGAGCAAGGGGAAAGTACCAGGTAGAAAGCTCATTATTAAGGAAGTTCCTTCAAAGTGGTCTTTAAGGACAGAGTTGAGCATCAGCAGGGAAGAAAAGCAGGACAGTGAACCCAAAACAAGGTTTAGCAGTGCAAGATGCAGAGCCTGTAACAAGTGTGAGTGCAGGAAGATTCTAAACTATCAGTGTGGTACCATCATGAGACCAAGGCAGTACAGCCAAGAGAACTGGTGTTGCTTTCAGAACTGTTTTGGAGAAGAGCCCTGATGCTGGCCAGAGGCTTGAAGTGAATCACACTATAATGAGCCTTTTAAAGATGACCACCAGTTTTCTGCAGCAGACTTAAGTCTTCCATCTCCAGAAAGCTAGGTTCTATAAAAAAAGTGCCCCAAACTAGAATACTCAAATAGAGCATGGATCTAGTCACCTGGTAGTGACCTTTACACTGTGGCAACCATTCTGCTAACAGTCTGTCAGCTAGGAAGCTCCAAAGTATGTCAGGTGTGTCTACAGAAGCACAACTGTACCAACAGCTCTATGGCAAACATGTTCGTAAGCTAAAAGCCATGTCTTTTCATGTAAAAAAACTGTGACTTGTCTGAGCCAAAATTTAAAACATCAAACAGTCCTTCAAACCAGAGGACAATGAGGAATGCATGGACATTTGTTAATATGGGAACAAATTAATTTAAACTCAAAATGACAGGGATTTGACAGCTGAAGAGTTTGGCTCTAGAGCAGCTTATCAATAAAAGGAACCATGGCGAGTTGTTTGACTGATGAGAGGATGAAGCCAAGCTGTTTCTGAGGAGAAGCTTCACCTGCAGAGTGTACCTGACAGAGACTGAACCTGGTGATGGGGCAGCACTGCCCACCAACTTCAACAGCAAACCAAGCCACATCTGAGCAAGCCATCACACTTTACCTCTTCTTTTTCCTCTGCCTGAGTGTGTCACTCACCTGTTGTGTCTTTCTCCACTCAGATGGCAAGCCCTCCAGGAGTGTGACTGTGACACTAGGTATACATATGGCTCCTGACAGGAGCTCCAGTAAAGCCTCAAGGCTTTACCAGACATGGTTAGAAATGATGCAGCCATGGATAAAGCAGTGAGGCTCAGCAGGTGGGCAGGATCCACGAGGACAGGGAGTGAAACTGATGTCAAACGTGGCAGTGCAGGGGGAATTTCAAACTGTTAGATCTGTTGAGCTGTTAGATCACACAATTTGTATTTGCTGCCTCCTGTATGGAACTGGTAAAATTCATACTACAAACTCAATCACATAAAATATTAATCAAAGAATTAATATTTGAAGGCATAAGGAAAAAAAACCTCAAGACAATTCCTGTTCTGAATGACTTTCATCCTATTTAAATCATGTCTCTGGTTTACACCTACTAATAACACTGATTTCCCAAAACAATGCAAGAATGGAGTAAATATACATAAAATCAAAGCTCAAATAAGGTACACATGAACATTTTACAAGATGAAAAGTATAAATACTCTCTCAATCTCAGTGCCAACAGACACTAATCTCTGTGTGATGGAACTCAAAGTGCAAATGTGGTGGCAGTGTTTGTGTTATGCAGACCAGCAGAAATCAATGTGCAAAACCTGGTACCCAACTCCTGCTCCAAAGACAGACTTTAGGCTCTCACAGGGATCTTTTTGTCATGCCTGTGTCGCTCTTTATAGAAACCAGGGAAGGATAAGGGTTGAAGACCTAAAAAGAGGTTCAGAGACATCTCTGAGCAACCACAGCATCTTCCAGTAGAACTCCTATCTTCCAACTCCTAACTTCCCTCCTTTTCGCACCCTGATTCACCAGGGACCATATCCAAATCCCTCTTGCCTCCTTCCTTCCTCTTTCCACCTCCTGACGGCCTGGCTTGTATTTCATCTGCATTTAAACAACCTGCTGGTCACTTGGTTTATTGAAACAGAAGCTGCTTTTCTGTTTCTGGATGCAGTTTAACCTCAGCCTGCAGCAACAAGAAAGTGCTTGGGAAGGTCTGTTCAAACTCACAATAACTCTGGGCTGCAACATTCTTGCTTGCTCAGCGAGGATGGGACATTGGCTGCTTAATTGCACAGAGATGACAGGTAAGCCTTCAGAATTTTATTACTGACGCATATTTTTCAGCGACTTAGAAACCTGGCAAGAATTAAATAAAAGCAGCAGAGCATTTTCCTCTAAAAATGCCGACTTCTGCCAAACCTACCCCGCAAAGCCCATGACAAAAAAAACAATATTTTTTCCCCACACGTTCATTTTTAAAAATAACCCTAAACATTTTGATGAGACATCAAATAAAAAAGCAGATAGCATGAAAAATTTCAATACTAATATTTAAGAGTTTACTGCAGCTTACTGGGAGGGAGCTCATAGGCCTGATCAAAATAGAGTATTCCCATCTTACAGTTCAATAAGCCAAATGGTTTTGATGCCCTGAGTCCCACATCAAACTCACTCAGAAAAACTGACTACATGAAAAGCAAAAGGCATTTACTCTAGCAGAAATATCACAGATCATTTTAAATTAAGAAAACTTCACTGAGAATGCTTTCTTTTTAATTTTGGAAAAGATTCAATAAACACAAGAAGGGTTATCTGGTACAGATGAAATTGGGATGAAATTTTAGGCCAGGAAAAAAACATAATCAGCACCAAGAACTACTTTGAACTTTATGGAAACCACAAACAGAGGGCTTAGAGAACAGAAATACCAGCTCAATCAGCTCCAGTGGGAGCCGCAGTCAGCAAAAATGCTAACTCCATTGTATTAAGTGGGGGGAAAAATGAAAAGTAAAAAAAAAGGCACATTGACTAAGATGTAAACATTGTGTTCAAGAAACTAACAGTATATGCCATTCTGCTAACCAGCAGACTGGTTCTTTCTGTATACTTGAAGTCACAGTAGCATGCTGGACACACTGCTTTAACCAAACTGCAGCACTGCAAATCTTAGACACTAGAGAAGGACCAAGGCAGGCCATTCCATATTACACTAAAATTCCATTTATGGAGGGACAAATATCTCCCACTTGACCAGGATTAGGCAGTGTAACAGTAAATGTAATGATAAATAGCCTATGGATGTGCTTTCATTTTTGATGGCAAGGCTATCGGTGAGGCAGCACTAGGAGAAACAGCTTAACAAACCCTAATGATGCCAGCAGCACCTGCACTGTACAGAAGATGGAACCAGAAAAGTCTTTATTGCTGCTGGTGATTTCATGGCAAGAAGATCTTGCTCACAACATATCAAGTTAGCCAAAACTAGCCTCCCTCCCAGACTAATGTAAGATAGCTGAAAAACATACCATGCAGTCTGGCAGTGCTCCTCTAGCAAATTCTGAGCCTAGCATGAGTTCAACCACCTACAGCACAGCACAGGGCTCAAAGAATTTCTGGAGGCAGAGCTGGAGTACTGTTCAGTGATTTCAGGGATGCATGAGGAGGCTGCAAGTAATGGTGGGCAACCAGAGGAAAATGAGAGGTACTGAAGTCTAGAAAATGGGGGTGATGGGCATCAGCTTCAGTGAATAGGTGAGAAAACACTACAGGAAACAACACTCCATTGACTCAAATATTCACAAATTATTGTTTCCTTGGTTGTTGTGGTTATGTCCCATCCAATCCAAACTTGCTGTGGTGAGGGGTGCAGAGAAAGGGAAGAAAGACTAGAACACAACATTCCTTCTGTAACCCACTCCAAATGCCTCTGCATCCAGCCTCTGCTGCTCAGGGATGCAGCCTTTCCCACCTTCACCTCTCTCCATGAAGCAGTTTATGTAGTTTTATATGGGTGTGAGGAAAACAAGACTGCTGGAGCACACAGGTGGGACTCTCACATCTAATAACTTCTCAAATATTACAGCAAATCCCTTGCCACTCTCTCCAGAGACATCTTACTCCACTTATTATTTCATTTCCTGTTTGTTCCATTGTAATTTTCCTCTTATTTAATTTCATGCAGCTTGGAAGAAAAACATCAAGCAATTAAAATGAGGCACATATAACACTCACAAAAATACTGCATAAGTCTCCAATGTTCTCTACATTGTTTGAATTAATTCACATTTCACATATACCAGCCTACGATGCCTCTTTTCCTCTGCACTTCACTCCCATTTGCAGATATTATAGTTAAATGATATAATTGAATCATTATTCATCAGTAAAACATCTACTTACCCACCGGTTTTATACCTTCAATGTCTCTCACGGTGGAGTCAGCCCAGAGATGAGTCCCAAGGCAGGAGAGTCTCAGCAGCAGGAAGGCAACCATTGATCTTGGCACACAACCATCTGTAGGTTTTTTCTCACTGTAGGAATCACTGTAGAAATTGCTCCTCGAGTTTGGGACCTCACCACACAAAAACATAGCCTTTAATTTGAAAACAAGACACATTCCCTGTTCTCACAGTCATGAAATCACTGACATGGACCAAATGAAATCCAGTGCAATGCAATATCTTCTTCCCTACTTTGGAGACAGACTGAGCAAATCTGAAAAATTAAGAACGGAGATGTTCAGCTAATCAAGTTGATTCAGAAGCCTAAATGACGGAGGGAGGGCAGGTGGGGAGGGAGCAAGGTCTTAATCAATTTTGTATCCCTGATGAGCTGCTCAGGAACATACAGTTTAAATTGTCAATCTAAATTCCAAACTGCTGAAGGGTTCACCATCTTTTACAAAGCTCTAAAAAGTAAAAACTCTTTCCAACTCCTCTTCCACCTCTCAACAGTGTAGTGAAGCAATGCCAGTAAAAAAGCATAGCATCTTGGCGGTAGAACACACAGAAAAATTACGTGAAATGTGATTCAATTCATAAGTTTCAAGCATCTGTTAATATGATGCACTCCTCTTTCTAAGAATCTAGCTAGTTTTCCATTAGAAGTTGCTAAATGGTTTCTAGTTTACTGCAAACTTAGACCAGAATAGATGTTCTATCTTCTATCACATCTTTGCAACCCTGTGCTGGTGAACCAAAAACTTCAGCACAGTAGCCTTCCTAGGAAATTTCCACTGCAAGTCTAATTTGCCCAGCAATCATGTAATATAGAACAATTGCTCTGAACACTGTGTTTCAAACTCTCATGCACTTATTCACTCAGCCCTTACAGAAGCACAGTTGAAACACTCGTGAGAGATTTAATTTCTGAAGCCACTAGCAAATAGGATCATCCGTAACTTCAAATCCCCAGGGGGCACCACATGCACCGCACTATTTCAGACCAATTAGCACGTTGTTTGGGAATGAGCTCTTAAAACAAGCAGTGCATTACATCATGAAAATAACAGTTTCCCAGTTGTTCTAATGAATACTGAAGAGGAAGCTGGAACAAATCCTCTGCTGGTACAGATCCATCTACTTCAGCTGAGCTCTGCTACAAATCATTTCAACTTTACTACTTAGAAAGTATGCAAGTAAATTAACAATCTATTTGAATTGGAAAAATCCCGGGCACTTTCTGTGAATCACCACATGACTATTAAGATAATAAAATTAATCACAGGTTTTCTATGTCAGTCTTGGTGGTTTTCATGGTTTCCACTGCTGTAGCAGTGAAATTATACTTATTCTCTATAAGTAAACAGTAAAAGACTGTCTAGAAGCTAAAGCATTTTCCTGAGTCTTTCCATTATCACAGTTATTCCCAGACTATGAAAATCCTACGCTTTGTACCTGTTGGTTATGTCTTTCCCCTAATTTCAGGATAACACATAATGCAGCTTTACGATCTCAGAGAGTGAAATCCAGCCATTCATCTTCAGCCAAGCAATCCAGAAACACAATGAACATCATAAGTTTCACTCTTAAAAGCCACTGTTCCTTAAAATGGGATAATACTTGTTTCAAATTTATTTACCAGTTGTTTATCCAACTCATGCAGCTCAATAAAATTAGAAGTTCATTATTCTGCCCTCCCTCAGCCACCTGCTAGGTATTTTATTTTCAGCTGAAACCACAGGTTTATCTCTGCTTGCTTTCCTAATACATTTCAAACCAAATCACCATCAACCTTTGCATAAGGTCTCAAGCATACTTTTGACTTTGTTTTTATTTTGTTTTGACTCTGCTTCAACACCTCCTCAGATTACTCACTTTAATTCTCTCATACCAAACACCGATTATCATCCAGTCTTGTTTTATTTACTACCTCCTCCTGGCTTTCACCCACTTACATCTCCCTTATGGTTCCTCAAACCTGCAGCTTTTTGCTGCCGAGCACACAGGGTTTGTTTTCCCTGCGCTACAAATTCATGCTGCAAGCATCAGTGTGCCTCAACTCCAAACAAGCATTAGGACACTACTTGCATTAATTGTTGGTTATTTCTGGCAGCCCTGGGGAGTCTTCACATTAAGAAATGGTCTCTTGAAATCATTTGAGGCTTGATCCCCCATTACATGGCAACCAGAGGCCAAAATGAACAGAAAGAAGTGAGAGGGCCTTGAAATACACAATCAGAAAAACTACACAGAAGACAAAGAAGGTGCCATTCTACTCTGTTTTAACAGAAAATGAACACAGTTTAGCAATCACAAATTGGGACAACATTGTTTTAAGGAAAAACAAAACCACTAAACTCCAATTAATTCTCATTAAACACAATGTTCATATAGACCACTGTTAAGAGTAACAAGAGAAAGTAATTTACACTGAATGTGAAACATTCCTCATTATGCTGTTTAAATGTAGAAAATAAAAAATAATTAACTTTTGTTTTTTAAAAAAAAGCAAATCCAACAGACCCAAAGAAAACCTTTCTTCTGGCCTGGCTATGCAGTAATCACTCATCCCACCGTGTCTCACAATGACAAACTTTGCTTTTATGCAAATTTGTGACACTGTTCTTTATTGCTTTATTTCAGCCCATTAGTCAGGAATATACCACTTTTCTCCAAATAAACAGACTAGCATTCCACTACATTTTCTAGAAATAAAACCAGAAGCTCAATATCAGTGCAGTCATAGATGAAGAATAAATAAAAGCCATCTCCAAGTAGCTAGAATGACAAAAAAAAGTTTAAAATACATATATTCACAGTAGCTGATAAAGAACTACGCACAGACACTGCTTTAACCAACATTATTAAAATCCAAACCCCAAACAACTGCTTTTGCTTAGTGTCGTCTGAAGTGTGGGTGTTCCCTTATTTCTGATGAAAATGCCAATGGCCATCACCATTAGTAAATGAATGAAAGATAAAAAGAGCCCAGAGACTGTAGGGAAGAATAAGAAAAAGGGAGGAAAATGTCTTTCAGTCCTACGAAAATTACCCTTTCATTACTTGATAGGATTTTTGCTCATCCCATGTCCTCACTCCTTTAAGCACACTACCCAACAGCAATGCTCAGCACAGGCACCAAACCTGAGATGAACCTGGACAAGCCTGCAAATGGATGAAGGGCAGGATGTACATGTATTACCCAACTCTGAGCTCTTCAATTATCTACCTGCACTTCCAGTCATACTCAATGGAGGGAAACATGTCTTCACTGGATGGAGAGGGGATCCTCCTGAGGATGTTGCTCAGGAATGCTGCTCTCTGCTCCACCTCTCACACAATGCCTAGTTGGAAGTATGTCTCTCAATGCAAAACAGAGAAAAAAGGCATCTGTAGTGTCTATGCCACCTACTGATTTTTTTTTTTTTTTACCTAAGGACCACTGCTGCATGCTATCAAAACTAACAGACTACCCCAGGAGAAGCTGGTATCCTTCATGGTATACACAAAGTCATGTAAGTCAGTCTTGAGAAATGTGTGAATGACCACAGAATCCACTGTCTTCAAAAATTAACAAAAAATTTCCTCTCCCTTCCTGAACTACAGCCATTTCACACATAAAAATGGTCTCAGAAGAACTCCTGTCGAATTGAAACAGCTACAAAAGAAGAAAAAGGTGATTTGCCTCTGAGAACCATGCTCTGCTGTGCACTGAAGCCTGAAAGAGTAGCAACTAGTGAGTCAGAGGCTTTAAAACCTCATTGTTGCTTTTGCTTCTTATTTCCACTGCTACTGACCAGAGGGTGATAGGAAATTTCGTTACTGTTAAAAGATACAAACAAGATGGTCAAAATAACTCAGAATCCAATCGATACCTCATATTGTGGCCACAAATAACAATTCCAATCGCAATTCCACACCCTGTTGAATTAGCTTTAAGGTCATCTGGATTTAATCTTGGTATTTCTTTTCCTATCACATTGCTAACTCCTTTAACCCATAAAGAATAGCCTGACCTGAACTTCCAACTAGTGAAAACAAGTTTATGAGTCCATGCTAAAACTCCAAGACCATTAAGTACTTAAATGCCCCTTTAAGCATCTAAGTATAAAAAGTAAGAGCTAAAGCTGCCACCTGGCCCCTGTAAGCTCCTGGTGGACCCCAGCTTTTTGCTGCAAGGTACATGAAGAACCACTAAAATCTGACAGCAGTGATTAATCTTATGCCATGGTTTCTAGCCAAGACTTGAGAGGCAATAAATAGGATTGTCACATGAATGGGCTCATTCACAGGACCAGAACCAGCATGAAAACTATATATATACATATATACATGTTCCACTCAAGGGTGGCCATTGGGAGACCATGGGTTCTGTAAGCAAGACTCCTTTTGCAGTTGAGAGCTGCTGTCTCCAAATCCTCCCAAACCCACATCAAAGGGAATGGGAAGAGAAGACTGTATGTCTTACTCCTTTAAAAGAAAGGGCTGAGCTACAAAGAGCCTTAATTCCATCACAGTGTGCACCCACACACGTGCTGACACAGCCCAGCCACCCTGCAGCCACGTCTAGCACTTTCTCACGGCTGTCTTGCACAGATGTGGCATTAGCGAGGATTGCTGCTCTCCAGCAGCTGTCAGACCTTGTGTTAAGGTGACTATTTCAAGATTTAAAATAACTTCTCTGGCAAATCAGACTGAATTCAACAATTACTAAGAGCTTATGACAAAGGTGGTATGTTCATAGGCTACTCGTCATGACTGAGGAGAATTTTACCTCTAGTCCTGCTCTACCTGAATTGAAACAGAAATACTGACTAATCTTTCTGTTTGGCCGTCTTGATCTCCACTAGTAACCTTTCCTTGCATTAAGAGGTGAAGCAGGGCACCCCACAGTGTCAAAGTCACCCAGACCTCTGACTACAGGGTCATGTGCTGTCTCACTCTGCTATTAGAGCTGCATGGTTACAACAACACTGGGTTAGAGAAGGTCTGCTCCTCTGTGAGAGAGGTTATAAACACTCATTGAAATAGTTTAAACTACTTTTCCCCTTGCTCTTGGTTTTAGGAAGTTTATTATTTTCACAGTGGAAGGAAATGAAACACTGCAAAAGAGGTATATATCCTATTCTTCTTTCACTTCTTCCTTCTGTCCCCGGAATGCAATGTGGGTCCTAGTGAATATTTCATATCTTAATTACCAAGAACAATTACCAATTAAAAACAAGTCATTCAAGTGATATTGCTCTCATGTAGCTCTAAAATGAAATTTAAATCGCTTTTCATCTCTTCACCATAAACTGTTGGAATGAAAATCTATTTATCAGGCTACTTCAAAACGGACCTGTCCTGCCGGAGCACTGCCGGGATGGGCTCAGGGACGGGGCACGGCTGGGGCCAAGGGGTCACTCACCGCCCGCACGGCCCGGCTGGGCTCGGCTCGGCTCGGCTCGGCTCGGCCCGGCTCGGCACAGCCCCGGCTCGGCTCGGCCCGGCTCGGCACAGCCCCGCCTCGGCTCGGCCCGGCTCGGCTCGGCTNGGCTGGAGCAGCGGCGGGGCGGCCCTGCCCTCTGCGGGGGCCCGGAGGTACTGCCGCCCCTCACGCCGCGCACCTGCGGCCGCACCGAGCCCTCAGCGCGGCGGCTCTGCTGCGGGGGAAGCGCCGCGGGGTAAAGCGGGCGCTGGGGAGCTGCGGGCACTCTCTTCAACAGGCAGCGGCGGGATGCCATGGAGCGGAGCCCGGCAGCAGCGCAA
>VZRM01001619.1:1103515-1131961 GCA_013397955.1 Grantiella picta
GAGCGCCCGCAGCCCGCAGCCCCCGGGAGCTGTTCCCGGGCCCAGCGCGGGCGGCACGGCGGCGGTCAGCGCTCGTCAGCCCGTCCTGCCTCCCAGCTGCCGCCGTGCCGGGAACAGGCTGTGCCCGGGCGGCAGCACGGAGAGCCGCGTCTGCTGCCTCCCCCGCGGCCGCGGCCTGAGTGTCTCATCGCCCCGAGCTCAGCGAGGTCCCACTCATTGCGCCTTAGCTCCATCCTTCCCTTCACCTCTTCCGTGTCACTGTTCATTGCACGAACCCGCAGGCACCAATTTATTTTCTTGTTTTTAAACAGAGCCCTCAGACAAGCCCTCTGAAGTCTGATTAAGCTATTCCCACCCTCGGGAATGTTAATTTGATCCCCGATGCTGAAATAGTAAGGAGTGGCTGTACTGCTTTCTCCTTCAGACTTTGCCGTGGCATTATCAGGAAAACCCAATATGTGGCCAAGACAAGTATGTGGATAGAAAAGTTTGTTTACGCTTAGCCTTGGTGTGATGGAGTGAATGCTCATTGAAAGAAGCATTTCAAGGACCTGGAGGACTCCTGTTATTGAATCCTCAGTGCTGTGTCTCAGTGTGTGGCAAGGGCTGTAAATCCTCCGAGAGTTGTTTTCGTTCTTCCATTCTCTTAACACACAGAAACAGTGGCAAGAAATGTCTCCATCTTTTCTGATGCAGCTGGACCTGACTTCTATTAGCCAAGCCTTGTGGTCCCTAGGTTAAGCTACTACCTACCAATTTACTAGGAAGAGCAGCTTCAGTGTAGAAAAATATGAAACAGTTGATTTGCTGTGTAACAGAGACATTACAAGGAATTTTTTTAAAGCATGTCTATTGAGAAGAGCAGTTGCTCTAGTAGTTAGTGTTCTCTCTTCAATTGTAGATCAGCTTCGAGGTCCCCATCTTCAAAGGAGATTAGCAAGTGAACCAGGTTAATTGCTCAGTCTTCATTAGGTCTGTCTCTCCTTCTCCCTTTTTCCCTAAGCATGCAATGATCAACAAGTAGTCCAGTTTCTCAAGCCTAGTGTCGATTCCTGGGAAAGGAGGAAAAGATACACACAACACAGTAATTGCAAAGGTGGACTCTCCCCGGTAGTCTCACTGTCTGTCCAGAAAGGACACTGCTAAACTGATTGACAGCATTGCAATCAACTCCCTCAGAAAGACAAGTCTTCATACTCTTCCTAGTGATTCTGGTATGATGTATGCAGACTGAACTGATGGAAACAGGCGAAAGTCACGAGCAGAGTAAATCATCGGTGAAATCGAAGGATTAGAAATGAAATATTTGGTTTCTTTGCTGTTGAGGAATACATTCAGTGCAGGTAGCTCGGTTTGCGAGCTGCGAGAGCCTCAGGCGAGGGGCCGTGAAGTGCCGCCCTTCGCTTAACAGAGGGCCCGGGGACCTGTGGCACCGGCCGGGGACCGGACACTGAGACACGGCAGGAGCCGACCATCCCACACCGCGCCTAAGACTGTAAGGGGACAAAAGCCCGGGGTTTCCTTTGTTCGTGGTCCCTCCCCGGAGGCTCCAGCTCCAGCTGTTATTTTGTTATTTAGTTATTGCACCGAGATGCAATTATTTTAAGGATCGGGACGTCGGAGATTGCTATAGGAAACCCGGGGACGAGCCGGTAAGGAGGTAAGGAAACCTGTCTGCCTCTGTTGAGTGTGGGGTGTGTAGCTGGGAAAGGACTTGGTCCCAGCTCAGGTGGTGCATGTGTGACTGCCAGCGTGGCTCCTGGATGGTCGGACAGGAGAGTTTCCCTAATATTTACCTTACCCTGAGTGAGACCTCTTGACAAAGATGATGATGATTAGGTGGTGATGGTGAGGAGACTTGCCATTTCTGCAAGTATGAAAGCCTTGGTTACTGCTGAGATTGAAACACTGACAAGCTACCAATTCCCTCACTCAGTACGAGATTACTCTTCCCATGAAATTTGCCACACAATTGCCACTTAAGTACAGCAGAAACAAAACTAGCTTTCAACAGTGAGATGAATGCATACACTACAAGACTAGGCATTAAACTTGTGAGAGCACAGCAACAATTAAGTACTGTCAATTAACTAAATGAGATCAAAGTGCATTTCAACTTTATAAAGAAAAACACTTCTTAAAAGGTGATGTTTATCTTGTTTGGTCCCAATGGTACTCCCATGTGGGTTGCGTACATAAAGCCCTGTATTCCTAGAAAGCATGGCAAAGATTTCTAAGCATTCCTACCACTGTTCTTTATATTGTACTTAAGGGATACATAGCAGTCACATCGATGCCACTGCTGTTTGCCTAATAGCTGGTGTAGAAAGTAACCTTTAAAATACCCCCCGAAACTACACAAAATACATAGCAAAATCAACTCTAGGAGGGGTAAATTCATAAATCATATCACTGCAGTATCACCATAGCATGATTGTCTGGCAGAGCTGGGATTTCTGTCACTACAGAATAGCACAGGGCAACTCAAATACGTGTGACTGAAATGCTGTTACCTCCCTGCATGTTCCTGGCTTTTTTGTCTTTTCCATTCTGAAGCATCAAAGTTACCATGGAAACAAGCAATGGCATTTATGTATATTCGTGAGCCTCACCCATACACACCATGTGAAGTGAGCCTCAGTTCGCGGTGTGACCTGCATCTAATGGAGCACATTACCTGTGGAAGGACACCCTGCAGCAGGATATGGGCACTGGTGGAATGAGACAGTGCTGGGCACCACCCTGCAGAGGGCTCTAGGAGCAGGGCCAAATACCTCTGAGGGGAAGGAAACGTGTAATTCCTTCTGCTGTTGCTGAGAGGCAGGGAGGCAGCAGCTTTCTCAAAGCTCGAGGACCTGGTAAGAGATAGGACTCCAGGTACAAGCATTTTGGACATGGTGCAGTGACATTTTTTCTCCCCACAGTGGGGACAAGGGGGGGTGTGACCTCCAGCACCACATGCAGTTTTTTTAAGGCAAACATGTCATGGAAAGAAATTTGGGTATCATGGCATGAGGACATAGGGTCTATTTAATTTAAGCTTGCCTTAATTTTCTGACTTCTCTTGTCAAGAGGACGTATTTCAGTAACAAAATAACCAGAGAACATAGCTGCAGACACTTGTGTAATGTTGGAAATTTAAAACTGGAGTGGATGGCAGTAAATGGCCGACCAAAGCACTTAGACTCTTAAAGCTTTAGATAGATCTTGCACCCTTCTGTTTATTCAGGTGGACTTGGATAAATTGCATAAGAAATGACTCATAAGAAATTCTCCTCACTGAACTGGAACAGCAGAAACCTAGAACTGCTTCAGTTTAGATGCTACGGAATCAGGGAGACAATTCCATTTACTTAGCCCAAAACTTTCAAAAAATTATTAATCGGGTTTGTTTGCCCTAATTTTTGATTGGCCAGTCTGACTTTATGAAAATATGAAGAATTGCTATCCAGAAAACACAGCTCACCCTCTGCAACTTGATAATTATAAAAAATATCCCCACCTGGACACCTCTGGGTATTCAGGCATTCTGGTAAGTAGTGTTATAGTAATGCAACCGAGCACTAGTATTTATTTATAATACTATTTTTTTTTAATTAATTTTGAAGTACTTCTGCCCTGTGTCAGTTAATGTGTATTTTTATAACCAGTAAAGGCCCTTGTATGTAAATAACCTGTATAGGAAATTGTGTTCTTTCCTCATGTGTCCTTTTCTCTCTGTAATTTTGTTTCCTCTCCATTACTCAGAGGACAAGCAGGGATGAAAAGAATAAATCAGAATTATCATTCTTGCAAAATAACAGGCTGAAAAAGCATTGTTTCTCAGTGATTTCCATAAAGAGACAGAACTTTGTAGTGTAAGAAATTGGGAAGGAACCATAATAACTTCCCATTATACGAGCCTTGGTATTTTTAGCTAGAATGAGAGGACAAATGGGGAATTCAAGAGAGAGACAGAGCCCAAGGCATGAGCATTTGTGCTGCAACTCACACATATTAACTAAGGGAAAAATATATTCTGCTATTAAGAACAACCGAAGTTTCTACTGCCAAATACATCTCTGATGATCCTCAGAGGTATAATGACAATTTTAGACTCCCTCCAAAGTCATGTCTACAGCTGGGCCAGTGGTTACGTGGGACAACTGGCAACACAAAGCTGGGCAGCTTTTTCAGAGAACTCCTGTTCTACTACATGATGGAGAGTGGATGGTTTTGAAAACTCATCAGCCAGTTTTAGAGCCCCAAGCCAGACACTTAGAAAATTCTAACATGGTTTAACCCAAAAACATGGGCATTATACTGTTTATGCTGCACCAGCATTTGGAGACTAGAACGGGTTTAAGATAGCCACAGTCCAAAATAAACAGGGCAGCTGTGCTCTACCAAACATCTTCAGTCATGATACAGCCTCTCCAGAAGAGGGAATGCTGCTTTCTACTTGAGTTTAGGTCTGGATATTTTAAGTACTAGTGAGGGTAAGGAATAAGTTTCAGCAGTCTGCACTTCTCTTTCTTTCACTATTAGTCAGCTTTTGTCTACATCAAGGTAGAGAGAGGAAGTTTCTGTAAGTCTCTGCAGATTTAGTGGAAGTATCTATGTTTATTCTCAAAATCGAGGTGCCTTATAGACCAAGAATAGTCTTTCTTGTGTCATCACCCTCCCATCATCTCAAAGATGCTCTTAATAATCCACAGTTTATTACATATTCACTGCCCAAAATGTTTCTCAGTTTATTTTGACAATATTAAATATGCATTCCAGCTCTAGGATAGCTTTCCACACAAAAAAAGTTATTGACAACTGCTGTAGACAGCATACTAGATATGACATCGTCCACATCTGAAGGATTGTGGCTTAGTCCCACAAATGTATCACTCCTTCAATTGCCAAAATCAGCTAAAAAAAGATGTTCTTTCCATGACTTTTGAAATGATCATTGAGTATGATGCCACTGTTAAGTTTCCTTGTCCTACAACTGTGCCAGACAAATATGAAAATGTGAAGTGTCCTGGTACTGTCTGTACTTCCTTGTCTACAGAGAGACATCCAGAATCACAGCTAAATTCAGTTAATCCTGAAAACACCTCAGAATTTTTTATTCTCGTTCCTCTGGCCTTGGAACTTATCTTTGCCGGTGCCCAGCCCAGGATGCTTAAAGAAAAGTATGAGATTCTTTCCACAGTTTGTTGAGAATTTGTTCATCAGCATGGCCTAAGGTGATGTGAAAATGGCAGTGCTCAGCCAGACCAGAAGGTGCAGCTCTTGACACATCCTAATAATGACACACAGACACAGGTGCACTGGTGGGCAAGAACAGACACAGCACCTGTCAGTCTTAAGCACTCAGCAGTATCAGACCTGTTACCTTTATATACAAATAATCCACAACCATTTTATATCATCACTTTTAGTATC
Organism: Grantiella picta; assembly: GCA_013397955.1. Lineage (NCBI taxonomy): Eukaryota > Metazoa > Chordata > Aves > Passeriformes > Meliphagidae > Grantiella > Grantiella picta. The sequence continues at coordinate 1,108,934 of VZRM01001619.1, forward strand.
TAGGCTATCTGCTGGCAAAGAACTGTAGTCTGGCAATACAGTTTGTAAAGCATGTTCTTTGTTCTAGTATGCCAGGTTCCTTGTACAGGGGGGACAATAAGCAACTTCCAAATTCATCCTTGTGGTGCTTACGAAGAGTACAGAGTGTGTATCAGGCACCGGTGGACTGCTGCCAGGAATTAAGAACATGCTGGCATTTTGCATTTTTATGAGAATAAATCAATTAGTCAAAATCGGTTTTCAAATTTACATACCTTAAAACTGCAAATAAACTTCTCATCACAGAAAGTGTGTGATGAGAGAAGGGAATTAAAAAAAAATGAAAAATCTGTAAGTTTAATATGAAGAAGACGCAAGATCTCCAACTCACCAGGAGCTTAGGAGACAAGATTATTCCCATGCCCAAAACATCTGCTTGAACATGATTTTTAGCTGTGAACATGATCTCTCTGGCATGACTGTAACAGTTTTCAAGTTGGAAGGGGGAACTGCTCATCTGTCCTTTACTCCAAGAGCATGAGGTATTGGGAACATTGCTGTGAAAATGATTGCATGGTCTACATGAAGCCGCAGAGGCAGAAGACAGATTACTCCAGAATTTCAGGTACATCGTGCCTAATGAGGCATAACAACTACAACACAGATTATACTCTTTAATAAGCAGGTCACCAAAGCTTTTTTGTCAAAAAGGTTAAAACAAGCTTTATTTTAACATACAAATCAGATTGTGTACAAGGCAAAACATACTCTTATAGTGACAGGCATAGTGGGTCTCCACACATCATGTGTAGCCACTTGTGCTACAGTGATCCTGAGATATGGACAAAAGCCCTAAGAATTTTTTTAATCACTCTTGCTGTAGTCACCTCCATTTGGAAATCAAAAACATTCTACAGCTCTGAGTCAAGAAAACAAATTACCTACAAGCAAAATACCCAAGATACTTGTCTAATTCCCTGCTGTTATCCGGGTACACCAGCAAGAGCACTTGAGGAACAAATAAAGAGATGGAAAAATGCAAGGTTACTTCATTAACACTGGAAAGCATGTAGAAGAATGTAAAAATATTTTTGCTACCTTCAACTACTACTGTCTTCATGAGCTGTGTGGTCTATGTGTCAAGCTTCCATATCCTATGAATTTACCAAAGAGTTCTCTACACTGTGTGTTGTCAGTAAAAAAAAAAAACAAAAAAACCAACTTTCTTTGCTTCCTTTCAATATGAAGTTATATGTGATATAGAAATATTTTTAAAAGCTTATAAAAGCATTAGAACTACAGACACTTAAAGTCATTTCCCTAATATTAAAGGCTACTTGAACACCCTCATTTTGCTACAAGGTTGTGTTTTTCATTAAATGACATTATAAAAAGGAAGTCTCTTTTTCAAAAAAAAGTTAAAGGTAAGGAAAGGTTACAGACAGGTTTGGGATTTTTCTTTAGTTTTGCAACATATAAAAATAAGTTACACTATATATTATGGCTTTTATTATTTATCTACTCATTTAGTAGAAGAGTGTCATCACATATCTAAACACTAGATGTTGTAACTAATTAACCTGCCATGTTCTTGAGACTCTCCTTTAGTTTTGAATTTGTGAAAAAAGCAAATATTAGAGGGAAAATTAAGAAGCCTCCAGAACAATTTAAATAGCAAGAAGCACCTGTAGAAGAAGTCTTTCAGGAAAATTTTTAGCCCACTTTAAAATTTTCATTAAATTTTTAAAGTAATTTAAATTTGAAGTTTTAATTTAATCTTCTTGGCAAAATAATGGGCAAGCCAAATATCCCACGCATTTCAATAGTCAGGACTTCATACTGAGCTTCATTTCAGAAATGTTTACACACCAGTATGATACTATTATACTACTGAAGTAATGATCTCTCTTTAATGGTTATGTTAATCTCATACGAGATAATAGATTTGGTATGCAGCTATCTCAAAAAGGCCACAATAATGCTAAACCAACAAGACTCAAAACTGCAACACAATTGCTCAGTATTAAGTGTTGTCCACTTTGAACGGAAGGGGAGGTTGGGCACAAAAGGTGCTTGAGTCAAAGACTGAAAGACCTCATTTACACATTGCTGTATTATTAAAGGCTATATTATTTATATACTTACATTTTGAAGACTATAGAGGCATTCAAACTGCACAAGCTATGACAACATTCAAATACAGGTAAATAAAAGAATTCTAGTTTCATAGCCAAAGTAGTAACAAAAACTCTCATTGTGCAGTTGATGTAGCATTTGCAACAACAAATTTCAGACAATTCAATAAGAAAGATTGTGGCACCAAATACAGGAATATTTTCAAGCTCTAGTTTTACTCAGGACAGAAGAGTTGCCAGTTGAATAAACTTAACTGACTACTGTACTTTCCAGCTCCTTGTAAACAAGACTCCGTGTTGTGCAAAAGAGGAGCTTTTGCTCCCCTTTTTCTTCAAGAAAAGTATCTGAAAGGCAAGCTGTAGTGATTGTTTCTGACAGCAGTAGAACAAAGAAGCAGATAGAAAAGTAGGCATATAAAAAAATTCTTACAGTAAAAGCATCTGTCCTGTTTAATTTTGTGTACGAAAAGGCACTTTACGTATTGCTAAAACTCCAATAACGCACTTGTCCTTTTAGTTGTTCTGTTAGACGGCTGCATTTCAAGGTGGTTAGCATAAGGATGCAAAGTGTTCTTTATACAGTGCCTATCTGCTACAAACTTTAAAATTACATACAGTATCTTACAACAGTTATTTAGAAGAATAAATTCATGTCCAAAATAATAGCAGGTCTTCAAACAATACTTCACTGACAATAGATGATCTGTCACAGACAACACATCACCTGTAGTGAGCTCATGCTAATAAAATTAGCAATGTAAATCTTTCAGAAGTGAGTCCTCAGTCTTTTGTTTTCTTCTCGCAGTCTCTCAATTTCAGCTACTAAGCTTTCATTTACAGAGTATCTTTCAAGTAAAGCATGCATTTCATTCTACAGAAAAGAAAAAAGTCCCAATCAGTAGTAATAAAGTCAATAATTCCAGGTTCATCCTATTGGCTTTCATATTTCTTTTGAAAATGAAATAATGTAGATAATTCTGTTTTTAAAAACTTTTGATTAGAAAAGTAAGATTTTCCTTTTTATGCTGACATACAGTATTTTGATCATTAATACATTAGTGAATATTTTATCAAAGGATATTTTGCAGTTCTTCAGGATGAGAATCTACTAATGCAGATTCCATTAAAATGCTCAGTACCCAGACAAGGTCTTTTTAATGCAGATCAAAAGAACAAAGATTCATAAAAAGGTGAAGCTAAAGAATACAGAATAGCTCAGTATGCATACAGTACCTACACATTTGAATTCCATCTATCTTCTCTAACCATAGCTGTCCTTTGGCCCTTTCCAAAGGACAGCTGAATTTGGTTATAACTCCTGAAATGTGGAATTCATGCCTACTCAATCTGTATGTTCCCTTTATTAATCAAACAAAAAACAATTTAACAGATTCCCATTCATACCTTCCCCTTCCTTCACATCAAATCCTTCCTTTCTTGGTCTTAATAAACAAAATAGATTTTCAGTTTTGAGAGAGATGGCATGCCTTGGTACTACCAAAATTGAAAACTGAATACATGGTCTTGGTACATACCAACTGCATATGGAATTGCTTGATCATCTCCACTTGCAGATTCACAATATCTCGATGGCATGCTTCTCTGAGGGAAGAATTGCAAAAGGACAACGCTTAGACTTATTTAGGAAACAATCTCTCTCCAACCTTCAGCACCCAAAACTCCACAATTCCTCACCTTCACTCTCAAGAAAAGTTTAAAAATCCTTAGACCATGAAACATAATCCTCTACAACTTATTTTATTCCTGGTTCTTTTCCTAAGAGACTGTGGTTTTTCACCCCATTACTTGAAGAGGAATTAATTTCAGGCAAAGAAGGTAAAAATAATTTCCTCAGATTCCAGAGGCTGAAAGGTAGCTACATCAATGACATGCTCACAACAATTCCCTTCCCTCTTACTGACCCCCATACTAACAATCTTCCATGATCCCTTTAAATGTATCTGCAACTTCAAAAAGGGCCAGCAGAGCCTTCCAGCTACTCCAAAACATAGAGGTCAGAGGAAAAACACAATATTAAAGGCTCCAAATCTCAGGTACCGGAAGTAAAAGACTGGCAAGCATAACTCCTAACTCTGGGATTCCTGAACACAGACTTTAAAGAAAACACATCTGCAATACATAGACTGCATTTTAAGTCACATTAGTTACAGGTTTTCATCAGATGTGTGTCTACTGCCAAAAAAATCCTGGGGGAGTTTTACTATACTGAATTTATGTAAAGACATTTAATAACATTCACTGTATTTTTTTCTGTTGGCAGATACAGAACAGCCATAGCACACAGACCTACTAAGCTAGTTGTGCATTGCTTTTTGCCATCAAGACAGCAGTATTTCCCCTGCCCAGCAATCCTTTTCCTCTCCATGTTCATTCAACCTACTTTTTCTTAAAGATGGGTTGGGAAGATATCTCCTAGATACAATTCTCCTAACTGCTTCACCACCTTCAAACTCCACTCTAAATAGAACTGTGTTGATTTGACTTCTTTCATTACAATTGGAATGTTGGTTAGATACCCACAAAGAAAGTAATCTGACACTGACCAGCACTTACAGCACAGACTGTAAGATTTTCAAAAATAGGGCTATAAATGGTGTAATTTTCTAATCCAAAGAGAAATTCATTAAAGCAGATGCTGAAACATCTTATTAAGACAACTTGTCATTGAAAACAACATTCTGCATGAATATCAGTACCTGAAGTCATCCATTGTTTCTTGTATCATATTCTGAATGAAGTTTATTTGAATTGATGTCAGAGGTGCATTTGGTCTGCTACTCCCAATCGTTTCTACTATTTTTTCTGACAATGTACTTGCAACTCCAGCAGTGACAGGTGATGTTATCTTTGAACCTTTACAATTGAATACAAAATTAATTAAACAAATAAATATTCTTCTTAAAGTATCAGTCTAATGCAGTATATGAGGGCTTTTTGTCCTAAGGCTTCTCAGTATTTTACCTCAAATATTGCTCAGTCACAAAAAAAAAACAGATTTAGAATGAGTCTTTTCAGAGGCAACTAGAGACTTCCTAGGAGAGCTAGCTGGATTTAAAGAATCGAGATCACTTGCTCTTTTTTAAAGCTATGTCCATTTGTCCATTTTATCACATTTCATATCAGTTTACAATCAACTACACCTAAGAACTGGGTCAAAATTATCAACTTACTTGTTGAGGTAGTGCCATTTACTGGTAGATCATATGCAGGGTGAGCCTGAATATTCTTCGTTAGTTTCTCATTTGCATCAGGAGTGGATGATGGTAGAGAACTTAAAGTTACAGACTCTATGCTTGATGAGGTTGATTTTGAAACCTGACAACAAAAATGATTTTTTTAAAGATGAAATCTACTTATTATAATTGTCTAATTGCACTTGAAGACTAAGTTTTCAAGAATGCAATTTGAAAAGCTTTTGCTTTTAGGAATCTACTCAGAAATACATGCTTTTCATTTCCTCGCAAGATATCTGAAAAACTGATTGCTAGAACATTCCAAATTGCCTCAAGTGGGCACACAGAAGCAAGTGGAAAAGGCAGGGGTTAATTTTCCCATTAAAAATTTTGTGACCATGTTATAGCATCATTCCTAGCAATCTCAGACTTACCAAAGCAACACAAAGTAGCTAAGGTTTCTGCAGAGGCATATCAAAGATATGTCCAGCAGAAAACAAAGCAGATGGAAAACAGGGAAAGAAGAGGGTTGAATTGATCTAACAAACAACAAGCAATCATACTGGTGCAACCATCTAGTGATCCCTCCTGATTTTCCAGAAAAAATAAAATTCTGGTCAGGCTACCTGTTTTGTTTCATGGGAACTTATGTAACCTGATCTTATTTAAGAGAAACATACATTTATCTTCCATTGATGAAGGCCAATTCACCTAAATCACACAAGATTTTACAGATTTTTGTTAATAGTGTGTGAACAGAATTGCAAAATAAAATTAGATGGGGCATTATTCAGGATTTTTTTCTTCAAGTAATAATATTCTGTGAAGATTCTAAAAAGACCACTCATAACAAGAATACCTGCTTTAAGACTTCTTTAGATTCTTGTTTTCCAAGACTTATTTTCTTAGCGTCAGTCTCTGGATGTTCTTCTTTAATTGGAGATGTCATAAGTGCATGTAATGGGCTAGACTGTATTCCTTGTGGACTATTGCCCACCGGGTTTCTTTTTACTGGAAAGGCAGGGGTCGGCTGTGGGAGAAAATCCAAACCCACAAGGTAGGACTGAGAATCCAACCCTAAAATGAAAAGGGAAAGAGGAAACACAAGGGTCAATAAACACACACACACACCAAATCTATCCCACAATTAAAATGCCTGCACACTCACACAAAACTGATTAATAAAAGAAATCCCCAAAAAATGCAGCCCAAAAAAAGTAAATCTTTACATCCAATTTATTCTGCCACCATCCTTAAGAATGTAATAAAACATGAAAAGCCTCTGTATATCACTATAAATCGTATAAAGGAAAAAAACCCAATCAATTTAGGACCATACACTTGACTTCCTGTTACCAAGTTGAACCTCTTAACGTGCCAAACAATTTCCAGAAAAGTTGACTCAGTCTCTGCTTTCATCATTTGCTTTCAATGGTATGACAAAATCAACATGTGAGAACTAGCATAGACCTCCAAAGGCCTGTCATTGGCACATGCTTACCATTTCCTTTTCCTTGAGCATCTTCAGTCCCTTTATTTGCAATAATATCTATAAAACAGCAGAACACAGACAATAAAGTTTTTATTTGTATCATTGTATCGAGTTCATAATCAAAGACAAAATATCAAATAGGTACAGCAGCCAGCAACACACACGACATTTTGTCACACTACGTGCAGAGGAATGACACTTTAAAGATTTCAGAATTAGCAACTTACCATCTCTGACTGGAGAAAACATATCTCCTAAACTACTTCGACCCAAATCGTCAAAATTTTTTGATTCAGCACTTTTCCCATGATCTGTTTCTTTAGATGGAATGACATCCAAGCTGCAACTATGGGGAAAACCTTCAAAGGACAATAACATTCAGTCAGTAATTGACCTTCTCCAAAAACAACACACATTATGGCTAAACAACCATACAACAAGCACGATACCCGGGAAGTCCAGTAAGCACTTCCGAACCAGCTACGGGTGCCAGTTAGAGGGTCAATCTTAACTTTCTCATTTGGGTTGTCAACAAAGGTTACTACAGCAAAAAAGCTAAGGTACTTATTAACAAAAGGAGAATATAGCTGGATTTCCCTTCCTCTTTTTAAAGAGGGGGGATGTGAAACTGAAGAACGTACCATGCTCAGAGAAAACTATACGATGGATTCAGCAATTTTATGGTGGATCAAGTGAAGTGAAAACTAGTGACTGCACCTTCTGCTAAGAAGGTAACCACAGTCAGATGATAAAAATTTAAATTTTTTCTCCAAGAAGAGCAATTTGCTGTACTGGGGCCATTAAGCATTCTAAGGGAAAGTCTGTGAAACATCTCTATTAATGCTTACCTGGTATATTCTCTGCTTATTTCTAATATTAGAAAATCAAATTGGAGTTACAGTTGCAGACAAAAAAAGACCAACCAAATTTGTTCCCAAAGCTTTCCCCACTCAACCCTTAAGCCCCCATCCCTGACCCAACACAGGTGAAGAAAAAAGCTGGCTTTTGTATGCGTGGTACCAAAGACAGCTGTCTGAAGAACGGAAGAATACATTAAGTAAAATAAAAAATCCCCAGTAATTATTCAAACTACAGCTTTTAGAGAAGTGAATTGAACTGCTCAGACAACCACCAAAATAACTTTCATAATTTCACACAATGTTCATAAAACCTTCTCTATGTGGGATTAGTTGTTCAAGTGATCCAAATGTGGCTGTGTGGGTGACTGCAATTAATCATGTCCAAGTATTTACATTAAGTGGAACTTGAGAAATTAAGATTTCACATTTAAACTTATTAATATATTACATTTTCCATTCCATCAAATGTGTCAATTGTGACACCAACATAGAACTGCACTTGTTAGTTAAGTAAATACTTGGTATACTGAGTCAAACTAAAAGTGCAATATCAATCTGTGCCAGAATTCAGAGGATCTATGTGGAAAACATGTAATGTAAAATTGGGCAAAAATGTCTTGTTCACTTTTACCCATTCCCACTAATCTAAACGTAGTAAAGTACCTAAATCAGAGAACAGTTGTTAAATAGGAGTTTATGGGAAGCCAGCTCAAAGTGTATTCAAGTTTCTCATCACATACTGACTTCATTTATACTTTTCTACCTTAAAATATTTGTGACAAAAAGCCTCAATTTTGTTTAAATATGCTATCAGGTTACTCTACTGTATGCCTCTTAAATTAAATCACATACACAGGGTCTAGAAGAAATTCCAGAGAACAAATGCAGTTTGTGATATCTCATCCATTCCCACTTTTAACCTTAAAGACCATATTTTCTGGAGTATTCAGAGGTCTTTACTTTTAAGGTGAGCACTCAGTTTAAGGAAAACTATTGGTTTTACTTGGTAAGCCTTTACTTTCTTAAAACATTTATTTACTATGCATGGTCCTCTTTAAGGGGTAACAGCCATTACATCTTCAAATAAAGATAATAAATCATATGTTTTACGCAAAATAAAATTTTCTACACCATTCCATAATGTTGATTAGCAACACTTCTTGCATACACAGGAAACATTCTACTTCACCTCATACTTCACTGCATACCCAAGGGAGGTCATTAATACACATCCCTATGGACTGCAGTGGCTTATTGCCTAATTACTGTTACTAAATGTATTTCTCCTTATTTAAACAGGGAGGGGAAAAGTGCTTAAAAGTTGCCTTAAAATGGATTGTGGATATTTTTCAAGAATCAAACTAGCAGTGTTACTGATTTTATATTTTCAGAATTCTTGAATTAAATAAAGTTTTAAGAGTACATTTCACACAGCAGCAGCAGAGTTTTGGAATGCTCAGAATTCTTACAAAGAACTTGTAATTTCAGAGGCAGAGATAGCAAATACAGTTATACAACTAATCATACTTGCAACTATATTTAACATCTTTCCTACCACGTGATACTGGAATCACGCCTCTCACAAAAATACAGTTCAGTTGTCACTCGGGTTTTTGGACTAGGGGGTTTCTCTTTCCTGTACTTTGCTTGGTTGAGCTTTCTTGGATGAGCTCTGTTACTCCTATCTGTTAACAGAATTACAAACCTTTAGCTCTGCATTCCATGCAGACGTTGCATCAGCAACTACATTATGTACATAAAGATAATCTACAAGAAGTGAGAAAGCAAGAGACAATCCCACAGCACAACCACAATTTTAAGACTTCACGTGTCTTAAGCTTATAGTAGGACCCTAAAGCTTCACCCTACTGTGCTATGCAGTGGGGAGGGAAAAGGAAGTGCAGATGCGCACACATACACACACAGTACTTCCTAACAAATGCCCTTCCCTCGGAGTAATTTTTATGTTGCACTGGTCAAAACATGAAACACTGCTTCCATCTTCCACATTAAGCCAAATACTGTAGGAGTAGGAACACAACATTACCTGTTTTCTCCTGAACAATCTCTCCTCCCTTATTCTCATTTGGCAATGTAAGGTGAGAGGAAACTGTTGCTGATGCTTGAGAGGCAATGTTTTTGATGCCAGTATTTTGAATTCCTCCAAGATTGCTACCAGCTTTGACTTCTACTCTTTTGGACACAGGTTTATTTGAAGAACCTGTAAGGTTAGACTGAAGAAAAAATAGAACCAATTAAGAGAAGCTATTATTCTTTCAGCCAGAAGTAAAAATATAAGGCAATATACTTTCCTTTTCAAAACATTAAAAAAATTCAGTTCAAGTTGAAAGGTTGCCTAGGAGATATGCCTTTACAAATATAAAAAAAGGCATCTTAATGTAACTTTGAAAAGCATGAGAAATATCCATATTATCATAAAGATACTGTGAGAACTTCCTCAAGGATAGCAACAGAATTTAACAGGGGAGTGACCCTGCATGAGTCAATTTTGATCCCAGGTTTAGACTTAGGAGAAATAAGAGATTACATTAATAGGGACTCCAAGTTTTACAGGAATACTCAACCACTAGCAGCAAGGGTGCTAAAGGAGAAGGAAAGTCTCAGAGTGGTAATCCACTTCAAAGGTTCTCTCAGTCTCCACTAAATGGAAGCATGGGGTTTCTGGATACAGCAGAGGCTAATTAAGTCTTGGAAAAACCTCTGAAAGTCTTCCCTATTATTTAATTAACTTCTCCACTGTTTGTATGTGCCAGCAAAAGTCCACATACAGGACATATAAAATACCTCAAGATGAGCAGCCCTGTGTCTTCTCCTTAAGTGGAAGAGCCTTACAGACCTTTCTGCTACTGCCTACAAATGAACCTGAGGTGCCACAAACTGATCTGCAAAGGAAGCATATCCACACCAGGAAACTTAGAAGACTAAGTTCCACTCACTTCTACACTGAGGGTAGGAGTGGAGGGAATTCCACATTAACAATGCCTAAAACGGCAGCTAAGACTGAGCAGTTTATAATCTCTGTGTTGGCATGATCCAATTTATTTGGCATCTGTAATGCTTAGACAGTGAATGCTAACCTTTTTTTAGAACTTAAACTTATGGCTTGCTTTCCATAATCTGCATACTGAACAATAAAAGAGATTTTTCTTTTTTTCACCTTGGAAGAAGTGCTACTGAACTGAAGACGTATGCATTTCACACAGCCTTTGTGAGCAGTAACTGCTTTCACTGGTGATGTCAGTTGTCGTAAGTCATACTGGCAGATCTTTCCCCGGGAACATCCTATAGCCAAAGTAGTACCATCAGGCATGAAGTCTACTGTGGTCAGAGGAAAATCAGCTACAATTGTTGTCAGTAACCTTCAAATATAAAAAAGGACAGGATGAATCTTTTTGAATTCTGAAGTTGGACTTTTCAACACACAGTATCTAAAAACTTATATAGAAGCTTTCAAAATTCAGCTACATGTCAGTAGTTCAACTTCTCCAGTGCCAAGTAAATTCAGTGAACTATCTTAAGAAACAGTGGATTAGGCTTACATTAAACAATCATGCTTAACAAGAAAAAACTGCATATGCCCCAAAAGATTTCATGGGGACAGGATAACATTGCCTTCCTAATAGCAAACACCAACATTATTTAGACTTGGTATCATCATTTGCAGCAGCAATCATACATACATCCTCTCATTCTCCAGCTTTCCAAGCCTATCAACTCTACCCTTCCCACAGCTCTGGGAAGAAGTTCAGATCTTACTTGTATCCTTTTACTACACGCCTTCAAAATTTAAACAGACTCCTACTTTTATTCAGCCAGAGTAAAAGCACTACTCACACTAAAACCCATGTCCTATTAAACCACTTGCCATCCTACCCTCTGACTACACAATCCCATCACCCATGTCACATATTTCCTGCTTTTTCATCCAATGTTCTCCCCCATCTCAGCAGCTCTGTGCACAACAGTTACATCTTTTATCTTAACTAGAGGAGCAGGCAAGCTAAGCTCAGGTGGCTGAAGGTCCCCACAGGCTGCTCTGCCCCTCACACAGGTTAGCTGCACAGAGTCAATAAGAAAAGCCCACATACAAGCACTAGGGAAGGTCACTCAAACTGGACTTCAATTACTTCCCACATGCCGTGGGTTTTTTTAATTGCTTGTTTTTAACTTAAAAAGCAAAATGAACTATGGGACAGGTTCTCCAGTAGCAATACGCCAACCACTTCAACCATTCTGAATGGGGACTAAATGAAATTATTCCTGTCAAAGTTAGGTATGTTTTTTCAGTTTATAAAACCCAAATAAGGCACCTTCTAAAATCAAAAGGTCTTTCATATACTCACTTTTTACTTAAAGTGTCATAGAGAATAATTCTTTTATCCAAACCCACAGTTACAAGCAGCAGCTTATTGACTGGAGAAAAGCAGATTTCTGAGGCTGGTGCTTTATGAGTATTTTCAAAATTATGATATGGGTTCTGGCTATTTACATCCCAGAGAGTTACATTTCCACTGTCAGAAACAGTGCCCAGCAAGGATTTCTTAAAGGATGAATATTTCAAGTGTCGAATAGGCTGTAAAACAAAAATAAGAATGAATTTTAATATCAAATATTAAACATGATATTAAATTGCTTTCTAAAGCAAACAGATTAGGAATACAACGTTAAAGTAGTCTAAAAGTCTTCCAACTCTGAAATATAAATAATAAAACCAGAAAAATTAATTTTGCATTACAATGCCATTTTTGCTATTGAGGGGCAGACTTTTTTTTTTACCATTACAGGGTACCATATGAACTGATCAGCAAAATGAAGGACAAGGAAAAAAAAACCTTCTAGAAAAGTTTCTCAGTTTTTCAGCAAATATCATGCCTTCATACAAAAAAAAAAAAAAACAAACCCACACCACATCTAAAATTAGAGTGAAAAGGTACATTATTTCACGGACTGGTCTTCTGCCAAGAATGTTAAACTTAATTCCCCTTCACTGACTTGAGGTATTTGGATTATAAGCCAATTTGATAAGACAGCCTCCAGAGTTAAGCAAGTATGTAGGTGCTGTAGAACAGACTTCAACCTGTGGATTAAAACCACAGAAGACACGTGCAGCCTTGCTACTGCAGAAGCAAGTAATCCAGGCGCTCAACTTGCCTTTCAGAAAGATAATTTTTTTCCACCACATTGCTTCAGAGGATATTTCAGAAGCTCACTGCTCTAATACTAAATTAGAGTACTCAATTTCCTGATTAACTTTATGACCCATTTGCACCTATTCACTCCTTTGACCATAAGGCCCTTGCACTTCAACTGTTTCCTAACTCCCCAGCGCTGCTTCCCCGTTTTAATGCAAAGCAACCTCACCTTCCTTCACATTTGATTTTGCTATAAAAAAAAATAAGTAAGAAAATCCCTCAAGACTGGCTTTTCGGTACCATCAGTCTCTTTGCAATTGTCCCAGTATGAACCTTTCTTGAATATGGACAACCAAAATCTTTTATGATCCTCGTATTTTGCTCCTGACTTCGCAACTGCAGTAACACTTCATTCATTTTATACTGTAAATATTCACCCTGAAATATCCTAGATTGCACTTTCTATTTTGCAATCCAGCCTGTTCTGGTTGCACATTGTCATTTTATATTAAGAAATTCAAGTCCTTCTTTCCCCTGGGAATTTTGAAATCCTACTCCAATAAGAAGAGCCTCAGTTGTCCCCTAAATCTGGTATCTTGATTTCTACCCTGCCACAGTTATTCTCATGTCTACTATTTCAATCATTTCTGGACAGTGACATAATCCTCTCTTAGAGGCAATGCCTTCCCCCGGGCTTCACCATAGCTCTCCTAAGAATCATAGCATTGTTAATGCTGGAAAAGATCTCAAAGAGCATCGAGTCCAAGCCTCACCCAGCACTGCCATGCTCACCACTAAACCATGTCCCTAAATGCCACACCTACCTGTTTTTGAACACTTCCAGGGACAGTGATTCCATCACTTCCCTGGGCAGCCTGTTTCAATGCCTCACTACCCTTTCAGAGAAGACTTTTTCCTAATATCCAATTTGAACTGGAGCAACTTGATGCCATTTTCTCTTCTCCTATTGCTTGTTACCTCTGAGAAGAGACCAACCCCCACTTTGCTAGTACCTATTTTTCAGGTGGTTGTAGTAAGCAATAAGGTCCCCCTGTGCCTTCTTTTCTCCAGGCTGAACAATGCCAGCTCCCTCAGCTGCTCCTCATAAGACTTGTGCTCCAGACCCTTTCCCAGTTTTGCTGACCTTACTATTACGACCATAAGCACTACGGAAAATACTAAACAAGACGGATAATGAAAGAAGATATTTCATTTATTCATCAATGAGTTTCTTACCCATCCTCTCTAACATTTTCTCACAAAGCACTGAACCAAGTACTTTACTCAAGTCCAGTCCAACGAGTGCTATTGTATTTTATTTGGCTGAAAATGCCCCCAAAAAGCTATTGTTTTATTCTGGCACAGACCACACCACAATGCATTGTACTGGCCTTTACCCTATTTCAGTCTTTAACTTCATTTTAATGGCAATATGTGCTGCTTCATATCCCTCCAGCATCATTTCCAGCACTTGTATTGCACGTCTTGCTGGAAGCCAAATTGCTTCAACCTGCTTTAAAGAGGTGACACCTTCAGCTAAATATTGAAATAAGAAGAGTATTAATCCTTTACAACACACAATGGAGACATTTTTGTCGTAATTTTTCTGTTTGGATGCATTGAAAAAATACTGAGAGATTCAGAAATAATAGCTTCAATTACAAACGTGATCTACATGGGAAACATTCCTGTCCCTCACAGCTCTCCCGAATTCTTCGTCTCCAAATTCTTCCTCCTTACTGCCCTGGCATCTGCTCATGTTTCCCTTTCTCACTCCCGTTCTTCTGCCCATCAAGATTACTCTCTTCTAGCTCTTCTCAAACCTCCCTTGTTATCCTACCAAGTGTGCCACTTCCTTTTCTCCTTTATCCTTTTTATCTCACAGGTCTGGGCAAGTTCTCCATTTTCTTTCATATGCCTACATTCCCCGTATTACCACTGCTCCCTACTTTCAGCTTTAAAAGCTGAAGAACATTTCACTATATGGAGTGGCCAGAACCCATCACACTCCTTTACAAATCATCCAGCTGTTCAAACAGCTAAACTAAATCCTGTTGCTAGGAGAAATGCACCAGCGAAGACTTGAACAAACATTATGTTTTGAAACAAACCTTAGTTTATCCCCACAACAGCAAGCAGATAAGAATGGGGTAGTCTAAATGAATGCCAATAGTAAAGACAAATTATGGGATCTGCAAACAACTCTGTGCAAGAACTTAATTCTAATAAAACACAAAGGTGTTTCTAAATTAAAATCAATTAATAGAATATAAGCCAATGTTCCTGTGAAAAGAATTTTGTTTAAAGTTACAGAAAGCACTGCAACCTTGGGCTATTCTACTACTTGTAGAGTCCACATAATATGAGAAATTAACTGGCAAGGAAACTACATTCCATCATGCTGAATGAAACACAGACAAGCTAAAATTTATAAGGTTAGTTAGACTCCACATTCCCCAATTCTAAAAAAGTTACTATGGAGTGGTGACCCTTCCTAAGTCAGACAACTAGTGCCAGGATCAAGCAGTATAATACACTATTTATCTATTCAAGTTTACTCTTAAGGAAACTCGGTCCCTAAGATATAAATCAACTAAAGGCTTTTTGAATTTAACAGAATTACACAAGTCTTCAGATATTGCTTCACTGCACAATCAATCCTTCAGTTCTCCAATTAAAACGCAAAACAATAATAAAGCCATTTCTGCACATAAAAATAAAGGACATTTTTAGGATCGAAGACAAGCTGGTAAACTGGGACATCCAACTAGCCAACTCATTACAAAATCATAGCTCAATTCCATTTTAAATTAAGGCTGTAATCAAATAACTGCCCTCCTTAAGAAAATGTTATAGACCCTTCAGAACGTGAACAGGAGCTCTTTGTTTGCAATTACTTTAACACATCAAATAGCCTTATCCATCCTAAAGGTCACACACAGCTTTGCAGCAGACCTCTTGATTACATCTGACAAAATAGTTATTCATGGCATATCTCTTACTCCTAATCACTTTTTGGTGGAAAGAACTGAATATATCAAACAGATTCATGCAAATCATCCTCAAAATAATTTCTTAATTTTCCAGTTAACTAGCAGCATAGTCCCCACTCTCGATATTCACCTCAGCTGCATAATCCAGCCGTGGACTTCCCTGTAGCTCCTGCCTCACATCCACATTCTCCATAAGATTGTAACCATCAAATTAGAAAAATGACCTGACTATATAGATGGATTTTTAAGATCAACCCAACTATGAAGTACAATTTTGCTTCAATATAAGTATGAGATTGGTGATGGATCAAAGACACTGCAGCACCTAAGAGCAGAGATAGTTTAAATTTAACAGAGATTTTTCAACTGAAAGTATACCATAATTCCCGAGATGCTATGAGATTGCAAGAGATTTTTTACCAAGTTACACTGTTCATGCTAGACAGGAGGAAAATTTAACTTGACACTATCTGCAATCTTAAGACTGAAAAAGCTGCTGCAGTAGCTGAAAAGAAATAAGTCACTACTTCAGAATTCCTTGCAATATTAAAGGTCAGGTTTAGGACCAAAGCAACAGTTCTGCATCCCCTAGGCAGCTCCTACCTCTGTAAAAATGTTTCAGTAAAAAATGAAAGCATGCCTAGGACTCAAACACATGGCTATCCATAAGATAAGACAATTCTCATTACGAGTACAAGTTGGAATTTCCAATGGGACAACACAGCTCATTTATTACTGCAAATGCTCTTATAACAAGGAAATTCTCCTTGTGATACCCACTAATTCTTTTAATATCTTTTGAGTCTGCAGAAAGGAATTGCAGTGGCAAACCCTACCAAGGTCCTTAGGAAGTACATATGCTTTGTGTTTGTCTTGTACACAATCTTCCTTCAAACTAGTTCTCCCAAATATTAACTAAACACCTAAGTAGGTAAGATAAAACCTCATTACTTTTCTCTTTGAGCAGCTGTGCAATTTTAATCTCCAGATTAAATAAACTTATTTCCAAATACAGGCTTGTATTCACCCCTACTGTACAGATAGCTTTGAATAAGTTAGAACCCAGGATGCATAGTCTTCGCCCTTTGCAACAATGTACACTGAATCATGAATTGAAATACTCCTTTGGTTTGTAAAGCCAACCATGCTTTGATCAGTTCTAAGATGTCTAAAAATTTGTTCTTGAGGAACCACCGTCTACAAAGTAAAATTTGCTGCAACCTGTATAGAAATAAAGGTACTTGAGAAATTTGTATTTCAATGCTACCTATTATTTAAGGCTATAATGCACACAATGGTCTGCTTTTTCCTTTCCTGAAGGGCACTCTTAAAAATTAAAATGAAACAGAATAACAAAACTTAAAAGCTCTTGATACATACTTTCAATTTCTGAACACTGCGAATTAAAGCTTAGTACCTGAAAGGAACTTAGCACAGATAGCCTACCTGTCTGCTGCCATAACCAAAGGCAGTACTTGATAAATTGGTGGTAACACTGTGTAGGATGATTTCACCACTCAAAGATCCAGAAACAATGTAGCCATCATTCCAGTTATATGCAACACAGGTGACTTCATCCTTATGATCCTGTGGGAAAGGGAGGTTAGAGGGAGTCAGACCTTCCTAATTTATGCTGTTGCAAAAAGCTTCAGCTTGGTTTTTTCTGACCATCTGTAACATTTTAAAAGATTATTTAAGAGTTGTTATGGAATATCACTAAAAACAGCAGCAAAACATACCAAGTATCAATCGTAACAACTCTGATTTTTGCAGAAGGTGGTTTTAATAAACTAGTAAAGATGATTATTTAATTATATACAATATTTTAATATGACAACCACAGAGATATTTACCATAGGTGTTATTTAAAAAGTAAAGTCTCCCAGACACCAGTGATATTTACATACACTTTCTGTTAATCTGATATACTACTGCCAACTTCCCCTTCTGTCACTTTTAGCATCAACACATATATTTACCAACTAGCTTTTCAGTACAGTCATTTGCAATGATGATCTTGTGTATTATGAATATACAGGGGATGACAATTGAGTACTTCTAGCCCAAAAGCTAGGAATAGATATTTAAACTATTGTACTGGCTACCTAGCAGTTTTGCTTCAAACTGTAACTCTTAAAGTCCAAGAAAAAAAGATTAAATCCAAACTGAAGTTTCACAGCCTCTTAAAACAGTGTTGCTAAATGAGGGCAAACCATCTACTGATGGCATCTGGGAGAGATACTAATCTTAAGTTTTGTGTGTCATGAAAGGGCTTTAGAAAATTCATAATGGATCAGTTAGAAGACAACTATCTCCCAGTTTTGCACAACATTAGTTCTGCTACAGTATTCTACAAAAACGTAAGTGTTTTCTCACTTGACATATCAGAAACAGCAAAGCAATTATGCAGAATGCACCTCCTGGAAAAAAACCCCATCAGACAATATCAATAAAATTTTTAAAAATAAGAAGTCTATTCTGAAAATTTAAACATTTATTATTACAGAATTGTACTCTGAAAACACCAAGTTACGTATGTTTGCTAAATTTGTTCTTTAAAGAACGTAAAGAACACAAACTTGAACAAGTCTCGGATGTGCGCTAGCTCTTATCTGTGACCTTGATCCTACAGACACCAGACTTAGAGGAAATATATTTTTTACAGCTGGCAGCAAAACCTGGCAGTGGAAAGCTACAGTTCTTCCTCAGCCAAACTTACCTTTAGGCTGCGGTAAATCTTTCTGGACTTCAAATCCCAGATATTAACGGTGTTATCAAGGCCTCCACTCACAATATGTGAAGAACTAGAATTCAAGCTCACACATGTCTGTTTCGCCTGATAGAGAAAGAGGAAAAAAGCATCTTAAAGATAATTAAGGGATTTATTCAAATCTACTTAAAAGCATATTAGCGTGTGTTTTCATTTTCATCAGCAGAAACAGTCCCACTGACAGACAGACCTATTCATATTCTACAGCCATTTCCTATCAAAAGACATTTAAAATCCAGTCCAGTTTGGACATGCATTTAATACACTTTAAAATGCAAGTACATTAATTAATAAAGCCTCAAATGCTCACATTTCTCCATTCCCATTTCATATTTTGGCACCTTTTCCTTCAATATGCATTTTCCCTTTAAATTACAGCTCCAAAAACTGCAATCATAGGTACTGAGGTTTTTTAAAAATAATCTTAAGGGAAAAAAAACTCTTTAGAAGAAAATCAAGAAGTTGTCTAAGTTACATACTTCACATTCCCTAAACATTACAGAGAATATTATAGCAGCAAACCTCATAATTTGGTTAAGTGATTCTTTTTAAAATAATCACTGAAGTACCAGCTTCTGAAAAAAAAAGTCAATCTTAATGATAGGCCTACATTGAGGACAAATTATTATTCAGTTCCATCATGTTGAAAATTCACTTTTAAGTTCTCAAGATACGAGTGAAGAAAAAACAAGTCCTAATTATTGACATGGTAAAATTGCAAGGGATTGCATTAGTTATACATCAAATTTAGTGAAATCTTCAGGACAAACACTCCACCTTTGAATATGTCTGCTTCAGTGCCCTAAAAGCAAGGTTTGAACAACTTTTCAGAAAATTTCCAGCCCAAATTAGCATTACAACAGCTATCCAAGGAGATTAATTAGAATGGTTTAGAACACTAACAAACTATTTAAGTGACCATGTGAAGAGACTCTTCTAAGTCCAGCTTTTGAAGTGCCAGACTTCCATTTAACAGGGAAAAAGAACCTTGACCATAACACAAATTCTCATTTCTTGCAATTCCAGAAGCTGTTGCGCCAGGAAGAACCTTTACATGGACTCATGTTTTCCAATGTACAGTTCACAGGCATGCAAAATACTGACAATTCATGCTGGAAAATGAAGTTCAAACTTGAGCTCTGTTCCATCTCCTACACATTAGATCACATTTGAACCACTGATTGCCTCAGGTTATCACATTTGCATAACTGCATTTGTAGCTTCTTACTGACAGAACTATTTTAGAAGCAGTATTGTACGCCCTTATGTGTTTCACAATACACAAGGAAATGTTTTTACATGTTTCATAATTCTAACAATACTAAAATTAAATTGATCCCAATATGCAGAATGCAATGCGAAGGGGGAAGAAAATTAGGTAAAAAGCATTACTCATACTTACTCCTTCAGCTATTTCAAAGAGTGAAACAGGTTTGCTTTTACAGCTTGAAATAACTATTTTATCCCCAGCAGCAGAAGCAGTGGCCAGATATCTATCTTTGTCACAAGTTAAGGGCCATAATTGTAGGATACTGGTGATTAATAAAAGCAACAGGAAGTTTCCCTTATTGAACAGAAGACAGATTGGTTAAACAGTCTAAAGCACTGTACCTTGAAGGGACCTAGAAACAGAAACATTAGGCTATTTCCCAAGCTTTCATTAAGAAGCTCTTGAATTAACTACAGCCTTTACTTGCCAATACAAGAGAGAGCAATTTCTTTGAGAGAAAAGATGAGAAATATCCGCCAGGTATTATTTAAGAGCTCTTTACCACTAAGGCAGCTTATCCAGTCTACAATTCTGTTTCTCAACACCCCCAAGTAAGAGCCCCATTTATCACTAGTTCAAAGGAATGTCTGTTGCTGTTAGCAGACTCCGGATTTAAAGAATGGTCATGACAAATGTTAGACTACTTCGCCATACAGTTTCTGGAGTACAATGAGCAGTTGCCAATTTCTCCCACTCCATACTGAGAAAAGAAAAACAAAAGCCCAAAAAGAACCTTTTATGAAACCCAGTACCCCAAAGTTATAAGAAGAACATTTATAGAACTACACAGCAGAGACTGCATCTGCACTGCTATCAAACTGAGTAATCATTTAGTCATCAGGCCAATGCCCATTGTGATATTTGCTCATTTAAGAATAACATGGGTTAATTGGCTGGATTTAGCACAAGAGAACCAGTAGGTAGAGTAGTTCGTGCTACTGCTTTCATTATTTTAAGGCATTTTTTCAGAATTTTACAGAACTATGCAGAACCAAAACTCATGTTTTATCCCTAACCAGTCAAAAGGTCTATAAAGCAAGATACTTCATTGTTTCAGATTTGAGAGATGAAGAGGAGACTTGGTGGGAGGCATGATAAGACAGACTATTTACAGATCAGGCTTACTAGACATATACAAGTGTGTATACACACACATGAAAACATTGTATCTGTGCCTCAATTTCTCTGCAAGCTCCACAGCTAAAACATTCGTGTTCCAGTCGGTGTAACTTTTTTTCTCATACATTGACTTAGAGGACAGACATTCAGAACTTGCAGGACACAGCTGCTATGTACTAGCATCCTTTCCTCCTTCTACACCAAGATGAGGAGGCACCTCCACCTTCTCCTGTGACAGCCACACAAACTGTTCACCTGACAGCCCACTGAGATTTCTCCTATGTTCATCTAACACTTGGCACCTCACATCATTATCCTAGAACAGGCTTTCAAGTCACAGGTGAAAGACCTTACTGGGTCAGATCGATTTTGATGATAAATCAAAACCATCCTATGGATCTTTTCCTACACAAGCAACACGTTTGTGCTTCTCTAAATGCTACAAACAATGAAAAGAAAACCAGTGCCTACAGGGTTAGAGGTAAGTATCACTTACCCCCTCACTATCAAAGACTATCAAAATCAGAGGCTGTTCCAGGAAAAAAAGAGAAATACTTGATTACAATTCTCCTCTCTATACTATGTATAGAATTTTACTACACAAAGCAATTGCTTTTTTCAAGCTTGTCAGTTAATTAAGCACCGTCTTGAAAGCGAATATTATAATCAGCTACCAAAGAAACAAATGAGTAAGCTTTACAATTGGCAGGCAATTCAGGCATATTATAGCCATTAGAAAAGCAATGGCTCCTAAGAGATGAGAAACTTCTTCAAATTATTTAGCACCATGAATTGATTCTGTGAATCCCTTCAAGACAGGGAACCACAAAACTGTGTTCAAAATACATACCAATTTTTATATACAAAACTTTAAAACGTGTCAGGCCTGTGCTTTACAAACATTTTGCTAAAAAAAGGGTAAAAAAAAAAACCCACTGGAATTTTGCAGAACACCCACAAAAATATGGCTGAAACTGGAAAGGATACTATTGCTGGCCCAACATAACGAACTGACTGGATGTGAGGGCGTATGTGGGTTGAACTGCTCCACCACAGTTAGAGATGAAGAATCCCATATTTTAATGTCATCTCCTGATGATGCAAAACGTATGCTTTCTTGCATGGCTGCACCTGTTTTGGCAGAAACAAATGAAAAAAGTGAAAATACATAAAATAAAAATATAAAACAGGCAACCTAACAATTCAAATAACAATTTTAAATGGTACAGCTGAAGTTCTCCTGATAACCATGACCTTTATTTGGAGTTACACAGCCAGTACCATTCAGCTGCATACACGAGTGAAAGCAGCAGACACTCCATGCTTTTGCTGCTTGAATTCTTACAGGAAATGCGTGGTTTCTTTTTCACAAAGCCATCCCCTCTATGGCATCCAGAGACTAAAATGAAGCTATTATCTCTACGGTTCACAGCTGCCTCACCAGGAAGCCCTGAGTATGTGAAGGAGCCATTTCCCACCAGTAGATGGGGATATACAAACCAGAATCAAACTGTTGCGGGGGAAGGCTGGAAATACGGACTAGAGGACTCACTTCAGCGTTCATCTCACCACTCCAAGGGTGTGAATCCTTTAGACTAAACTTCTGACAGCAGAATACGAGCGATAGTGAGTCACATTTCATCGCAGCTTACAAAACAGCACAAAACAAAAAGGCCAAGAACAATGTAGTGCTACTTGTTCTGACTGACACCGTTTTAAGAATTAGAAGATTTAAGAAGGTTAACCGATGCCTAGTTTGAAACGTTGACTCTTAGCTTTTTACTCCTGGTAATTTTAAACTACCAACAAATGAGACCCTAAACGTGAGCCTTCTCTTCAGCTGAAAACATAAGCAGCCCTTAGCCAAAGTTTGCGGGACGATTCCACACAGCTTTAGGCCATTCATTCTTACTGCCGGGAGTGTTAACACCTCCAAACCCTGACAAGAAATTAGAGTCCATATCCGCCTTCAGCCCGCGGAGCCGCTCTCCGCCGCTCCTCCCGCCTCGCACGGAGCTTCTCTCCCGCTCCACACGTCAGCCCCGGTGGCCGCGGGAGGAGCC
>VZRM01001619.1:1132030-1252189 GCA_013397955.1 Grantiella picta
TGCAGCGCCGGGAGCGGCCGGAGCGGCCCGGGTCGCTCACCGGGCCCGGCCCGCTCCCTGCCAGCGGCCCGAGGAAGGCGGCGCTGGCCACGCTTTGGCATTAAACCCGCCGCGGGTGCGTTTGAGGGGCAGCGCGTCCGGCGTGTGCCGCGTTCTGAACTGGAAACGCAGAGGAAGGGCTGTGCTCCAGTGCTGAGCACAAGGCATCCTGCACAGCGGGCATCTGGCATGTCCTGCATCTGGGACACGGGGATACCATGCTGGCAGAGCGGGATAAATAACAGCAGTTAATACACTACTTCTAGTAACACCAGCTAATAAATCATTGTTGCATCTGTTTCCTGACTTGGAATGTAACTGTATTCTGGTCATGCCGAGTTTTACAGAAGGAGGGGCTTTTTTGTTATTTTCATCTGGGAAAACAAAACGTAGCACTTCTTTAGGATAGCATGTATTTTCACTACGTCTGTTTTCTGCCCCTAAACACAAAATTACTTACTAAATTATTGTCTATAAAGGTATATTAGACATGGTGCCTGTAGCTGTACTGTTTCTGTAGACACCTGCCTTGGAGAGACTCTTTACCCTGTGTACCCTCAGAACCAGTGTAGCTGAAATGCTCGATTAACTTTCCTCTTCTGATGGTGTCTTGATTTTCCAAGTTCATTTAATTTCTAGTCTGTGTAAGTGAACTCACAATCAGGAGAAATCATGCCACTGTTACATAAAATGCTATTATTTCCCTACAGCAATGAGGACCATTTCTTTATTGTTTCTATTAATCCTCATTAACCAATCATTAATAATAATTTCTATCTTCTATCTGCCTTCTCAGCTGAGTGTTAAGGGATCCACAGCATTCCTACAAGTCTTCTACTCTCATTCCACTTTATTGTCCTGATTTGCTGCTAAGCCTGTCACGTTTCACTTCTGAGGCCAATACTTGTTATTCCATCCTAGCTTCAGTACAGAGAATCAAAAGCCTTTTCTTTCCCACAACCATATCCTCTGGCTTTTTTTTTCTATCTCCTCCCTGTGGAGCATAACTGTTTACAGACAGGTAGGTGAGTACCTGCCTTCCTAGCCCTGAAGCCTTGAAGATGAACAATTAAAAACTTCAGGGGTTTGAAGTAAACACTATCAGCATGTTTTGCTTCATTCTCTAACAGACCCTCAATTAAATCAGTTTTTCCTGCAGGTAGGAGCTTTGCTGGCTTTTTTTTTTTTTTTTATGCCATTGCCTGTGCTGTGTTTCTTCTTGGTAAGGAATCACTGGGACATGTTAGTGTATCCTAACGTGTTTGGGGAAAGGACCACTGCAAGAAGCCCAACTCTTTAAGCAGAGTGGTGCTGTTCCCTGCCATCTGTGCAAGGCAGGGAATTCCCAGAAATTGTGCAAGGTTGTAAAAGAGACTCCTCAAGAAGGTGCCCTCACAGCTGAGACAGATAGACCTGATTTGGAAGGAAATCACCTTGCAGGTAGAAGGGAAATCCTCCTCATTCCAGCTTTCGAAATGAGGAGAATTGGTCCGTCTCTGGGAATCTCAGCCTCATATAAAGGCTGTGACTAGTGATCATGTACAGCACTCCTACAGGAAACAACTTCTATCTGCCAAGTGCAGGATGCACGCCTTTCATCGAGCTTTTTGCTGCATGCATGTTTAGATTTGAAACTGATTTTAAAATCCTGTCCATTTCCTACTACTGGGAAGAAAAGATGGCAGTTGCATGGAAATGTGGTGTGGAGAAATGCAGCCTGGGCCAGACAGTGGAGGCCTTGAGGAGTGGAGGCTCAGGATAAAGCAGAGGACGGCAGGCATGGGAAGGGAAGGGATGGGGCACATTTCCCTGGTGCTGGAACCCCCATGGCTACCAATGATTCTCCATCAGTTGAAGACTTGCAGACCTCGTGCTGGACAAAAACAGTTTTCATGTGTATCACAGCAAACAAACCCAAGTACCTAACATGTAAAATACCATACATACCGAATTTAGATATAACAGGTAACTGTAAACCCACGGACAAAGTGCAAGGTCTGAAAGTGTGTTAAACATATACCCCAAACTGATCCTAGAGCAAGGGAGAAGAAAATATCAACATTGCATTTTTCCTGGCCCATGACTCCAGATGTAATGGAGTCACTCCCTAACAGCTCCTCACACACACTAGGATGAAACCACTGACCTTCAGACCCAGGGAAGCAGTGGAAGTGTGAGCAATACACAGGTGAAGAGAGTTTATATAATAATTTGACTCTATTATTACTATTATTGTTAAAACTTTTGGGGCATAGAAGTATTCTCTCTTTCCCCATAATAATTAGACCTGGATTAATAACATTTCTTGGATAAAGCTAAGATTTCAACTATACTAAAACATTTCTGGCTTTAAGCATACATTGATTTCCTCTTTGCCCATAAACAAGATCTTCATTGTAAGGACAGTGAGATTAGGCTCTGAAGGATGAGCCACAGAGTTCCAGGGGAGTAAGACAAGTCAGGATATGGGAAAAAAGGCCTGAATTTCTTTATGGTTATAATCGTTCTTTAGAGTGGCTTTGAAACCACTTTAAAATTGGTATTATCCCATTTGGTAGTGGAATCATAGGAACGTAACCGAGCTAATTAATATACTGCATATTGTATGATGATAAAATGTATACAGTAATTTCACAGGATAGAATCTTGACTTTCACTGCTAGCTCCGCTGTATAGTAGCTATATGATGCCAGAATCCATGGGGAATGAAGCAAGCATCACTGCCAAGAAGCAAGGAGCTTTGCCTAGGACACTGAAACATTTTGGTGGCTCCTGAAATGTTCTTTTCAACTCTGGATGTCTGGCCAGGGGCTAAACCAGCCCTGTAGGTGCTCTGTGTCTTCACAGACTTTCACCCTCCCCACCAGACTATAGGGCTGGCTCTGCTAGCTCATGATTATTCCTTAGGTAGCATATTCTGGTTCTGCACTGAGAGTTTTGGTGTCACTTGCTTCAACACACTTTCTTTTTTTCTTTGCACATTATGTAGAATCCTAAATCATGCTGGGATGGGAGACAAATGAGAATAATTCCAATTATCTCTGGGGTTTCAAAGTGGAAAATTAAATTGTGGTGGTAAATATTTGACTTCAGCACTTGCCTCTGGACCCTTTCACCCACACTGTTTTAAAGATTAACCTATGCTTCATATTTTCACTTCTCTCATTTAATGATGTACTCAGTATATTTAACTCAAAGAAAACCTTTGGCAAGCATAAATGGATCTCTCTGCTGGCTTAATTAGTTCAGCATATTAGCCAACAATTAATTCTAGTTCCATCGTTATTATTTAAAAGAATCTTCCTTCTTGGATTTCACTGAAAATGGATTTGGAAACAAATGACTGTTCCCTTTACAGTATGTCTTGACTGAATAATAGCATAAATACCCTTCCTCTTTCATTCAAGGATCTGAAAATATTTTCCAAATGTTGATGCAGAAAACCTAAATTCCCTCACTGATGAGGGGATTACTGTTATCTTCAGATAAAGAAACTGAGACATAGTGAGGGTAATTACTAGGATTATTTGGTTAGATTGATGTCATCCAAAAACCAGATATACACTTTGCACAACAAAAAAATAATTGTGCATCAGAGCTGTAGTGGTATTTAAAAACCAGTCACATACAATTGGATAAATCTGTGTGAAATTACTGATTTCCACATCATAAAATTAATTTAACCAGAAATAATTTCAAGTCACTGTATATTTGTAGGCATGAGAAATCCTGTGAATGCCTTGAATATATAACATCTTTCAAGACAGCAATATAACTTATAACTGTATTGAAACGGTATTTGAAAAGTAAAATATTCTAAAATCCATTCAGACCTTTCAATATTAACCTCCCTGTTCAAATTCAATTTGACACCTAGCATGTTCTTGATGATACAATTTTTAATTACAGGACCAGAAGCTAGTTTTGTTCTCAGCATTTTTGCCTCATTCAGTTCACAGAACAGAAAATACCCAAAGAATTTTAAAAACCTCAAACACCTCTTTTTACTGTTCCTTAGTTCTTCATAGGTCTTTCTTATCCCTCACCCAAGGGGATGCACTGAGGATAAAATGTCATTCTTTTCACAATATTTCAGAATCTCCCTGCAGTGCACTCTCCCTCTCTTTGTCCTTGCCCCATCCCACAATTCATCAGATAGGGAAGCACTATCCATTCCTTCCACAGATGTAGAATGGAGAAATATTTCAGTTAAAATTTTAAAAGAATTGATAAACATGCCAGTGGCTCAAAGCTATCAATATGGTAAGTAGCTCTTTGGCATTGTTGTACAGGGCAGATCATAGAGAAGACCTTCCCACAGCAGGAATGTCTTCCCTTGCATACTGAAATCCTCCTTCCTCCTCTTCCTTTTTCATTTTGGACAGTGACACAGACAAGTATTCTAAGAAAATCTAATTCAGCATGGTGCTGACACAAATTTATTCTGGTTTCACATATTGAAAGCTTTAGTCTCCATTCACTGGTAAGGAAAAACCCACCCAACTGCTGTAATACATAACCAAGAAACAATTTACTTTGCAATTAACTTTATACTTTTTTTCTGTGAGATTACTGGAGACATTTAGGTATGAGCTTCTTTCCTCACATGCAGATTTTAACTAAAGAGTTTAATTACATGCTAGAAGAAAAATGTTTTCTCCAATGTTTTCTTCTGAAACCTGCATTGAATACTTTATCCTTTGTTTATGACAAAAAAATCTGCTGCTATGGATACGGTGAGCTCAATGTTTTAATGTTACTATTTCACTGTGCTATGTTAAATGATATTATTTTTCTTTCAAAAAAAAATCTTAGACAGTATGCATTATAAGAAAGTAAGTATAGTAATGCATTTTAAATGAATATGTAAAGGCTTTTATTTAATATTTCTCTTTCAAGTACAGGAATTATAACAAGGTCCAGACAGGCAGCAGAAGAAACACCTTGTCTGGTATAGAACTTCACTTCCATTTTCACCTGGTGTTATAGCATGTTTTACAAATATTAATTAAACTGCATAAAAGTCCTATGATAATCCTCAAGGTGACTCCAAACAGAAAAAGAAATGTTTATTGTTTTTCAAAAGCACAATGAAAGACTGAAGAGCTTTTTTTCAAAAAAAAATAAAAAACCAACCCTGCAATTTCCTACTTGTTCCTCATAAAAGAAAAATGAGTAATGTCAATTTTTATCTTTCCTGCTTTTTGAACAACTGCAGAACAATAAACTCTTTTAATGAAAGAATAATGCTAAGGACTATCTCCTCCAAGCTGGCTGTTTGACAGTTGAGTTAAATAATCATAATCAGTTTTAAAATTGTCTTGCAAAAATAACTGCCCTATCAATTACTCACTTTTTCCTTTCTTTTTATCTTTGTATCACAATCCTTCTAATTTTCCTACTGCCCACAGCATTCCAGAAAAGAGTACACAAAATAAAAAACAGCACAACTTTTAAACAGCTACACATAACACAAATACATCTGTTACAAGAATGAAGAAAAATACGAGAAAACTTTACTCCTTTTCTTCCTGTACTGGTTACATTTAAGATACTCATTATGCTGAATCTTACCTCTTCTTACCTCTTCCTCTCTAAAAGAAACTTCACTCAAACAGGTAACATTTTTCTGAAAAGCACAAGCCAAAGTAAATCTGCAATTTCCAAATAGCTCAAAAAAAAAATTATTGTTTTATCACTGGGCTACAGTACATGAAATGCCTGACTGAAGTGAAAGGGACTGGCATTTTTCACAGGAAATGAACCCAGAAATGGTAACCATTAGTGCTGAA
The DNA here is from genome assembly GCA_013397955.1 of Grantiella picta. Lineage (NCBI taxonomy): Eukaryota > Metazoa > Chordata > Aves > Passeriformes > Meliphagidae > Grantiella > Grantiella picta. Next base: position 1,137,862 of record VZRM01001619.1, read on the forward strand.
TTTTCATGGCAGCCCAAAAACATAACTAGTAATAGGGTAAGTATCAAAGAATTCCTGCCCAAAGCCCTATGTTTTTGGCTGTTTGTTGCAAACAAATCAATGTAACTAGCAAAGGAGTGCCTGGCCTTGGGATGTGAGCAAAACCAAAGTGCCATGACCCCTCTCTGATCCACTAACTCACTTGTTCATGTCAAATTCTCCATCTGAATCACTGGACAAGCATATTGCCTTGGGTGGCTGTTGTTTGTACTCATTTGTGTTTCTTGAGTGCTTTAAAAGTATATTTACAGCAACATTCAGAGAGGTTCCCTTAGCTTTTTAGAATGATATAAAAAAATGCTTTGTATTGTACCATTTTATCCTTTGTACTGCCTCGTTGTGGGGGGGAGTTGTTTATTTGTTTTGGGGATTTTGGTTTTTTTTTTTTAATGGTGTGAAATGGTAAAGACATCTGAATTATCACTTGCACCCTCAACAACCTGAAATGCTAGTTTCCAAATAGATATATAAAAGACAAAACTCAGTGATGATTTTAGCCCCCCCAAAAAAAATTCTCAACTTCAGAAATAATACCAACTTATGACAACTGCAAAAACAATTTAGAAAATGCTGATGAGAATAAAACTTAAGGGAAAAGGAAATATCTATTAGTGGGTGCTAGAAGGCTACAAACCTATTCAGCTTTTCTAAACAATAAAAAATTATTGAAAAGCTATAAAATCCTCCTATTAAGAAACTACTTATAAAGTGTTTAATTCCTAAAAAATCAAGTTAATTTTAAAACTATTAATGTTCAAATAATTACAAATAAGCTAAAAGTGAAAATTATAAAATGTAACAGGAGCCAAATCCTGGTGTGATTAATGAAGTTGTTACATACACATTACAATGTAAGTCTAAGCCTGTAGCATTCAGCTAATAACTGATTAAGTTATTGCAAAATTGCAAACTAGCATTTAGTGAAGCAGAGAAATGATCCAATTGAAAAGACTTCCTTCAGTTATTATACATCCATTGGCAAGATCAAACATATCTTCCAAGTTTCTTATTGATTGAAAAGTAACATCAAATGGGATCTGAAGGAAAAAAAAAGAAAACATACCAAATGAATAACTTTAATAAATTTAGAAGTACTAAAAAGTACATATATACAAACGGTTCCATATAAAGCCGGATTTCTGAACTACAACCAATGAATAAGTTAGAAACTCTTATTGCCTCAGTATAAATTCGTGGTAAATGACATCTCTTGCAGGAAACTAGTAAAACAGGATTCAAGGGAGGAAACATTTATGAACAGTCTTGCTCACAAAGTTTATCATGATCATCTGTAGGTAAAATGAAGAGCGTAAAATTGTTAGTAATTTGGAAGGCTTTTCCTAAGATGAGAATATGAAGGAATTGAGCTAACAGTAAAAGGTGAAATAGAGGGCAATGATAAACTGGTTCATGTGTCCATTGAATAGGGAGAACTATTTAACTGATTAAGGTACCAAGAGGAAACAATTATAGGAAGAGAAGCTTGAAACAGGCTACCTAGGGAGTTTAATTTTCAATGCAATTATTTTATTTATAAATTTACTTTTAACATTCAAGATTGGAGTTTCCAAACACTACACTTTATCTCACTCAAGGACATAGCTATCATTAAATAGCATTAAAAACAAGCAGGGTGATAATTTTTTATTCTTAAAACATGAGGAGTCAAATAATTTTAAATGAATAATTCAATGAAAATGTGCTTTTTCCATTTATAAATATAATCCAGGGCTGAATCAAAAGTACTGTAAGACATGCAGACAGAAAAAACAGAATCAGAGAAGGTGGAAACACGTAGGTATGTGAGAGCTCAGACAATGAGAAGAGAAATACCACAAATTAGAACTGACTTTGTCCAATTAATTCACCAGAAAATGAGCAACAAAAGAGTGTTTGGTGGGGGAAAATGGTGAAAAACTACATACAAGAAATTAATCTTCTGCCTTCTCCGGCATGCTTGAAAACAAAGGTAATGTACTACTCTGGTGTACACAGTCCCTTCTCTGACCTTTCTGTCTCTAGCTGAGATGGGGTAATGCACACTTACAACTTATTTGAAAGTTTGGAAATGCTACTTTGAAATATGCTATACGTGATGAAGTGGTGAACAGCATACAAGTTCTGTTGGTCTCAGAAGATGATAATATCTTGAAGGATTAGGCTTCAGCTGCTCAACCAAAACTACCATATCTAAAAGCATCTTAGTTTGAAGTTTGTATTCGAAACTTCGTGATGAAAAGCTTTGTGATGTTCTACCTGTTGAAACATTTTAGCTTGGTGTGGAATTTAGCAAGAATAAAACATCATATTCTTTCTGGAAGAACACCACTAAATCAGCTCCCTCACTTCCATCGTAGACCCACAAAGAGAAACAGGCATAGTGAAAGGAATTCACAAGAATTTAAACAGTTCCAGGAAGTCTCCATGATTCTGTGAAAATTTGTCTGTATCTCTCCCTAGGAATCTATCCAATCTAGCTGCCATGGAAGATACCTCAGTGGGACTCTGAGAAGTACAGCTTTGCAGAATGGATGTGCGTGTATTCTCATGCATTGATAGAGCCAGATTGAATGATATGAAGGTCTGGGAGCCATTTGAGAGAGAACTTCAGGGTGGATAACACAGGATGGCAAGAATGTGCAATATGTGTCAAAGGCAGGTGTGTACTCTCAGGTTCCAGACTGCAGCACAGCACCACAGATTCTCTCCTCTGTAATGGGCCCTTGCCCAACTGCTCTCAGATAAAACTCAGGATTCTTTTCTTGTAGGAACAGCTTTTTGATTGGAAGAGTACAGTGGATTCTTTTTCCATTATCATTCCATTGTGAACAATTACTGGCAAGATATTTGAGGATTAGTTTGAGGGAGTGGTATGTTACAGTGGCTTCCAAAATCTTCCATGGAGTCCCTTGAGCCCTGGCAGCTGTGGTCTTTTCCTGACCCCCCCTAAAGTGACTGAGAACACTAAGCAGCACTGCTCCCCACTATGGGCCAGTTCCCACACTCTCCTCTGGGATCCTAACTGCACTGGGTAAAAAGATTAGTAAAATGCATTGTCCAAAAGCATGGACAAAAAATGGCATGCTATCTCTCAAAACATGTCATGGGCGAGGCAGAGAAAGCTAAGGAAAATAGAAGAGTCAAGCCTGAATAACTGCAAAAATGCAAGAATGGAAAGAAATTGCATTTGACAATTGCATCATGGAAATTCACTGGAATCTTTGTAAACAAGGACCAGAGAGTGGTGGATAATCTGTATTAACCATTGTGAGCAAAATCCCCTTTCAATACATTTTTGTATGTATGAAAAGTTGATTCTAATGAACAGTGAAGATATTCACAGTTTGTAATCATGCAGATTTGTATTTTATTTGTAAAGATGACAAAATAGAACCAAAACAGAAAGCCCAACAATGAGGGGAAAAAATGGGAAGATACTTAGTGGTATAATCCATGTTTCAGTTTGACTGAACAATTGTTTTATTTTAGAAAACATATTTTTACTCTTAATGAGAACAACATACCTCAGTTAATGGCGAGGACAGGGCTGGAACAGACAGCAGTGCTTTGACTTCAGATAAACACCTTTTAGCGATTTCCTAATTGTACAAAACAAGAAAAAGCTTGTACTATCTGTGTAGTACAAACATATGCTGTACTATCAGTCTCCTCCGATAAGCTAACAGATGGCTCAGCCTCACAAAATTTTTCAGAATATTCAAGTTTTAGGTTATTCTAATTGAATTCACAGCAAAATAAACCTTAGCTGATGAATATAAATTTTCTGCAACACAAATAGTTGTGTTTCCTGTACAAACACAAGTGCCCAAGCCTAGCAGTTTCTACTAAGGCAAAATTGCCCCTAGTTCAGGTTTTTAATCCAGTGACTGAGCATACTTTTGCTACGTGTTTGCTGAAGATATTATAAACAAACACCCTGACAAGATGATATTTATACATGTATAATGCATAGCGTGTTAATCTTATTAGTATTCTAAACATTGTTTTACCAATTACTGACATGTATTAATGAATGTTTGAGCAAACACCTTCAGGTAATCAGAAACACCCACTAAAGGACAGCTCTGTCTACCCTCCTGAAAACTGTGATTGGCCAAAATACCATTTCTTCTCCAAGCTGGTCAAAATACAGCCTCGTAATAATGGCACAGTGCACAATTGTCACTGTTTCACAGCATCCATCAGACAAAATGACAGCCTCTACATCATTAATCATTTCACATAATAGATATAAAGAGAATCCTGTCACATGATAAATGTCTCCCACTTTGAAAATAAACGTCTATTTTGCCTTGGCATTTATCAAGCAGCTCTTATGCTGTGGCAACATTCTATTCCAATGACATTATCTCAAACAGACCACATGGAAAATTCTGAAATTACCTTTTGTGTGTGTCTATGGGGGGAGTTATTTGCTTGCGGACCATATTCAGCCTTGCTAATAAAAAGAAAAGAGGAAGATGGCACAGAGAAAATCAAAATAAATTCAGTGCCAGTTTTAGTCCTCTCTCAGTGACGTTATTAGAAGGTTCTTATTTCAGAAACCTCCACTGCCCCTTTTACATTGAAGATGTAGTAAACGGTTGTTTAAAAAGCACTTTTGGGTTGATCGCCATGCTAATTTGACAGACTGCCAAAAATTTGCAGATGTAGATTACTATAAATTAGGTATCAGTTTCCAAATCTATGTACCTGAAGAGGTAGCCTGTATTTTCAAGTGGAAGGTTGAAAATGCCTGGGGTTTTTTTGTACAGTGACAAGCAATACATAAGGAAAAGTTAAATGTTAAATAAAGAGTGAAAGTATTTCAACTTTTCTTTAAAGAGGCGAGGGAAGCTTAATGTCTGCCTTTATGCCTGCCTTCCAAGTTACCTGTCATTTATTTCCCCAAGACAGACATCTTAAATCAAGTCAAACATACATAAGAGCAGAACTGTTCTTACTTACTTCTGTTTTTTCATCAAGATGCACTTTCTCATCACTCATTTTGGGCTTATTTGAAGGACTTATTTTCAAAGCTTCACTTTGTTCAAGAAAACTTGTAGGTACTGAAGTTGAAAAGCTTTTAGAACCTTGCATCAATATTTCAACTTGCTCCTTCAGATCAGACAATTTCTTCCTTAAAGAAATAATTCTAAAAGAAGAAGTTTTTCATTATTGCTGTTATAAAACAACAATATTTGTTGTTTCCAGGTTATAATTAAGCTGACCTAGCTTTTATTACATATTGATTATGTTCTACATTTCGTTTCAAGACTGATCTCATAATTTTACAAAAATAAGTTTTCTGTTCAATAAAGTGGAGATATGGAATGCATTAGCTTTTCACATTAAAAATGGAAAGAAGTACTATTTTAGGAATGCCTCTTGAAGAAACAGCTTTTTCATCCAACCAGCACAAGGGTGGCAGAGGCTGCACATCTTTTTGGCCTGTTATTCCTTCCTTTCCACCCACTCAGCAGTACCAAAAATTTTAAGACTAGATTAATGACATGGGAAAGGTAATGAAACATGCCATAGGATGTAAAATTAAGGGCTGAGTCTGGCGCTACAATGGAGAAAAATTCTTGCAGAGTTGAAATATGGGATGGTGAAAGTGGGAGATCCAGTGAGAGAAGGGGAATAGCTGCTGGGAGTGCTTCTTAGATCTGCTAAATTGCTATGCCAGTGTAACATAATTAGCATATGTTACTTGGTTCTTTAATAATCAAAACTAAAATGCTAATGAATGCATTGAAAAAGCAACTGTTTGGATGGGTTAAACACTGTGTACAACATCTTACAGTTTTTATAGCGAAAAATCTTTGAAAAGCAAAAATGAAGGCTTTTAAAGATTTACAGCCCTTTGATATTTTGTACTTTATTTTCTCTCATCCTAAAGGGCTGATTGATCTTTAATACAGCATGAAATGACAGGATAGAGTCAGTGATTATTTACCTAGCCAATGGAATCCACAAGTGGCCTGAAAACACAGACGTTGAACTGAAAATCTTGATGTTGCTGATCTTGACAGGGTTTGTATTATAGGCATAAAGCAACAAAACCTGTAAAAGACAAGGAATGGGTAAGCTGTAATGCAGTAGGGTATAGGACACCTGAGCTATTTCAGTGATAAAAGATTATAATAAATATCAAATACAGTGTACTGATGAACTCTTAGATAACTGACCTTCAAAAAAGAAGGGACTGTGGCTTCACGTGAATTTGTACTATACTCAGTTTTTAATTATTTTAATTATTAATGCAATTTCTGTGGGTTTAAAAATTAGGTATTCCCCACAGAGTCACTATCAAAATCCCAGTGTTGTCCTGATCCTGCTCAGTCATGTGCATGGCTGTCATCACGCTAGGTTTAAATCCATGAAGTGTGCATAACTCACCAGTCTAATAAAGATGTACCAATATAAGAAAATTAAATAGAATGTTTTCATCTTTTGCTGCAATATTTTACTAGTATCGTTGAAAATATGCTTCCTAGTGGTAGCTGAATATTTTGATTATACGGAAAATGTCAAGAATATGGCATTCATGCATTAATTGTTTTCAAGTGCTGTCTCTGGACCTCTACTGATCTGTATGGCCATGCTAAAGTAACCTGCAAAATCATGTTAAAAGGTACATTATGTGCTTTAATTTCACAGGGCTTCTATCAGTTTACTGATGGAGATAAATGGGTCTAATGGAAATTTAGTCACTGATCTGCTATTCCAAAAAGCTTGGGGATCATGGACTTTTACTGCAGTAGCAGAGGTTTTGCTCACATGTTGTTCCCTAGTGTAAAACAAATAGAAGATATATACAAATTCCATATCATAGTCTCTTGCATTCCTGCAACCCTCCCATCTCTTTCATCTTCCATGTTTAGTTGGATCTTTTAGGAAAATGAGGTTTACAAAATCCCATTATCCCCATATATGTGTATCTTTGCTCTTCCTAGAGCTTCCCACCAAACAATTATTCGAATAGATCAGTCAGGTCTACCCAGACTTAGAGAGGAGGTGTTCAAGACATCAGGGATCTGCAACAGGCATGAATGCAACATGGCCTGGGAGCTCTGTATGGGAAACAAAGTCTTTTTTTTGGCTTGCCAACAAAAGCTGTCAGAGTATTCTGTTTTCCTAAAGAGCAGGTTTGCAACAGAATAAATATATATAGCTCCCTGCTGTCCAGCTTGCCTATCAGCATCTGGAAAATTCAGCTGAAAAGCAGGTAGCTCATAACACAAATATTCATTGGATATGAGACTAAATTTGCTCCACTACCAAAGGAACTGCTTTGCTCTAGTTATACCTTTGTTTCTGTATCGTTTGATGGCTTTGCCACAGAAGGAATGTACCACTGAATGTTAATTTCATTATTTGAAGCACTTGCTGCCCTGTTCTCTGTCTGCCTCTCCTCTTCTGCAATGACAGGAACCGGAGAATCTGGTCTCACATGTGACACCTCTGAGGTATCTTCAGTAACTTCAAGAGATGCCTGAAACACAAAATAAAGGTTTAGATTATATTTTCTGTAGTAAAACACACAAAATCTGTTATGATCTGGTGTCTACTGCAATTAGTATGATTTTCATTCCTGCATGAAAATATGTTTGTTTAGATAAATGGGTAGTTTTAAAAAGTGTTCTTTTTACCAATTTAAGACTTTTCAAATGACACATTTCTAAAGGTAATGTAAAGGATCCGTGGGCTGACTTAGAGATACCCACAGTCACGATGATTGCTGACTTTGACTTCAAGTCATTATGGCATTATGGTTTTTTCTCAAATATATTGTTTAGCATACTGACAATACAAAATTTAGTGCTGAAAAAGTTATTTGTCAGGTATACATATTGATAATTAAAATAGTATTCTGAACATTATAACAATGCTTTTTTATGTTTAACTCTGCTTTCTCAGCTGTGAAAGTAACAAAGGGTGACACCTGCTGAAAATTCAATCACTTAATTTGTGAGGATTTGTTGTACTTAATAAAATACACTTGGAACATTAGCATGGCATTCATCAAATAGCTACTGTTGGCAGTCATTTACCAGGGAATTAATGCAGGAATACTGTCAGCCAACATTCATTCATGAACAAAACCTTTCCTTAAATTTGTGAAATATTTGATTTAAAGGCTGAACAGTAACACACCATGTCTGCTTTTTAAAGTATTACACAGATCCGCAAAGAACAGTGGCCAGAATTCACGTTTCCAGGGAATATGGAAGCTATTTGAAAAGGTCCTTAATGTCTCCATCGATTCCAAAATGTGGACATGGAAAACAGCTGCCTGGGGAGATAGTTCTTTTCAAATTTTGAATGTTCACTGCTGAAAAAAAATGGAGAATTTTACCTACTTTCTTTACAGAAAATTCAGCTCATGACCACTACAGGGCAATAAATCCACGTGAGCAGAAAATGGATTTTTCACAATAACTTAATCTTATGCCATTAAGCCAGTTACCATCCCAAACCAATACTTAGAATTGAAGATAACCATGAACCTAGGCATGCAGAAACCATGAATTCGAGCACATGAATGTGCCTTCAGTGTCCATAATCCATGGAATGCCATGAGGTGTGCATGGAGGACCCACCTGGTACAGACATCTTCCACAGTCAGGACCTTTAGCTCAGTAGTGAATCACCCACTATCCTGCTAGCACGGTGTGTGAACAAAACTAGGAGAAAACACCTATATGGAGGTGGGAAGAACCCAATTAATGCTGTGCCCCTGAACTAGAGCTCTTAAAATTCCATTTTATGCTATATATTTCTTTCTAAAATGTATGCTGTGGTTTTGGTTTTTTTCCACTGAACTGCATCTTTTGTTTTTTTATTCATATTGAGTCTTTTTGAAGAAGGGCATTACAACTGCTATTGTCAATCTGGTGGGTTTCTGAATTACATACATAAATATTTGTTTATTCAACTTTCTCAAAAGCCTGAAAACAACAGTCTTAGTTAAGTATTTCCAGTCCTACTAACTATCACGAAGCAGAAAAACAAGCATGCAAAATTAAGAGGGCACAGCATTTTAATTATAGACATAATATAATTTATAGACATAATGTAATTTGGATTCTTTGTTCTGCAGACCTTTAAAAAACTTCAAGAGTCAAAAATAGAATACAGGGATAGATGTAAATGAAACAAATTCAGATATAAAAATCATTCTTTCAAAAAGTATATCTATTTGTACTGTTAAAACTCACAGTAAAAAATTACAGTTACATTTTAAAATAACCTATGTAACCTTCTGAATAGTTAAAGCTTCTAAAAATGTTGTGATCAAAATCAACTTAGAATTTAAAAAGTAAGAGAAGCTTAGAATTTAAAAAGTAAGAGCTTTATGCTTGTTAGCTGTCTACAACAGTGAAGTTAACACATGATTATGCAGCTTACACCCATCATGAACATGACAGTGAGCTCTGAAGCTTATTATTCTAGGACACTGTAATACTAATTATGTCAAAAAAAGAGCAGACAGAGTAAAATGATTTTTGATATATGATGGCTGTTATAAATGTCACATACCATATATTTACAATTTATTCAGTGGCACAGTCAGCTCTTTGTTGGGAAATGAGTAATGATATGCTGTCCCACACTGCAGAAAGTTCACCAACTCTAGACAAGCTACTTTCACAGAAGTATTTTTATTCATTTTTATGACACACCAAGTTCTCCCTCCTCAAGGCTCCCCTGTCTCCATGTAATACTGAATATAACAGTTAAAAAAATAAGCCACAGTGATCTGTCATTTTAATTTTTAGTATTAGGATAATTATTCATTTGAGAAGTGGGATGGAGAAACTTTGAAGACAATTACTTCTACACTCGATCTTTAAACACAAATTTCATTCAATGTTCAAAACGTGCCATGGTCACTGTAGAATGCAGAAGTCTAATTCAAGATTTATCTGAGTAATATATTCTGAGTTGCCTACATTTGAAAGCCCAAATAGACTGCTTGCAAGCCAGAGATCTAAAAGAGTTGACTTTCTAGCCAGCTGATAATCAGCAAAAAATTGGCATACAAGACCTTCAACAAATTTTGAAAAAATATAATGTACATATTTTTTGAAAATAATGCTTTTATTATAGACTAAATTAACAATATAGAGAGTGGTATGTACAAATTACAAAACTCACATCAGGACATTTTTGGTATGAAATATGGAGATCTACAAGATTTAAAACCTCAGTCCTACTGAGTAACACCAACTTGGTTAACTAATAAAAAAAACTTTTAAAATCATTCTGCTTAATTGTCTAGGATATAAATACACAGGCTATGGAATGGAGATTATTTTTGCTGGAATGACTAAAACAAGGATATTTGCATTTGTTAACTACATAGTTCACTGCTTGCACAGGATTTTGGTTTTGTACTGATCCTCTGCATAAATAATTTCATTCTTCTGTAGTGCTCCCAGAAATATCACTATTGGAACTACCAAGAATCTGAAGGAAACACCAGCATAATATTTTTGAAACATTAGAAAGAACATAAGTACCTCTGAAGAATGAGCTGGACTGCTGAGTGGCATTTCTACATCATGTAGTTCTTCTGGAAAATTCTCAATACAACACATTGAATATTCAGACAAATTCTCTTCAAGAAAGGAATGCATTTGTGCTATGCGTAGAACAATCCCTGTGTCAGAAATCAAACTAAGGTGTCCATCTCTTCCAGAAAGTGATCCAGGTCCTGGGTTTGGGGCAGTTTTTAAAAGACATTTTTTAATTTACATCATTATTTCCCATTAAAATTTCAAATTACTACAGCTACTCTATATTCATAAATTTTGAAAATAAAATATATAAATAGATTCAATATCAAATAAATGCATTTCCAACAATTATACTGATTGTCTTTACATATTACTAGCTTATGCAATTTGTAATTTTTCACCAGTGATCAGATAATGAAACAAATCTATCCAGACATTATAAAGTAGCATAAAACAGATTTATGTAAGATATGATCTAAGTTTGATCTAGAACTAAAAATACATATAGATTATGAATTTTTTAGAAATGTTTCAGATGTAGTAATAACAATTAAGTTTTGAGGGAGGTCTTTCTGGTATTGTGGAGGCTTGTGAATAACTAGGAAGAAAAGCAGTAATATCTTCACTTACAGCACTTGTAAACTGACATAAATCTTGATTTCCATGAAGATTTTTTCACATTTATACAATTTAAAGGAACTCAGAATTATGCTATTTCAGATGATAGCCTTTGAATCTGACACTGTTGGCCCACAAGAGCAGTATCTCACCTATAGCAGTTTACTAGAAGGAAATAAAAATACATACCAAACAGGTTTGTGTTATAAATTCTTTTTAAATAACTGTGGTAGCGTATTATGTGAAGCCATGGTATTGTATCTTTCTTCTGGCTGGCCTTGGTGGCAAGACTTTCTGTTCCTTCACTTTTGCTCTGCTTGTCTTCTATGATTTGTTTGTCTTCAGTAGAAGATGCTGCGGGACTTTCAGAGACACCATTGTATCCATCTGCAACTTCAATATGAGTTCAAGAACATACATGAAGTAGTTGGAATTCCAAAGCTATTTCTGCATTGTGTTGGAATTGACTAATCTGTAACTCAAAGCATAACTTGTGAACCGGGTTGTATTTGCCATACAAGAAAATTTTTTTCTATTCTGCTTTAATATTAGTTGGAATAGTAAAGAAATTGTTTTTCACGTCATGGGTAGGAACCTTACTGGTCCTTGCAAGAAATTAGAAAGGGTAGAGAGCAAAGTGCATTCTCTCCCTCTGAATTTGAATATAAAAACCATATTTCTACACATTGTTCAACAGAAGACATTTATTAAATGGAAACAACATGAGGAGTCATCAGTCATAAATGTGGCAGTTGAAGTTCCCAGTTACATTGACCCAAACTCAGAAGAGTTAGGTACTCTGAAATGTTCATTGTTAGCTTTAATCTTGTCCCTTTTAGATATTAAAACCATTTTCAATAAAATGTGTTCTTAACTGTGAAATAAAAAGATAATCTTTTTTTTGTGCTGCCTACAAGCTGTACATACACAAAAAGAGAAAAAAAAACCAGTACAGATATCACTACATAATGCTCATATTCAATACTTTTTTTCACTGTATTAATACATGGCTCTCTCAAAAAAATAAAAAAATACACAATTCTTTTGCTCTGCTACTCACTCCAAACTAAACAAAGGTTATGTTACAGTAATTCCTAACAGTAAACTTTCAGAAAATAATTATGAAAGCTTCTACAAAATTTGAATGCCTATATTATTCCTGGCATTTTACTGTCAATGCCAAAAGTTTAAATGTGCACATTGTCTTATGGATGAAAACTTAACTATGCATTTCAGTTAGAGTTTTACAGAATATATTTAGTGTGCTATGCTGATAATTTACATTTCGATTTGCATTTTTGTATTTTGGCCGACTATTGCTTTTCTAAATTTTCTATTCATCTTTGTATTGGCTAACAGAACTATCAGGAGAAACACCTGCTGCATTTGCTAAAAGAAAAACTGATCTGTAATTATAAGCAAATGGAGCTAGTACAAAACAATCTGATGGAAAGTCTCAGCATACAACACTTGTTTTCATAAACCAATCAAAACACATATGTTTAAACACTGTACAGTAAGCAGACATTGCTCAGCTTTGCCAGCAGCTATCAGGGAAAGCAATTCGGTCTTTGTCAGTCACTTGGGATAATTAAAATTAAGCCACTGAACCAAAATTTTACCACTAAATTAATGGTTCCCACTTTAAAAATAAATATGAATATTTTGTCTTAGGGTTTATATAACATCTAGCAATCATTATCTCAGAATTCCTGGTTTCACTACTGGGGTTTTTTTTAGATCAAAAACTTCCATTTCATCAACTCATTTAGCTGAAAAATAAATGCAGTAGTTAGAAATAAACGATGCAAAGTTCTACCAAGCTAATGGAAGCATCTCTAAATTATAATCCATTGGACTGGAAAGCTAGTGAAAATTTTATTATACTGATGTTGACTTTTAGAATACAGTATCTAGGCAGAAAATTTTGCAAGAGTTTGGACTCGTTAGTTTTGGTGGGTTTTGTTGTTTGTGGTTTGTTCGTGTTTTGCTGTTTGGGTTGGATTTTTTGGCGATGATGCAGGGGGAGACAAGCTAACCAACACCATCATCTCTGCAAAATTGAGAGTAAAACTGAAACTCTCCAAGGGAAAGCTAATATACCTAGGGAAAAAAAATCAGTTATAAGACAGTGGGGGAAAACACCAAAAAAGCGGTGATGACAGATAGCAGGGCCAAGACCTACTTTAGATGTCTGGGGAAGTCCTGTAACAAAGGACCATCTGTTTTTCCAAAATTATGGCAGTATGTGCATTCTATCTTTCTGACCCACAGTATGTAAACAAATTTTCTCAACATATTGAACATGCGCACAGGCTGATATTTAAAGACCATGAGGTCTTTGCTTAATATTTTTTATTGCTATGCATGATGAGGCTTTTGCTTTTACTTTTCAAAACTGATTTATAATTGTTCATAAATGAAAACTAGATATTAAAGGTATTACTAGATTACATGGCATATATAGATTATTATTTAATTAATTTTCTGATATTACTAGGTATAAAGGAATACCAGATATGAAATCTCTGTACGAAGAAGAAATATCCATAGAAGCAAATTCTGGGATTTTCTGTTGCACTTCGTCCTTCATGCTCTGTTCTTTAACACTCTTCATTCCAATTAATAGCTGAGAAGCAAGCACGGCTTCACTGACCTAAAAATAACATTTATATTATTCAGGACTAGTTCACTATGAAATTTATATGGATATTAAAATATCAGAGTAGGAAGATGAAGACAAAATATTAATTATTAAACATATTATATTTTTTAAAGTTGGGAAAATATTCTATTGCTTTCTGACAAAAGGTACACAATATATTTAAATAAATCATTAATGCTGACAGCTTAATTACTACATAAGTGATTTCAAACCAGATATCCTCATCTGGATGCCACTGATGTCTGCCCACATGTCAAATACATGTGCACACATATCAGGTCAAGTGCCATTTTATTTGCGCTGAATCAAAATTAAGGTAAACAGTCAGATCTGTATAAGAGAGATTAAATGCACTATTCAGACAGTGTCCATTTTAATTTTATTAAATAAGACCCATGCCAGAAATTTCATGAAACCTTAATACTCTTCTTGTTTGCATTGTCTTGTTTGCTTGTGTAAGTAGGATAAGATGAATTTTTAAAAAAATTAACTTTTCAGACTATTGTGCCAACCTGTGTAGCTGCTCTTATTGCAATCCAGGCTTGTACTTTGTAGACTTCTGGTTTCACAGCCTCCTCAGAAGAGAGTTCTCCAGAAGAGGTCTAAAATTATATACCAGTTCATAATCAGGATTCTAAAGGTATTCTAGTAAAACATATTTTAAACATAGAAAAAAGTTCTTCTACTTACAGACAAATTGTTTTATTTGTAAGTTGTAAAAATTGGCATTCACTGTATATCCATGGATTAATTGTTAAAAATTAAAAAATTATCCAGAGCACACTAATTGGCTGCTCCTGGAAAAGTTTTCTCAGCTCATACTATGGTCACTACTGTATACAATGTTGCCATCATATTCTAATTTCTGGAATCTTAATTACCTCTTTTCTCTAATGTTACATATCTTGTGTTCCATCTATGGCTTGTAGAAACTTTGATGTAGTTGAAGATACTTATATTTCTCACGCTCTCACTCATATTTGTATGGAAAAATTGAAATCTGATAAAGTCAGCATTTAAAAAAACGTGTTTGAATGTTAAGTATATTTTGCAAGGTACAAATTCGTACGTAATTGCAAATGAAAACACTGTTGGTTCTGTGTCTTCCTATTTTATCCAGAAAAAAACATTTTAAATATTATCATTCAATGAAATAAGCATGAGAGACACCATTAAACAAGATCAAATTCTATTATATTATTTCTTTGTGTGATTTTCCTAGGAGTATTTTCAGTATCAGTATTCTTTATAAGTCACTACAAGTAATAATATGGCAAGGTGCAAGGAATATGTATTTCCTGCTTTGAAGAGGCCACTACCCAAAAGATAGAAAACATACACTTGATTTGGAAGGCTCCACCTTATCTGTCTGTGATACATCTTCATTATTTGTGGCAAAATACAAATATAATAGTGCTATTTCAAGGTATGACCGTCGTATTAACCTGTAAGAAACAACACACAGAAAAATCACCATTACTATCAAAGTAAGCATTACAATGATACAATCTGACTCCTGCACAAGGCTAGCCAGATACCTCACCAAATAAATCATTCATCCAATCCCCATCACCTACTGTCAGTGTATCTTCTTTCAGAAAGCCTGGGGATCCTGTTTTAAAGTCATGTGAGTCTAAAATATTCCTATGGTAAGCTTAACAAATAACACCTTGATTTAACAGTATAGCAAATACAACTTGTATTATTTGAAACAAATATTCCATAAATAAATTGCGAATTTTTAGTAAGAAAACCATAATTCTGCAAGGGAAGTGATCATTCTGTACAGTTTGTCTTCCTTCCTCAAGTTAAGGCATATATCCATTGCCCTGGTTTCCCTGAAATATGGGTGGCTGAATTTGGATATAAGTCAAATTGGGTCCTCAGTCAAACTCTTCCAAGAACCAGCAAAAATACCCACAGTGACCAAAACAGACCTTTGTACCCTAAATGGGCTCAGCTGAGGAACCTTCATTTTGAGTTCTGTACCAGAATGTTTCACATCTTCAGACAGTGCTCACCAATTCCTTCTCTTTTCAGTGATTTTTACAACAGCATCGTAAACTAAGCAGAAATTACAGAATCATAGAATGGTTTGGGTTGGAAGGGACCTTTAATGGTCATCTAGTCCAGCTCTCCTGCAAGGAGCAGGGACATCTTCAACTAGATCAGGTTGCTCAGAGCCCCATCCAACCTTACCTGATATGTTTTGAGGTACAGGATATCTATCACCTCTCTGGGCAACCTACTCCAGGCAATCACCATTGTAAAAAAAATTCTTCCTCATATCTGGTCTGAATCTACCCTCTTTTGGTTTAAAACCATTACCCATTGTCCTATCACTACAAGCACTATTAAAAACTCTGTCATATAAGCCCCTTTAAGCACTGAAAGGCTGCCGTAACGTCTCCCTGGAACCTTCTCTAGGCTGAAAATTCCAACTCTTTCAGCCTTTTCTCACAGCAGACATGTTCCAGCCTCTCACAATTTTTGTCACACTCCTCTGGACCTGCTCCAATAGGGTCATGTCTTTCCTGTGCTAAGAACTCCAGAGCTAGGTGCAGTACTCCAGGCAGGATTTCACCATATCAGAGCAGAGGGCCAGAATTACATCCCTCAACTGGCTGAAGATCACTACACCTGGAGAATTTCTCTGATGTTTCTATTCCCTATAGGTTTATACCAGTCTTTTTATGCAGAATCTTCCTGGCTCTGCAGATTTCTCCAGATCTCACCTATGTATTAACTTTCCCAAGCATAGGAACAAACTCCTGCTCATGTAGTTACTATTCTGGACAGACTCACATTGCACAGAGCTGGTTGTTTATATAGTACAATAAATTCCAGCTTTGGTATAATTTGTGTTAAGCAAAATACAAAAGTCGAAGTACTGTACAGTTAAAGACTGAGCAAACTAACTGGGAAGATGGCAAATTCTACACTTGGTTGCCAACAATTTAGTTAAATTTCTAGTCTTGCTAACAAAAAAGGATGTGAGACATCAAGAAACAACTTTAATTAAACAATTCCACAGATATCACAGAGCTTGTATAATTGTGATCAGGATGTTTAGTTCTTTGAAACAAGAAAGCCATGGTCCATTGATGGTGCTGTACATTCTTTTAGAAAGACGGTAGCAAATTAAATCAGAGTGTAGCAAATTAAACTTGCAAAACTTCACCACAGTCCATTTCTGTACCATCTTCCATCATGCTGACTGCTTGCTGGGGTTTATTACTATGCTACTGCTTCTATGTTCAGAGTTCTGGTTCATTAACTTAAGTAACAGAATACCCAAACAAGCAAGGTAAATTGCTGTCTTTACACTGAATCTAACTAGACATGGCACATTATTCATTTAGACTGGTCAAGAAACAAAAAAAGCTAAAGTCCAATGTATCAGAGCTGCTTGACAGAATTTATTGGCTGTCTTGGCTCAGCTCTTCAGGCATCTTCTAGGCTGATAACTAATGCCAAAGTCACTGTCCTGATATCTGTTACAAACACATTTCCTACGCTCCTTCTGCCTCTGCTCTTCTTACTATTTCTGGCTGCTAACCTTTTCAAGCTGGATTTCTGTTATCTGGAAGGGGGCAGACCACAGCTCATCTTCTGAAATATGAATAAACCTCCTGTTTAATTGATAGCTCTGTTCCCAGTGTTGACAGATAGGGTACAAATTTGGAAATAGAACAGAAAGCTGTAACTTTTGTATGGCATTAAAAATGCTTTTAAATATTCTTATCACTTGTTTTACATAAGAGAATAAATATCCACTAGCTCTTCTATATTGAAATAAAAGAAAACTCCCTAAAACATAAAAGATACTCCATAACAGAAGTCTCAGACCAAATCTCAAAAAACTGTTTAAAATTATATTCATGTATGATTTAAATTATTTTCAAAGTTATATAGCTAGATTCTTACTCATATGTTTGATCATGTTGCTGGCTGAGCTTGATAGCTTCCAACAGGGTTTCAACAGCTTGAGATGACTTATTATTGCCTGTTTCAGTTATCTGGCGTTTTACCTTACCTTAGAAAGAAATACAGAAAGTAGATTTTCAAGATGTTATTAATTTTTCTTCTCTAAGACCCACCCAACTTCTTTTTCCCTCCAGAGAAGTTAAACAACATAGTACATTATCTATTCCCCTCCTGAAAAGCAAAATCTTTTACAGTTTGTTTAAAAGGCAATGCAACATGTTTGTATGCAACATGTTAATAGTGTATTTCTCTTCATAGAGTAGCTAAAATAACCAAACTTGGGAATCACAATGAGCCCCAACATTTCCTGATCCCAACTAGCAGACCATTGTGTGGGGGAGTTAATTCTCAGGCACAGGCCTGTTCTGTGCTGTGCTATGCTGCACAAAGTGTGCCCTTCAGGCCCCTGCTGTGCTGGGCAAATTCCATGTATTTATGCCATACAGGATCAATGTAGTAACCTCACTGCAGCAGCATCTTCTCAGAACCTTTCTGGAAAAGCGAAGCAAGAAGTTCTTTATGTGAACATGCTTTTTTTGTTGTTGTTGTTCTGACAGCAGAAATGATGAATTGCTTTCTCTTAAGAATAGCTAAAAGACCAAGATGAGGCAACTTTTCCACAGACAGGATCTGCATGTTGTGCTACATCCTAATTGGAAGCACATTCAGTACTGCACAACTTGGAGTTCTCAGCCTCTGCAAGAAGCTTGTTTACATTATCTCTTTTTTTTTTTAATAGTGTATTTTTTTAACTCAAAAATGGCATTATAAGATATACATTACAGAGTCTTCAGTGTGTTCCTGGCTGGGATCCTCACAAACTAACACCTCCTGGTGCAAAACATAAATGTCCTTAGTCTCACTGGCCACACCCTCTGATCTCTGATAGCATACAGATGAAAGTAGTTCTAATGCAGTTTTGAGATTATTTGTAGAATAATGCAACCTGAACTATTCTGGTGTGATACTATAAGCACAGGAGAGAGATCTGCATCTAGACAGTGAGATATATCCAAACCTACTGTAGTTTTACAGTAAAATGTCACCATTTCAAGAGACACCATGCATAACCTTGCCTAGGATGACACTCAGCATGTACAAACTGGGGTTTATTTACCTATCTGAAAAAGAAGTGCAGCTTCCATATGTAATTTTTTTGTTGCAGATGCTCTGCAAAGTTTCAATGCTGATTCTAAATGCTTGAGAGCATGTAGCCATTGCAAGTGATCTCCTCTTGCAGCTGTACAAGCTACTTTTTCAGCCAATGTATGCCCTAAAGAAAAAACCCGAAACACTTCTTTGTAAATTATTTCATAGACAAGCAATTCATGCAAAAAGAAGCAAATTCCTTAGAACAAATGCTATCACAGATTTACTGCTACAATTCAATTCCCAAAATCTCAAGTGACTGGTAGATATAAATACAAAACTATAATACTGTTTCACTACTGTATGATGCCATTGAGGTTTACCTAGGCCATTCAAAAGAAGCCCATGCTACACCAATCAACTCATTCATAAAATATGAATGAAAATTAACTAAAACTTAAAAATAATAATGAATTGTGTTTTTCTTACCAATTTTCATTTTCACCAGGGCTAGCACGTTAATATGTGGCAGGTAGATATTTTTTGTAGGTAAGACCAGACAAGTCAATGTACTGTCTTCTATCTGCTGTTCAACAGGTTCACCGCAAACAAAAATCTATGAAAAGAGTATGCTCAGTAAAATCAAGTTGCAGACAGCATATTAAATAGCAGTTTGAAAAGTAAGTTAGGTATTGCAAAACCCTGGAACTCAAGTATCTAGTAAAAGAGCACTAGAAAAGGATTCCATACACCTGAACTCCTTTACTTTAGTGTGTCCTTGTCTTGCAGAGGAACCTTGTGATGCAAATAAACAATTTTAATAAACTCTTGATTGAATTTAATATTGTTAGGCTTTGGTTTTTAAAAGAAAACTCCCTCAAATCAGTCTTTAAGAAATAGAGCTCACAAGTAACCACAGCCCTGGAAAGAAACTGTCATGTCTACAACAAAATCTGTCATCCATCAAAGGCCAGAAAAGAAAAAGAAATTAGCACGTATGGACCAGTCCAACCTTTCATTCACGGGGATAAGATGATGGGGAGATGCTGTAAAGTGTCAAGTCACTTGAAGGTGAGCAAGTCTCACAGATAGAAGTTTGAGTCTGAAGTGATTCATATGATTGTTTCTTACTTAGGGAAATAAATATTTCAATGGATTAAACTTCCGGTTTAGAAAATATGAGTAAAGAATTTGATCAAAAAGCTTTTCTCTGTAACCCATGCCAAGAACAGGTAGAAATGCCTATCATTAATAGATTCCAAATATGTAAATGGTTTAGTACTCTCACAAAGTTCATGTCTTTGGATTTTTTTTTTTACATATTTAGATTTTTACATGGAAATTATTTCTTCATACCAATTGTAACAATCCATCAACCTAAAGTATCATTCTACTTTATAGAAGATTGTCCTGATTCAAATTACTCTAAGATACAAAGCTAAGTTCTTGGATGCTTAACAGTTAGGAATTTAATGAGATCTATATCCACCCTGAGGTGTTGAGTATGAATATGTCCCTCATTTCAAATGGGAAAAGTGTGTGTTCTGCATCTCTTTGTTAAACTCCCTGTTTCACTCTTCACATATAGACGTGCATTTTGCAAGTATTCAGTATTTTTTAATGGCATGGAAATACCAGCCTATATATGTGAGCGTGCATGAAGAGTATGGATAAATAGTTTGATAGGATGAAGTACTTCTTTACACTATTCCAATGCAGTTAAAACTGAAGTGATCAGTTAATAGCAATAGCCCTTTTAAACAAATTGATAAAATAGTTTCCAGTATAAATTCTTAAGGCTGTTAGAAGGATGTGGAAATGCACCGACATGTACTCACTGCTTTAATGGTAAGCTCATGTGCCAAAACAAGCAAGTTTAATGGCTCCACTGCAGAAGAGCAATGTTCTGTATCTTCTGCTATTTGCAGGGGCAGTATGTCTGCCAGCAGGAGCAGACTTTTCACAAGAGTCAAAGAAGCTGGCAGGGAAATACATGGATCTTCTTGGAGTAAACCGATGATATTCTGTTTGGACATAGACATAAACCAAAGCAGTTACTACTTTTCCTGTCTATTTACGAGGACAAATCACACAAAGTGGAAAAAAATCCATTTTAGAGGTACTATTTCAAACTTATTTAGTGCTGCCATCAGCATTCTGACTACACAAAAAATGCATTGAAGAAAAGCAAACAGTTTCTCCTTTCTGCTCAAACCTGCAAAAGAAGTTTAATGTCTGCCACAGGATGTTTTTCTTGCAGGTCAAGAATAGCAGCTTGCACCATCATTTCAGCCTGAGTCTCAGTATCACCAAAGGCTTCTGCCTCTAATATCACTTCTTTTATCACACTTCTGTGCTCAGCCACATCATTTCCTAAAAGAAGAGAATATATGAATAGTAAAAATACAACAGAAAAGACTTCACAGTGTGTTCTACCACGCTTAAGTCATTTCTACACTAAAAATTACAGAAAATATGACATTATAGATCCCACATTCCACGCGTACCATTTCATCGATTTTGTGTCATATTTACTTTTAAAAGAAAGAAAGCCCACCGAGTTTCTAAACTGCACTGTTTCAGTTCATCCAAATGCATGCTTTTTATGTAAGCCACCAACATAAATACTAAGATATTGCAGATCTGTTCTACATATTAAAAAATCTGATTTTAGTTATAATTCCAAAATAGTAACAACCTTCATAGCAATTATCCAGATGTGATTAAATAAAAGTTTGGCTACAGACTTTAACTGATTTTGATACTTAATTGAGCATCACAGTTCACAGAATTAAGGAATGAAAACCATTTTATTCATAACCAAACTGCACTAAATGTATTTTCCAGTATCTCAAATCTTTAAAAAAGTAATCTGGAATATTTTTAGGAGCTATGTAGGAATATTTCATTTACTGGAGATATAAAAAGTAAAAAAATATTTTGAGACTTTTAAAACTAGAAGTACTTAGAAACAGTGCTTTTTAAAACAACCATATTTTCCTAATTACACTAGAATATTTGAAACTTTTATACACAAGTAAATGATCAAAAGATAACGATCATAAAATGAAAATTAATATAATACTTTCTGTTTACATGCTCTAGGAGAGAAGGTACTTATAAATATATTTTCCTTATTGGACTGGATTAATTTAATACACGTAATTTTTCAGTGATAATACAGCCCAGAATTAATGTTAGCATTTTTTAATTATGAATAAGAACTGTGTCTATATAGGCTCAATTGCCCATTATAATCCCAAAAGTGAAATCAAGGAAGAGTAGTACCTTTGATGTCACCAACACCACGTATCTGTGTCACAAGTGCAGCCACTAACGTTGTTCGACACCTCAGCCACAAACGTGCATTCATGTGGTCTTGTGCTATCACACTGGCAGGCAGTGGAACATCTTCAGGGTTGGAGTCCTGATACAAAAGCAAGGAAAATGTTACTTTCTGAGTAGCATGCTTTACTACAAACAAGGCAACAGGGCAGCATCAGTGTAAAATAAATCAATACAAATATATTACAAATAATAACAACATTCCAAACAGAAGTTTATTTGAAGGGTAAATACATACTTTTTAATAACAGGAGGCCATTTATTATTTAGATTTGAATATATATTAAAAAACTTTTTAACAATTGAAAATTAAAGTATGTTTTATGTGAGACTCCATAAATACATCTATATACTATACTTGTCATGGAGAATAATTCTAGTAGTTTGAAGAACAGAGAAAATCAAAAGTACCTTAACAGAATAATACAAGATTTTCCCCTGGTACCAATTTTTTTCACTTCGTGTTTGTTTGTGGGATTTTAATAAGGAGATTTTCATATCTGCCATTTGAGAGTATGGAAATAAAAACTGTAGTTCCTAACCTCATGCAAATGATAATGATGATTACAGACACATTGAGTACACCTTAGGCAAGGAGGTATCCTAGGCATGTCAAAGACCATTTTCTCCCCAGGTTAAAGGTAACCACATAATACACTACTGCTATGTTCTAATATTATGAAAATCACTCAACACTTAATGTAAGGAAGATTCATATACAAAGAAAGATTAGTTGAAAACAAATATCCACACATACCAAACACTCCCCTTCATCCTCCTCTTCTTGAAAATGTGGCACCTCAATTCTAAAAACTTTTGCATCTTGGAGATGTCGAATTGCAGACAAAGCCAAAGCAACACTGTGATATAGAGCAATATTATTTAAAAAGATTAATTATATTTGCCACTTCATGATTTTATTAAATTAGATACTTCATTTTTTTACTACAGCAGAGACGTAAATCAGCAGTTTTCAATTTTTGCTTCAGTACAACAAGAAAGTGCTCTCAGACTATTTTCTGATTTTGTAGGCAGCATATTACGAAAGTGACAAAATAGCAGTAAAAGTTTTGCCAATAACAGACATAACCTGATAGAATTTCACTGTTAGGGTGGTCAGGGTTTGGAACAGGTTGCCTAGACTGGTGGAGTCACCATCCCTGCAGGTGTTCAAGAGTCATCTGGATCTGGTGCTGGGTGATACAATTTAGTGGTTGAGGGGTCACAGTGGTGGTGTTGGATTGATGGTTGGACTTGATGAGCTTAAGATCTCTTCCAACCTTGATGATTCTATTATTCTGTGAATAGCATATAAGCTTAGATCTATCATATTCTGTTGGAGCAATCAAAACATAACTTTCCATTGTAACTTTTATTAAATTTTGGCTGGCAAAGACCTTTAGGATCATCAGTTCCAACTTTGAGATGTAGTCCAATCACTAGATCAAATCCAACCATGGCATATCTGTCTTCAGGAATGAGTTCCTAGAAATCAGAAGATGTAAAAATACTGAAAATGGCAAGATATATTAGGAGAGTTCTATATCACCCAAAACTAAGGTTAATACCTTCCTCCTTAAAAATTTCCAGGCTATATTTTAATCCTTCTTTGAAATCCACATGGTCAAATACTCATAGGACCTTAGTGTACACCATCAAGGTGATGAGACAAAACCTCATCAGTAAGCAATCCCATGGCATTGCATCTACCATACCCCCTGCCCCATAGCCTAAACCCTCTTCTGTAGCTCACTCTGAACAGCACCTAGAAAGACACAGACACCATTAGGACTGGTGCAGCATTCAACCCCATGTGTCAAAAAATGATGGGCTGGGATCTCAAAATATTATCAGGTTTCTTAAAATAATAAATACTGGGTTTTCATTTTTTGCTGTCTTTATAAGCACTCAGATACACTCAGATAATGTTCCATTTTCATCACATGTACTTAAATGTGGGTCTGTAGCAGCAGACTTGGTGAATACAATTATTTTCATCATATGGAGACATCGGCAAAGTCATCATAGACAGAAGATCTTTTTCATAACAGGAATTGCTGTCCAGAGAACACATTACTCAAAATATTTTGAGAACTGCCAAAATCAATGCCTCTTTGTATTGGTTTTTCCCGACTGCCCATCTTCATCTAGGTGTGTAAATCTTTCCTACATTTTCTCCAAAACATTTTTGAGTTTGGTTTTGAGGGTTGTTTGTTTGGGTTTTTTTTTACAATTCTACATGTTCTCTGCCCACAGAAACATTTTTCTAATAATTTTCAACTATCAGAGAGTATCCCTAGCTCACCACTTAAAAGATTTTTTCAGCAGGTTAATTGTTAAAAATGTATAACCAAAGTTCTTATCTAAGCTGGTTTTTTACATAGAGAGACTCCCTTTACATAGAGACTGACTGTTATGAAGCATATGAAAAAAAACCAGAATTATTAACACCTTAAAGTCCTTTTTACACTGCCAGAACAATGCAAGAGTGATTCAGGGTCTGTGTGAATTTACTGCTTTTGAGATGTTCTACACTAATGGTTGCAAGGGCAAAGATCTTGCACAAAGGAGTCTGAACAAGAGCTGCACTACTTCTAAATTACTCACATTATTCTGTCAACATATGTATAACCACAGGATAGATAACCTCCTGTTAAGATAAGAGGGCAGTTAAAGTCTTCCTGTCATTTCTGATTCTATCCTGCTTGCTGTTTTTGTGATGGAGACCTGGATGGATTACAGCAATTCAGCACAAATAGACCCCAAAGTAACAATGAGAACCAAAGCCGTTAATATCTTGGCTTTTACCTCTCAGAACTCAACCCTCACGAATCTCCTTCATCATCCCTTTGCCTCAGTTTTATTCAACAAAATGAAAACAGAATAAATCAGTGTTGAATTTGATGATGAGTTTCTCCTTAACAACAGAAAGGGTGAAACAGAATTTGCTTATAAAAGCAAACAGACATTAAGGATAATGCAATGAGACACCCCAACTGCTTTTCTTTTTTTAAGAGTTCTTCCCTGAACCCAGGCATCGAAATTAGAATTACAGCAAAATCTGACTTTTCTTAAAACATTGCTTGAGATGCTAGAGTTCACATATCTCAAATATACTGGAGAAGGTACAGCACCTAAGAGTATATACAGGCTATTAACAAATATTAATCTAATTTCCTCAGCAACGCTGCCTCCAGTTAACCACTCTTGACAACATTTAGCAATATTGAAAATGAGGCTATTTTTACAGACATGCTTATATATAAACTTCTCAAGTAAAATATAGACCACAAGACCAAAGATTCACATATGTCTTGTTTTAAGTCCCAATTTATTCACATAAGCAGGCAAGCACATATTTGGGTAATTAGAAAGCTCAGATTCTTAGGACAGACACCATGTACATACTCTCCTTGAGATCAATGGGATTAGTCCTATACATTAACTTATTCTGAAGCATATATTTTTTGCAAGACAGAAGCTTGTAATGCAGAAGCTTCCCTTGATGAAATTTTTGTGACCCTCTTCTGCTGTCAACAAGAGTGATGTGTCCATATATTTCCCTTGACAAAATACACATCCTTTTATCAGCTGAATCAGAAAGTGACAAGATGATCAAAATAGGAAAGTACAGCTGACTATAACAATTTCACCACTAGGTCATTTCGCCAAAGGAAAAAAAAGATGAATTTCTGTAATATCATGCAAAGTTTGATTTCTAGGCTGGCAGGCAGGAAACGTTCAGCTGTCTGAAAAAATGTTCCATTTGTATCTGAGGCAGACATATGAGCAGTTTCCATGGCAGTGCAATAAAACTGCAAAATAGGGTAAAAAACCCCAAATCCTTACTTTGTTTTTTGATGGCTTTTTTTCCTGCTACTGACCACTATCAATATATAAGGCCGACTAAACAAGCATCCATCAAAAATGGGTGAGTCACAAAAAATGGGCCATAAAAATGCTTGACATCCTTTGAAATCCTTGATATTTTAAAAAAGTTTCTTCAATCTGAGACAAGTTATAAAACTGCAGAGAAACTAGTCTCTGGGATATAAACTGCATGGCAAAATGAAGGGTCCTGCATTGAAATGTCTTGCATACACTGGAACCTGCTAAGCAGGGTGAGAAAGTCTGGGACAGAACTCTATTAATGCAGTATAATAATAGTTTACCAAGCCTAGTATCAAGCTAAGATTACACACAAGATATTTCCTAATACACACAAGATATTACCTACGCATACTGCTCCTTGGTTACTAGCAGAGACTTTATAAAATTCAGGACACTCAAAAGTATGATGAGGTGACTGTAAAGTGATTGATTTCTCTTTGACAATCTATGGAAAATTAATCTAAAGTCACTGAAATAGATCTATATTTCATTATGAGAAATGTCCACAAATAACCTACAAGCTCTTACTTCACATCTTCACTAATGACATCACTGCCAAATCATTACAGTACTAATATCTGAATTTTTGGGAAACTGCTTTTTTTTAAAAATAACATAAACAAAACCTGGGTGAAAGACCACACTGCTGACAGCTACTGTTTTAAGTTCAGTAGTCTGTACAGCACTCTGAAGCTCCTGTCCTTGTTAATTTTAATTTTTTTTTATTGCTGTACCATAGCAATGCAAAAGAAATTGTGCTGTTTACAAGTTACTAATTTGGAGGTATTTTTATTCACCTATGAGGGCTGAGAGAAGTGGTTTGTTTTGTCATAGAATAAATAATTTTTTGTTAATTGGGTAAAAAAATCCCATTGAGACCGATCTATCTATTGGCCTACTGAACCACCTACAACTTCATCAGCAATCTTCACCACTAATCCAACAATTTAAAAAAGGTTTGTTTTTTGATGCTTAATGCTATATAAGATTTATTGTAGCAATCCTGATGTGTTTAGTTACATTAAACCTAACAAACATTACAAACATTGATTATATTGTACCAAATCTCAATCTAGTTTGGCAAGTGATAGTGCTACACCATTGTATGCTGCATTTGTGGTTAGCAATTTGTACGCTCAAAGATTTTTCCCTCTAATAAAATATTAGATAAAAAGAACTTCTCACTGATGAAATTATGTATTGTTAGACTATTATCCTTCTTACACAAATTAATGTAAAATTATAACTATGCTAAACAGAAGAATACTCCTAGCTAAAAGACCAAAACAATGCTTGGAATTTAACATCTACAAAAAGTTAATATATTTCTGTATGTAAAATATATTCAGAGAATAATACAATTGTAACTTCACTAAATGCTCCAAAAGAAATCAGAATCTCAAAAAAAAAAAGTCACAGAATTTGGGAATTTTAATCTGGAGAAAATATCAGAATATACACAGATATATAGAGATAATACAATATTTTAGACACTATCACTAACAATATAATTAATGCTGCTAAAATGTATTCTAATATGTTAATGTTTACATCAATGCTTTTTGATCACTGTAATTTAAAAAATAAAATTTTGACATTTTAATTGAAACCAATAAATACATCAAAAAGAGATGTTCTTTTAGGACAGTAACACAGGGCATTCTAGAATAAAGTAGAATTCAGTAGTTCAGAGATAACATTAGTGCTCTGTTGTACACTTTAAAATTATAAGAAAACGCATGACCTAACATATCCAGACTTTAACCAAAATGAAGATTGCAAATTTTTCTTTGTTTTTGTACAATACTTTATCACAAAAACATCTCACACAGAAATCATAACTGATTCTCTGGGCCAAGTGAATCTCTGGGCCAATAACTGATCATCTTTCAGAAAGCAAAATAAAGCAATAATAAAAAAAAATAAATGCCTGTGTATCTTTCATTTGTAAATATACTAATGGAGTTGTTTCAGATGACTACTAAGATTTACAATATTGATGTAATAATAAAGAATTTTTTTTATTCATTGATGGCCAAGGCCATGCAAGAAAAGGTTGTTCATAGTATTACTTACCTGAGAGCTGCTTGATGCCTCTGCTGAGAAATAGAAGCAAGCTCAAGTTTGGCTTCAATAAGAAACTCTAAATCTTCCACAGAATACTCAGATATGTCTCCATCATATTTTTCCTGTATGTCCTGTACAAGACAGCTAAGACTTTCTTCAGCTTCTGTCAATAAAATCCCCTAGAGAAGAGCACAGGGTTGTATGCTTTAAAAAAAATAATTAAAGAAATAAAAATTTTCTTTAGAAGTACTTTTTTCTGTTATAGCCTGCTGTCACTGCACCTTAAAATAAATCAACTTAAATGTAATATGCCTTTTCTACAAATGAGGTGTGTGTGTGTGTGTATGTTACTTTGCTTTTCTCAGGTTTACAGAACCATCGTTTTGAAAGCAGTAACATCTTAGCTGTGCCTGTACTATTGACATGTATGCTTAACCACAGATTTTAAGGCTTAGCAACATTACTCATAAATTTCCCATTCTTTATCTAATAGCTATACTTGATAATTGTATACTATACTTCTAACTATGCTTAGTAATTTTAAACAATAATATACAATATTAAAAACAACATTAAAGATGTTGAAAGTATTACATTTTTACTAGCTATACTTTGACATATCCTTGGAAGCAATATGAAAGTTCAACTATAATCTGCAGTGTTTCTGATAAAAAAAGCTGTAAGAAGCTGTGAAAAACACATCTAAAAAGTTAATTTTAAAAGAAATCCCATTTGTGAAGCTTCCAGTGGAATTAAAAACTAATTTAAACATTTGTATCATCCAATACATTATTTGGGTCAGAATTCAGAGCTGCACTTAAAAAGCACTAACCAACCAAACATACAAACAAAAAACAACAACAAAAACCCAAACAAATAAACAAACAAAAGAACCCATCAAAATAATAGAATAGTTAAGAAAGATCAAAATAGTAAGAAACATATTATGACTCTTAAATGAATCCTATTCAATTTAAACGAACCTTTCTATTTTAGTTATTTTAAAGGCGCTATTTTCAAGTTACACTGAATTTTTCAAGTTTCTAGTGGATGACCTATACCAATTGCCATACAAAATCATCCTCCATTTTACAGATATAATTTTTGTATTGCTTTGCTTGTAACAATGGCCAAAAGTAGATACCAAAGTGGAAGACCCCTCTGAATGAAGAATATATCAGCCTTTAATTTTGGTCTTTTTGTGATGTGAAACTGCCAAGCATAAAGTTTACAATTAAACAAAACAAAATCCAACCAAACAAACCCCTTTCAAACAAAGAAGATAATAAGCTGCGGTAGCTTTTCATCAAAATAAAGTATCAGAAAGAGCAACATGAAAATTCAAGATATTTCACATGTGAGGATGGTAGAGAATGGTTTTCCATTCATTTGTATTGCATAATGCCCCATCAAAGTCTCTGACTTATTCTACCAGTGGCACCCTCTGAAAGATGATTTTGTCTTGAAATCCTATTCATTCTTTACCCTTTTTACTGAAATAGTCATACTGAGATCCGGCTGTGGAAATATTTCCCATCATTTGAAAAATTATGCGTAAAAAATGAAAAATGATTGCACCAAAAAGTCAACACTTCATGCACAGCTAGCAAGACTACAGTCAGATTAGAAATAGTAATTTCTAGTCTCCTTTTTTATACCATCCTCTCATCATACTTTCTGTTACATTGAAGGCAGTAGCAATGTTCTTGGATCAATCTGGAGCTTCTTAATCCTTTTCTCCTAAAAATCAAAATTACCTTCAGCATGGCCATATTCAATTCATCTTTGCAGTCAACGAGATGCACCATTGTGTCTCTTTGTTCCTGTTGTCTTAAATTCTGGTCAGTATCAGCTGTCAAATACATTGCAGATAAAATTTCAGATAACAGATGCAGAAGCAAAGCATTCTCAGTAATTGGAAGAAAACAGCCCTTTTCTCTCTACTTACAGCTGGGACTTTCAACATCAAAATAAGCAATAATGGCATAAAATAATAATAATAATAGAAATATTGTCTAAAAGAAACTTTAAAAATCTTATGCTTATTATTTCAATAATGACTGAATTTTTTCAGCAGCATTTAAAATTAATATTGTTCATAATATGACATATTAATTCATATGCCGTTGAAAGTGGAAAAACCATGCTTGAAACAATATAAATATACTTTTCCATCACCCTTATAATTACCTTTTGCTTTTGATGCTGTAGTTTTGCTTGGCTCTGGCAAGCTGCTGTTATCGACGCAATATACTTTTTTTTCAACACTTTCAGGTATATTATTTATTGTGGCAGAAAGACAAATGATGAGATGCATTTTGGCTAAGGTTAATTTATTCATAATTTGTCGGTTGCACAGTGGCACCACTGTTAAAGACAGACTCCAATTAAATAGGTCTTCCAGTACCTACAAGAAAGTTAACAATTGGGACTATTTGAAATTACATATTTTACATTTTTCTTGCTCAAGACATATTCTGCTTCTATTAATAATGACACTTATCAAAAATTAACATGAACAATATTAGTAATATTCTCAGTTATTATGAATAAGTTGCTCTTTTTCTTTCCAAACTTCACCCCTTAGTAGCATTGCTACAGCCTCAGAGATAGGTTTTCCAGCAGAAGGTGTATGAAGTCATAGCTACTATCAGTGCAAGTTCTAGTTTTCTGCATTGTGGGTAAATCTGTAGTTCAAAAATCTCAACTCAGAGAAAAGTCTGTTGTTAAGAAAGGAAAAATGTTCTTGTATCAGACCATTCTAGCATATTTCACAGAATCTTTTCATTATTCATTATGGCATCCTTGTTTCATCATTAGTTTAATATTCTCACTTGAGATTAATAAATTTAGAAGTTGAATATCTACACAGATTTGCAAAATCTTGAGACCAGTAATAGCCCCACATATACCGTGAAGTGTTCAAATGAAAAGCTCAAGATAATGCACAACTTCAAAATAAATCAGAAACTAGTGAGATCAAAAGCTGTCAAGATAGACTTCTCATTTCCATCCTATAATATCAACTGCTGTAGGAGACACACAAGCTTACTGTAAACAAAACAGAGAAAGGTAGAGGGGAAAAGGTGGGAATTTTAATTTATCAATTTGTTTTAATGGTACATCTTTTTCACATTCTGCTAACACACTGTAAGAATGGATCTACTAGCTCAATGGATCTGTGAGAAGCTTAATAAAAGGAAATTATTATAACTGGAAAACACAAAAGAAGTTATTGATGAATAGGTGATTTTTTAAAAAAATGAGAAAATGACAATTTAGAGACTGGTTTATAGAGCCACCACTTTAATTTGTTATCCCAGGAATTACTTTGACCCCCATTTGAATTAGGACAAATCTATGAAGACAACTCTAATTATTAGAAGTTATAGCATTGAAAGACTGACATTCTCAGCAATTTAGCAGAATAAACATCAGACCTTCCATATCATAACAAAGCCTGAATAAGTGTACTATTTTGTTTTGTGACAGAACAGCCACCGATTCGAGGACATTAGATCTCCCATCTGAAAAATGGTGAAAATGCTAGTTGTCCTTCCCTTGACTGGTCCACCATAAAATTTAAAATTTAGGAAACAGTAATCCATTGAGAAGAATATGTTTTCTATTTACTGGATTTTTTAATAATAACAAGGATATTTTCTGAACTGGATAATTCCTCCCTTAATACAGAGAAATAAATATTTATGTATAGCATAACACTTTCGCCTCTTTCAGATTTTTTTTTTACCTCCAAATTTGTAACAGCCATGAGAGATTTTGAGGAGTCAAATTTCTGTAAGGCCTGTAAAATGGACAAAACAAAAAAAAAGTAATATGTTACAATATGAGTATAAAATAAATGAGTTAACAGAGGAATTTCTTAGGAATGTGTAATAACTTGCAGATACGGAGTATGTGCAGTTTTATGAAGAAAATTGATTGTCAGAGTTCGATGTTATACTTTTCTGGTGTTTACCTGTACTTGTTCAGTATATCTGTATCCTGCTGGTATTTTCCATGGAATTCTCTCTCCCCAGCTAAGCAAAGACAGTTCATGAAAGGCCTCCGTAAAAAATCCTGTATCTGTAAGTACTTTAATCTATGAAAAAATAATAAAGCCTTTGATTTAAATGTTTTTCAATTATTCTTTTTCCTCAAAATAAAATGTACTTTAAGGTAATTTTCAAATAGATTTGGTTACCAGAATAGTACATTGATGGAGAATAATCTTCAATGGAAAGAAATCTTTTATATACTATAATAAATAATTTGAAAGATGGGTCTTCCTCTTTTAAAAACAAATCTAAAACCAGTAACATTCTGACTCTTATTACCAGTCAGATTCCTCAAAAGAAGCCAAAACCTCACAAATTATTAAAAACAAACAAATAAGCAAAAACAAAACAAACAAATAACAACAAAAAACCCAGAAACCACTAAAACCAAGAAGTGAACATTAGTGAAAAGAAAAAAAATCTGTTCCTAGATTTCATGGAACCCTGTTGTACCAAGATAGTAACAACAAATCCAGAAGTGAACATCTGGGGAAAAAAAACATCATTCATGTTTTGCACTTAAGAAAACATTAAAAATAAAAGTGGAAGAAGATAAAAAATACCAAGTGAAAAGTTTGGACTGAAGAAGGAAAACCTCTTTGTTATATAGAGAGTAGAAAGAATTTATGGAAGCACTCAACAGCCTATGCAGGAAATTAACAGTAAAACTGTGTAAATAACTCTGCATGCTAGTAAAATTGAGAATAAAAATAATAATTGCATTCAGGAAGTAGCCCTACAGTCTGGTGTGATAAGAAACACTAAGCATGAACTTTAAAGCATTACTTTTCATAGCAGCAATATATGAATATTAAATTGATTACATTTAACAAAGAAATGAAAAGTTTATTTGAAATACAATGTGCTGTGTGAAGGAGAAAGTTTACTTGATTACCTTGAAAATTCTTCCTTCAATACACTTAGCTGGGTCCTTACAAATCTCAGATACAAAATACTGGTATAATGTGAACAGTGGCAAAATCTGTAGCAAAACAGTAGGTCATATAGCAGTAAACATCATGCAGGGTACAATTATGGAAATATACATTCCAATTACGTATCACAAATATATAGATAATACAGGATTACTGCTTTGACCATCACATACCATCACTACATCTTTTATGCTCTCTGAAAGATCAATGTGTTAAAAAGTTCTTCAGCTGGCTAAAGCTAACCCCTGATACTACCTAATATGTGATTCAAAATGTAGGAAGGGAAGACTGTCAAAATCATTCTTTGTGTTCAAGGTAGAGTTTTACAACATCATTAGACAGTAGACCTACTGGAAATAGGTTGATACAAGGGATTCCTAAAACTGCCTGCATTTTGATGCCATATTTTTTTCAATATAACTAACAGAAGAATAGAATTCTATAAGCTTTTAAAAATAAACACAACAATCTCCTGCAACTGTCTAAGCGAAATTATTCCAACTGGTAACTAAAGTGGATGGCAATAACAGCTAGTGACAAATTTATTTACATTCATATTAAATTGAAATTTTTTGTAGGGACAACTAAGAAAAAAACATTTTTTAACTGAGCTCTGCTAAAGTATAGCGGCACTGTATATCCTTCCTATATCTAAAGAGGACATACAGGGAAGCTGGAGAGGAACTCTGCATTGGGAACTGTAATTGATGGGGCAAGGAGTTATGGGCACAAATTGAAAGAGGAAAAATTTGGGTTAGACATTAGGAAGAAGTTCTTTACTGTGAGGGCGTGAGGCACTGGAGCACATTCCCCAGGGAGGCTGTGGATGCCCCAACCATGCAAGTGTTCAAGGCCAGGTTGGCTGGGATGTTGACCAGCCTGGTCTAGTGGGAGGTGTCCCTGCCCTCGGTATGGGAGGCTGGGACTGGATGATCTTTAAATGTCCCTTCCAACCCTTAACATTCTATGATTCTATGACCTATTGTTATACAATATTAAAGAAAAAGCAGATTCTTTCCTAACAGATTTATGTGTTTATTGAAAATGAAAGAACTTCCAAAATTTAATTACTGTTCAGCTTTTACATTTTTCTTCACTTTAAAATGTCCCCAAGCTTAGAAAATGCTAACAGCATTTTTAGATTTTTGTCAAATTCACTCTAAGTTCTCCTAATGTAGCTTAATATTTCTGAATTTGGATTACAAATGCTTGAGGCAAATGTTTTAATTGTACCCATACAGCTTCCTACTGATATCTGAAGTAGTTCAACAAAATTAGTCTTTGAAGTTTTATTTTTAATAAAACTTGAATCTTGATGTATTTTGATTTAAGCGTCAAATCAGCTTAGTGCCCACCATCCAAAGCATTCCCACACAATAAGCATTCAGTGGAATTGAAGCTCTCAACCAGCTAAAACTGCAATTGCTTTAACCACGATCCATGACCTGGATCTATATTCTGCTGGCAAAAGTGCAGAAAGAATCATGTGCATGGCCACATGAAGCAAGCAGTCAAATTAAGTGCCCCTGCCTCTAGGTAATTGTCTGCTCCTTGATTTCACTGGATCTCCCACAGCAAGGACAGTTAGACAAAGCTAAATAACAACGTGAGCTCCACTAAAGCAGGATGGGAAGAAGCAACACTTGGGGATTAGCCTGAAGTTCCAAAAGAATGTTGATTCACAGAGGTATAAAATAATCACCTGACTGGAAATTCTGTTAGTGCACACAGGATCAAAGTGGAAAAGAGAGAGCATTGCACCTTTTTCAGTACTAATAATCAATTCAATCTATTTAGTCTAATGTATGGCACTGAACCTTTGAAGGAAGCTGCATTAAAGCGGAAATGGTCACACATTAAATGGAGGAAATAAGAATATCACCAACATAAGAGGGAAGTTGTAAAAACACTTCATACAGAGGAGTAAGAGAAGATGAGAAGGAGAAAGGCAGAAGGGACTTTTATTTACTGAAATTAATAGTATTAAAAGAATTCTGGACATACTGCATTTAAGTTAATTTTCAGTACAGTGTATTTTAATAGTATATAATAGACAATTTCCTCTAAAATGCTTAAGCTAAAAGAACCGCATGTTGTCACCTTCCAGAACAAATTATTTTCCTGTGTTTTCTAAAACTTGTATGCAGCAAGCCATACCTTGCTCCAAGTGCCACAGTACCCAGCCTTAGGGGTATTTTGCTAAAGGTTCTGTGGTATCTCATAACTACACCCACATAGAAAAGTAAGACTTGGTGTCTTAAAAATCATTTCCAGAGCATAGAAATAATACTTACTATTAAATTTTGTTTTGCACAATGTAGCTCAAACATAATGAAATTCAGACTTGCAACTACAGTAGAGATATCAGCTCTGTAGCGATCAGAGAACAGGTCGATACCAGGAATAAGAAAATTTGTTTCATATTGTATAAAGTCATAGTCAGATGTTGGATGAGGAAGAGAAGCTCTAAACAGGGTCTGAAAGTAATAACAATGAATTATTTGTCAAAAGATGTACAGGTCTTAGTGAGACACTATAAACTCCAACTCACAAATGACTTCATAAATGAAACTCCATCAATGCCTTAAATATTCAGCTGTT
The DNA here is from genome assembly GCA_013397955.1 of Grantiella picta. Taxonomy (NCBI): domain Eukaryota; kingdom Metazoa; phylum Chordata; class Aves; order Passeriformes; family Meliphagidae; genus Grantiella; species Grantiella picta. The sequence continues at coordinate 1,173,683 of VZRM01001619.1, forward strand.
TCCAGCCAAAACATTGGAAAACATTTTTATAGAAAATGCTTTACATGTGAAATTGGTGGATCAAAAAACAAGCTGTAAATAGTCTAAGGACAGAATCTCTCCCATTGTTTCTGGGAGAGTTGCTGACTTTACGGCCAATTAAAAGCTACTTTCACCCTAGTTACACTTTTAACTAAGTCAGGTAGTGCAGCTTATCAGCTAATGCAGCTGAAATCATGTAACTAAAAACTAATATGAAATCTAATCGTTTCTGGGAGAGCTGCTGACTTTAAAGCCAGTTATAAGCTTGTTTCACTCTAGTTCCACCTTTAACTAGGTCAGCTAGCACAGCTCAAATCATATAACTAAAAACTAATATGAAATTTAAGGAAATCGTTTAAATGTTCTCTCTTTGAAAGGGAAGAATGCTAATTCTTTGTATCTGATGTTGGATATTCCTTCCCAGTTGTGTTTGTCTTGGTGTAATTAGCAGTGATATGTTAGAGAAATTTACATTCCCACTCAGATCTGAGATATTAACAAGCCTAAAGCCTATACCAGAGGTGGAATTTAAACAAGGTTATAAAAACTTTCCAATTCAAGGAACAAATTATGGGCTTGAACTTCTTGCAGTACAATGACAGTAATTGATTATATTTTTCAAGACATTCACCCTGCAAGCTGCTTCTTTCCCAATTAATATCAGACCCACTTCAGTCAAGTCACAATTATTTCTACCATTATACAACTGGAACAAATGCTTACTCCTACTTCTGTCGAAAGAAGGAATCAACATTGTTCAGCTTTGTAACTGTTCAGCAATTACAGTGCTAGAAGCAAGTAAAAATTCTCCTTTACCTTTGTTTCTTCAACTTGTTCTCCCTTTGGTGAACTTAATAAGTTTTTCAATGTGGCCTAGGACAGGTCTCACAGTCACAATCATTCAAGATGTTAGACAGTGTCATTGCTTGGTTTTGGAAGAAGCCAGATAACTTCCTGAAGCTGCACTGGGATGAGTAATCATTGATCCCAGTAGAGTATAACTGGCAGAATACTTGCAGTTCTTTATCCTATAACACTTTTGCTACTGGCATCTTAACTTTCATTTAAGAGTAAACTGAAAAGGGTTTTTTTCTCTATAGGTTTTTTTCTGGAAGTTTGCAAACTTAATTTTAATTACCTCATTTTCTTTGTAAGTGAAACGGGATCATTTTTAATATCCTGTATTTTTAGAGCAAACTTTTTATACAGCTGAGATTTTAGTATTACAAACTAGTATTTTTCAGTACTAAAAAAGATTTTAATTTTCTTTTTTTCTAAAGCGTCTGTGCTTTTGGTTGAAAATTTGAGACAATCTATGAAGACTCAACAGATCTAAAAGAGAGCACTCCGCTGTAGTTGATGCCACCCAGCTCTTCCTGGGCAGAATACTTCAAGAGAAGAAAAATATATTTGACTGTCAAATGTTTTAGTCATCTTCACTTCTCATTATTTTTTCTCTGAGACATTCTACCCTCCTATTGAAGTGATAATTTTTAAGCTATAATACAGGAATAATGTTAAAAAATGAAGAATAAAAACATTGTATCTAATATGCATAAATTGTCAACTACCTCTGATCTCCATTTTTACTTTACAATGAAAATGAAAAGAGAATTATTTTAACAGAGGGTCATTTTTGAAGTAATTTGTTAACTTCATGAATTTGAACTGAAATTGCATTCTTACCTTAAAAAGTACAGCAGAAAAATAGCAGTATTTTGTTCTTAATTTTATCTGTGATGTTGTTATATACCTAAAGTACAACAAATAATAAGAAACATGAATGCGCCCATCAATATAAATTATTGAAATTCTTGGGGTTTTAGTCTAATGTAATAATAATACTAACACAATCTAGATGGTGTTTTTCCCTACTGAAAAACAGCTGCCTGTTCTTTAAATAGGTGCTCAGCCATGCCTTGCAAAGAAGCATTTGACCAGAGACATACCCAGAAAAAGGGACTTGTCTAGGTTATCTTCAGAGTTAAAGAAGAGACACAGGCAACCTAAGTGCAAAATGTATCTCATATGAAACTAAAAAGATAAAGCAGATAAGCAACTCACACCTTAAAGAACATTTCTTTCCATAAAGGAAGCCTAAGATAACTAGCACATGCACTTTCACACAGTAGGTGTCTAGTTAATTTAATGATTCCCACACAGTACCTCATCATAGCCTTAAACCATCCTGGTAGCAGGTTAGTCCTGTGATCTACAATACTAGAAATCTTTAATTCAATATTAGAATCCTTTAATCTGCGTTTTACAGCCTGTGCCGATGTTGCTGTGGAAAGAGCAACTTTCTTCAAGAGAAAGAGGTTTAACAGCCCAAGTGAGCTCGAAACACAAAAGAACCACCTCAAGGAGATGCTGGGAGGACAGCTCCCTCCAAATCCTGCCAAGATTTGGAATGGGCATATTAGCAGCAAAGGGATAGCATCCAGTCCAGCAAATAGGTGCCACAAACACCTGTAAAATCTGCTAGTGATTTGCTCTCACCTAACTGGACCTAGACTCAACCATGGCTCAGAATGAGAAGAGCTATCATTTATAATCAAGTTAAACTCACTCCTTTTCCTTTTGGGTGTTAATTCCAAGTGTGACAATGCCACTTCATCCTGAAATACCCATGCTAACACTTGCAAAGCTACTTTGGCTTACAGATGCTTTACAGTGGTAAAATATTTTACCTGCTCCAGAGGTAAGGGAATTTACTTGGATGAAGCTCTGCCCTTTCATGGTTATAGTGTTTCTAAGGTCATTTAATGCTATCTGGGATATTTCTAGATTTATATTTTGTATAATACATTGAGGAACAGCTCAGAATCACATTCATAATGTTTTACTAGTAGTCAAGGAGTACTGGATGGAAATATTTAGTGCTGGTAAACTTTTATACAGGAATTCAAATTTCATTTAGTTCTAATTCACCAGAAAACTGCTACTTTAGGCAGTAAATCTGCCCTCAAGATACATTAATATTTAATATGTGCAATGACTTAGGAGATGTGATATTTTGATTGAAAATCAATATGACTGTGAAATCTTTGCACTTATGACTTTTTATCACTTTGTTTTCTTTTAATGATCTCTCCATATAATGTACAGCTGCAATTATGATTAAAGATGAGCACCCAAGAAAAGGGAACAAATATTCTCCAAAAGACCCAATTTCTCCCTGAAAGGAAAAATTCTTCTGCTTCTGATTAGTCCTTTTTGTAGCAACTCGTTATTGGTTTTTAATTAATTTCAAGTTGCCTCATGTCTTGGATGAGTAATTTGTTTAAAATATGATAGAAATACATATATGGATAAGATACTTACTGAGCTATCTTAGCCACTAAGACTGCTGCATGTAAACATCCCCAAGGTCCAGCCTGAGAAAGAAATTTCTGACTCATATCAGTTGATCTTCCAACTGCAAAGCAGTCTGTGGCATCTTTTGGAAAAACTAATTCTTGCCAGGTGTTAAGAGCATCAGCAATGTTAAGTGTTTCATCAAGGGCTTGACACCAATATTTAAAAGCAGCTCTGTAACATAAAAAATACTGTCACATTGCTGACATTTTCCAAAATGGAAGATAAGACCTGCTTTATTTTCCCTTTGTTGCCTGATATATAACTAATACAGATTGGGTCAAAAACTGAAATACAGTTTCTACAACAGAAAAAAAAAATACCATTCCTAGTCAAGAGACTTAATGAGACTCAAATCATCAAGCCATAGACATTACTTCCTGCAAACACAGAGTGTACAATTAATTTGCTTAACAGCAATTAGGTAGCTAAGAAAAATAAAGTCTAGGAAAAACACCCTCTCAAAATATAGCTAATCGTCAATTAGATGAAAGAAGTTATATGGACTAGTGGACAAGAACTTACAAGAGAGTTGAGGGGTATAGGACTGCCAATTAAAAAAAATAAAACTGTGCTCTTTTTTAATCCAGTAACAAATGTACCTTTTGTTTCCAGCATAAAAGTGAAGATTTCCAAGTTCATGTAGACCCTGTACCTTGAGGTCTCTCTGGTTACCCATTGCAAGGATTTCTGTTATTTATTTTCAAACAATTAAAAAAAAACAACAACATTGTCATATCATTAAACCAGTTACTGAATCTTGAACAAATTTTACATGAATTCACATGTAATTCACATGTAATCGCATGATTATTTTTCTTTAATTTATTGGTCTTGTATCTTTTACCTTCAAATGTACCATTTCTTATTTCTACAACCTTTGAAAACAAAAATAAGATATATTTCTGGACCTGTTTACCTAATCTTTTGTATTTTTGTTCTTTCAGACCTCTCAAATTTCTTCCTGTTCACAAGACAAACTGTAAAGCAGGTTGTTGGCCCTGCTAAACAACTCTGCCTGCATACAGCACAGTAGCACTGTCACAGGCTTATTTTTGGAACCCTTGCTGCAAATAAAACCACTTTGAGGATCTGTTGACCTACTACATTTGACCTGTTTAGCCATACAGCAAAAACAGCAGTAAGGACCTGTAACTGAGTACAGCCATAAAAGAATGTAAGACGTAAGATGGACTAGTGCAGAATCTGAAAAGTCTGTTTGCTAGAAAAAAGGTGTCATGGAATTAAAACGTATCTGCTAAATATTACATCAAATTTTGAAGTGGGGATTAATCAACATAATACCACTGAAGTAGTGCTTTTTCATAAAAGGAGATAACTGTAGAGATTATGAACCAGCTAGTGGCTTGTTTAGGATCCAATGCAGATTTCCTCAATCAAGAGGAAGAAGGAAACCAGCTTTCCTGGAAACCTGCTTTCAGACAGTTACAGCTGTCAGACAGAGGAAAATAACAGTGGAATAAACATACAAAAACACAGATAGGCAGAATGTTGTTACTTCTTACCTGTAAGCAGAAATTTACGAAAAAAATTACCTATTGTTTGTTCATAGGAAGAGATAATTAGTGAAAGCTGTGACTTTGGTATTGGTCTGTTCTCAATCACACTGCAGCAATTATATTTTTCTTGAGAAAGGTCAGATGGTGTTGGTTGAAATAGCAGTTCACCTCCCACGTTAAATTTCAGCCTTTTGCTTGAAGAGATCTGACTGCTGATTGGTCTTCCGGCATTTTCTAGATCAGAAAAGTGACTTATATGATCTGTTTGGAAAAGTATTATACTATTTCTAGCACCACAAATATTTCCACACCGTGTTAGCCAAACAAACATACAATTCCAGTGTACCCTAATTCCATTTGGTTTCCTATGCTAGAATTCTGTGTGTCTCCTAATTAAACTGATTGAACATTATTCATTGGTCAGTATAACCAAAGGATATGTGCTCTGTTAGTCTAAATAAACTTGGGAAGATCTGCCAGAGTTATGGCTGCAGACAGACAGGTGACACAGCTGCATGAAAAAAAATCATCATTCAACTATTAGAAATCATAGGAAATAAGGCTTAGAACTTGTGCTTAAAGAACTTCAAATTCAACTTTGTAGTCTATATTTTTTGTAATTGTCAATAACTAAAACCTGAATTTAGAACAATCTATTCCTTTCACTTTTCACTATTTTAACTCCATATACACTTTATTTGTGCAAAGGGAGAAACACTTCAATGAATCACTCACCTTGTGTGTGTGCAAGAAATAAGGAAAGTAGTTTTCTGCTGTGTCTCAGTGCTCTGCTGTGATATTTAGATTTGTTTACAGTTTCTCTAAAACATCTCAGTGTATCATTGACATCAAGAGGTACACAAACTAGGGCTTTTGCTTGACTGTGATCTAAAAGGAATTAATAATTATGGAAAAAAATTTGTAATATACAAATAAATATTTTTTAGTAAATACCCAGTAAAACATACTTGAATACTTTCACAACTTCAAAACTAAAGCATATTAAAATTTTGCCCTTTGTTTCCCATTTGTTTATAAATTAAAGCAAATTATTAACCACCAGGAACATTGATTCTATCAATAACAGTGCTGATTCACACTAACTTCTGGATATATTGCTGGATATCCAACAACAACAACAAAAAACTGGACCACCAAGCTTCCTCACTGTATGTTATCTGGCACCTGCTTTTCTCTGCTTTCAGACATAGTCTGAATATATTTTGAAAGATCTTGACAACATTACAATCCATCCAAAATATCAAGAACAATAATTTGAAGACAAAGCTCTGTTTATATTAAAAGAAACATTGTAGGAGAAGTGAAAGAATTATGATAAGGAGGGGAAACCAATTTTTTTTTTCAAATCTAATATGGAACAAAGAAAAGACTTTGGGAGAAAAGAGAACACACAATACTGAATTGTGCTCTGACCTGTAGAATCATCAGTTTCCTCAGGATTGAAAAAGCCACCAGGAAAATCCCCTTCACTGGCAGAACGGGCAATGGGCAGCTGTAATTTGTACCCTATGTAGTTTCTGCAACTCATCTAAAAAGCAAGTTTGGTTTTGTGGTAATTGAATAATATTCAGAAAAATCAACGTTTGGTTCTTAGAGTTAAGTATCTATACACTCAGTCACATGACAAAATAAAAAGAGGACTAATTAACAAAGACACCAATGGCCCATAACTAGCACTCTTGTCAGTAAGTGGTGAAACATTCACGCCCAAATATTGGGTGTTTCAGTTACTGAACTAAATTTCTATCTCATTTGGTATTTGCCATAATCATGAGCAACTCCCTGATGCTCTGCAAATATTCCATCTTTCTTTCTCCAGGTGAATGCGTGCTTGCACAGAACCTGTCACGGTAAGTGCCTGAAGGGCAGCTGCCTGGGAAACACCACGGAATGCTGCAGGGGGACATACAAAATAGCTCTAAGCAACAACAGCAGCCTAACCCTGGCAGAGAAGCAAACACCCAGACTTCTGTAAAGGACTAATCCAGAACTTTTTATTTTGCTAATATAGTTACATCACTTCAGAATTGGAAGGACCAATAGAGCTAGTTCTAGGCTACCTCTAGGTTCTAAGCCGGAATGGCACTGATTTATGAAATGTAGCCATAAACTCAAAATTTCTTATTTTAAATCCTTACTACTATTAAATAACAGTAGTCTTTAATCTGTAAGCTGTCTTTCAAAACTATGATTACTTTCCCACAGCTCAGTTATCAGCGTTATGAGGTAGTTTGCCACAGTGCCCTTTTTTAAACAAAGGACTGTGTTCTGAAGGAACAGAGCGGGAAACAGCCTTGCAGAGACACAGGACAGAGCACCTCAGTGCCCTTCCAAATCATGAGTGCTCTCAGAGTCCCTGCAAGCCCCGGGCACCAGGGTGCTGTCTCTAGGCAAGACAGTGGCTCCTGAACCCCATGTTCTTGTTCATGTTCAGAACAAAACTATTTGGTACTCCAAATTCCACTTCCCCCTCCTCTCCTTCAAGTCCTCTCTTTATGTTAGAAACATCCTAAAAATATCCACGGGGAGACTGACTTTAGCAAAACTTTTTAGCGATAAACCTTACATTAAAAAACTGGAAATTCCTAATTTCTAATAGCTAGTTCAATGAAAAATTTCCAAGTGGCACTGTTAAGTAAATATATAGAGCCATGACTTTTAATGACAGGAACTTGCTGAGCTGCTTAGGGGGTTTTTTGTTGGCAATCAAGTTTTCTTTAAGTTTTTTATTGGCATTGTCAGTGTTTGGGTTAACTCAATTTTATTAACTTTGTTCTTTAGGAGCAGTGCTCCAACGCAGAAACAAAGGAATTTTTAAATTTAATTTTAAATAATCACAAGGATGCACAATATCCAAATAAATGTTTTAAGGTTAAAACAGTGGCATCAAGAAATAATATGAAATGAGATTTAGGCTTATAATATGGAATGGGTATTGTTGTGCATGGAAGAAATGTCCTCTGGGTCATCTGCTGCTCTTGGAGTAATTTCATACAAGCCTTTTCATGCACTTCAATCAATTACATTCATTAATTTATTATAATTGACTATTTGGGAACACTATGAGAAAACATATTCACCCCATCAGTGAAAGTGCTTCTCCATATTTAGTTCACACTAAGAGTCAGTGCCCGAAAAAGAAATCTGTGTTTCACCTTATGTTCACCATCAGACAGATATTTAGTGAGATGAGATTCATGGCTGTCTGTGCCACTGAATTGCTCCATCCTTTCCAGCAGCTGCCTCTGAGCAAACACCAGCAGAGGACTCACTTGCTCTGTGTACCTCTCACTTGAAAAAAAACAAAGTGTGGTAATTAAGCAATATAATGGTATATTAAACTACATAATGTCAGTTTTTTAGTTCTTTTTGAGTTGGTATAACTTACTGTGTAAATATGTTAAATTGTACAGCAATGTGTACCAGTGCTTCCCACTTCTTCATTTGATACAGCAGTTCTATTGTTTTAAGAATCAGATGACATATCCATTTCATGTCAACCACATTCACATCATCCAGGAGAGCCTGGGGATGAAGATTTGAACCACCATTCTCATCCACAATACCTCCTAAACAACTGGGAATGCAAAAGTCTCCTTCAGGATCCAGAATCTACAGTGAAGAAACATTATTATACCTGTTATTTTCAAATGTGTTTTTAGGAAAAATCAGTTACAAATATTAGAGTAACATAATCTTCTGAAAAACTTGTTACAGGGAGTAACTTGGAGATATCAGAATATAACGCAAGAAAAAGAAAACTATCTCTCTGGTGAAGACGTGATAATAAAGAGTTGTCTTAATAAAAGTAATTTTTACCTTAAGAGAACTGCTTGCTTGTAGATCAATTATCATATCAATGATCACATCTGATGCAAAATAAAATGGCAACCAGACAGTGTCCCTAAGAAAATCCCAGGTGATGGGAAATGCATCCATAAGGGAATGTGAATGCTTAGCAATCAATTGTAATTCTTGAGTATAGTTCCAAAGTTCTCGACAAGCATTTTGAAGCAATGTCCAGTGGCCACCACGGTGAGCAAGAACCTGTGTATACCATTCAAAATACAATTACACCTTTGAAATGCAGAAATTAAAAGTTTCCTTCTTTTATTGCAAAATTTAGGCAGTAAGTAATCTTTCAAAATTATAGTCTAGGCATTATAGAACCTTAATTTTTAAATCTTCATAGCAGCACTAATTTAATTGTTGATTTTGGTGTGAGAATAAGAAATAAAAATTAATTCACATCACCTATATGTGTGCTTTTACTTGGGATTAGAAGGGTTTATGGGAAGAGTAGTTAGTCTGCATTTCCTTTCAAACACTGGTTCTCTTGTTTCTAGTGTGACATTCACTTAAGACTTGTAAAGGAAAAGTAAGTCTGCAAGTATTTTCAGAAAAATTTAACAAATATGAGAAGGAAAGTTACAAAGATGAAATGAAAACCAGAAAAATTACATAAATTATTGTAAGTTTGATAGAAATATACAATATACAGATATATATTATTATAGATGATATGTCTGACATTTCATACATTGTACTTGGACATTTTTCAAAAATTAAAACATTGCTTTTACTCAGTGAAATTTTTTTTAAGTTTCTGAAGTGTGGGGTCTTTTCATGTAGAAAGTAGTAAGTATTGTAACACAATTCTTAGGAATATATAGTTTCATAACAAACCACATCTTACCACTGCTCTTTTTAAATGCAAGAAGATGCCTGTAAAATGCTTCAGTAAAACTGTATTTGATGGAAACTGGTTGCGTTTTTTGGGGGACTGAGAGGCGGATGCTTTTGTATCCTTTGTTGTTTGACTCCCTTTATTTGTGTTCTTAGGAGATTTATCTCTAACTGAAAACAAAAAGTTTGCTTGTTAAAAGTGAGTTGAAGTTCTCAAAAAAAAAGAAAAAAATCAGTCAGCTAGGATTTTCCTGTGGCAGCTAACTACTTAAATGATAGGAAATGCCAGTGTTAAGGTTATCATGTTTATGAGGTTATGATATTTAAAATATAAGATGCTTTTATTTAGGAATTGGGAGAAGCAGGGATGAAAACAAGTCTGAGCAAAATAATAATGGGCACCAAATAGTTTTCAACCTCAAAGCCAAAACACAATCCTCACTTAAGTTCTAGAAAGAACTCACCATGTCAAGAAATCTCTTGGCAAGAATCTTTCTTAAACAGAAGCCTCTTAAAAGGAGATGTCAGGAAGAAAGAAGGATTTGTGACAAATTCTGTGGTATGTGTAGAATTGCCTCATTATTTCATTTAACATCAAACATCCCCCAAGGGGAAACGCAAAGGTTTGTGGTAGTGGGATACAGTAATATCTGACTGACAGGTTTCAGGCAGCAGCTAATTCCAAGCTATATAGCATTTGAACTCTAGGGCTAACTACAAACTTTATGTAATACTTTTAATCAGAATTGTTGCAAAGGCTAGGAGATAGTAAACAGGACTTGGATCAGGTTTCAGCCACTTTCATTTACTTGGCTCTCAGTGACTGGTAAGCATCAAGGCAAAAGTGTTTAAGTAAAAGTAAGCTGCTTCAAAGAGAACCAGTGAATTCAAGCACCAGCTTTTGTCACACCTCCTTGGAAAAGGCAAAGAGGACAGTTGATTTTACCTAAGGAAGTCCTACACGGAAAGACAGGAGAATTTTGATCTTTACAGCTGTGGCAAGAACGTGTCCCTGAAGGGCTATTGAAAAGACCAGGCCTGTGTGAACTTCTTGAACTTCTGGTGCCTCAGCAGACTACTTTGTGTTGACTTTGATTTCCTCAGATGTTGCTGATAGCATACAAGTCCTGCATTTCACAATTACCCACAAACAGGAGCCTTTTGGCTCCCATTGAAACCTCATGGGACATTACTGAAAATAGCTAGAATAATAAAAGTCAAATGTGACATTGAAGTGAAGTAAAAGTGGTAGAATACAAATTGGTCCTAAGGTGGCTTCTGACACAGGGAAACACTGGGGAGAAAGCAGTAGAGAAGGAAGATTAAATTCTACTTAAAATTTGAAAGATAATAATAAACTTCAATCTATAACTTTAAAAACTACTTACAGAATGACCCAGGAAATTCTGACCTGTTAGGAAATGGAAACTACCAACCGATTACAAACCTCAGATATTTAAACAAATTATCAATGCATTCAGAATAATTTAGAATATTATCAATTTAATATGTCTAGGTAGTGTGGTATCTGCAAACCTAAAGCTGGTATAATCAATTTCTTTTTAACTTAAAAACTTGTTACTGAAGTATAGGGTAAATAACTAATTGATAAAATATAACATATTTATTAATAGATTAAACAATGCTCAGAATTTTTAGAGATTCCCCATCACTTACTATGATTCTGTTATACTAGATATACCAAAAAACATAAGAGGACAATTGAAATCTAGAAATGTCTTCCATTAACTTGACATGACTAACTGTTTTTCCAAAGGTAATGAGGAGAAATAATGATGAAGGTCAAGAAAGAAATTAAGAGAAAGAAAAAGTTAAGTTGAAAATTATTTCAGTTGTGTACCAGTAGAAGTTCTTACCTGTTTGGTTTTTGCTCTTTCCTGACTTGGGGAGAGGAGAAGCTGGTTTTCTTATGTTATCCTCTACAGCTTCTCTTGCCACTACAGTGCCAGAATTGTTTAATGAGAATATCTCAGGATCCAAAATTTTGTAACTGCAAAATGGGAAAAAGAAAAGAAAACATTAAAAAAAAAAAACAGATGCAATATCAAAAAGAATTTTGATATACATACACAAAATTCAGTTTTTCAGAAGTGATTACTTTCCAGCAGCCTTAGGAATCAGAAATAATGAATGGTACCCAAATGTTATAAGGAATCAAAAAATAACACAGCATAGTGTATCTCAAAGCTTTCAACTCACCAATCAAGTGAGCAACCAAAACTGTGCCTGATGTCCACACGATGGAAAGAAAGCAACACTTGTTACATAGTAACAAGAAATTTTTATTTGAAAGCTGAACTGCTCATATGAGAAACTGACAGATATGTTGTAATTCAGATCTGTCTGCATCAACAGCAATTACACAATAATCTCTGTTAGCAGCAATCCCTGATAGTGCAGTAAGGTATACCTGTCCAGATGCTGTGAACCACCAATTCCAATGCTATATTGCTCTTCCAGGTTCTTTTTAAATAAGTGGTAGTGTGCAGCTGCCAGGTAGATATTCATCTGAGACTTCCAGGGCATCTCTTCAAGACACGTGTGACAAAACTTACTTCGGGTTACATATTTACTCAGCATTGACACTAAGGTTTGATGAGCTAATTTTTTCAACTTATCCTTGCCTTTCCTAAACCAAAACATATGAAGTAGCAAAAAATGAAACCGTTTTCTTGAAGCTCTAGAAAACAAAGTCCTGGTAAAGATACACGAAAATATCCTGTTGCATATCCACAGGCTTATATGCATAAACAGATAAGCAACAGTTTTCTGGAAGCTACAGAACAGATAGTCTAAAAAGACTAGCACAAGGATCACAAAAATCTCTCTGAAACTACCTAAACATTAGAAAATAAGTATTTTTATTAGCTTTGTAACAGGAAAGCTCCCCAACACAGTTTGAAAAGCATTATAATACGCAGGTTAACAGAACTTTTCCACCCTGATGAATCAACATGCTCAATCTAACACAACTGAAATACAATCTTTGATTATTAATACAAAGACTTGAAATCTTTAACAGCTCTTTTCTGAAACAGAAATGCAACAGATTTTGTTTCCTTGAGGGGAAGCCAATTCTATACTAAACTGAAGCAGAAAAATGAGAGGACTGTGCAGAAGTTAATCTCTCTGATATTAAAAAAAAATATACTTAATTGTAAACTAAATTTCAGTCAAAATATTTTTTCTGTATATAAGCCTGTCAACTGCATTCATTTACCTTTCTGCAGAATTCATTATATCTGGATTTTTCATTAAATACTCTCTAAGAGGTCCTTTTTTAGGCAAAGCTTTTTTTGTTGGTTTCCTCAAAGGTGATGTCTTCGGTTTCTTTGAAGTTGAGGTAAAAAAAATCTTGCATGAAAATCTTAAATTTACTTCAAATACTTGTTTATACCTACATTATCAATTAGTTGAGTTATAGAGCAGTTTGGCTTATGTAGGAACAGCACATTAAAAAAAAGTAAATTCTGGAACTGGTTGTCAAAATAAGACTGCAAAACAAATACTTAAAAATTCCAGAAAGCTTCACAATTTTTCTGGAAAGTACATGTCATGCACTTGACACAAAGAAGCAAGCAAGGTCCCTAAATATTTTCTTTCACATACCAATGTTTTCATTGCAGAAATAATGATTGTTCTTTTCCTACCATTATAAATAGTAAAACTTTGCAATGCAAAAACTGAGACGGAAAAACCCTTTTCCTATCTCAGATGCTAGCAGTTTTACAATATTACTAGAGGATTATGAGGGAGAAAACTCTTTCTCCAAAATAATACAAACCCATTAAAGCTATTTGTATCTTCTAGTAAAAGTAAAACATTATTTTAAATTAATTCTCAACAAAAAGCCTTTATTGTACAATTAGAATATCTGCACCATGAGCAATTACTTGTAAAAAAGTGTAAGTAGGTATTGTACAAAAAGGCCTGAGCTGATGTCCTTTTCTGAATGCAATGGGACCCAAGGCATTTCCTATTACCACCATGTTATTGTAAAGGTAATGAGGAAAGGCAAGTTCCCACTGATTTTGGAATGCATTATTCTGAGTCATCTCAAATTCTCACAATTATTGGTCTTTCAGACGAATCCCATGCCAACTTTTCTTCCAGGTTTTAGGAGTGCGGAGGTCAGCTGAGGACTAGAGTTTTTATTCCAAACTTTAACAACTCTGGATGTCTCTAGCTGAGGTTTTTATGAGACAATTTTTAAAGATTTTTTTTTTATGGAATTGCTACCCAGTAAAAACACACAACTCCTTAAAAATAAAACTTACTTTCTGAGCCTGTCTGTAACATTTTGCTTGTATCGCAATTCCATCAGAACCAAAGAAGTTCTCATTTCTCCTGATAAAAAAATAATATTAAAATTATCATCATCATCATCACAATCATCATGTTAAACTCCTTTCATAGTAAAAGGTTATCTTTAAGAAATTATACAGCACATGCAATTTCTATTTCATTTGCAGTTTTAAATTCAGAAGATTTTCTTTTCTTCATCGTCTTCAGAAAACAGGAAGTGCTAACTTTCAACGTTTATTGCAGACATCTGAATTTATAAGTAATAACTATATCACCTTCCTAATGCCTAGTAGAAAAAACCAGTTTGCTTCATTACCCAAATTATACTATAGAATTCTGCAAATTTCTTCATGTCCTATTATTTTGGTCTCTTGTAACCAAAATTCCTGTTCCCTGAAATATATATCTCATTTTCATTCATTATTTTCCTTTCATACTTTAGAAATAGTGGTTGCTGTTTTTAAAAATGGGATCTTTTTAGGTAAGTGTCTATAATTTGGCACCACTTATCTTTTCACCATAGAATTTCTTCTGACACCATGGCAGGCCCTGATCAGTTTGCTTTTGATTTAACCCAACACACCTTCCTAAGTTATGCCTCTGCCTCCTAATAATAAGGCAAATTGCCACATATTATGTCTCCATGTATAGTCAGGTCACAATACAGTATTCACTGCAGGATATAATCCTCTGTGTTCACGGAACTTCTGCAGACTGGGAGTGGTGGAAATTACTCCTGATGGGTCTTCTACCAGGTAAAACTCACAGTTCCTTCTGTAACTGTGACTCTCATGAGCCTAAGCAGTTTTCACTACTACTAAAATAGAGATTTACCTTGTCAAGTAAAACTCCACACTTTCTGCCCACTCCAGAACACATTGAAACTTCTCTTCATTCAGGACTTTTTGCAGAAGTTGAACAAAGAACTCAAGGAAGCGTGATTGCCCCTTGAATTTAAGCACTGCAATAAAGTAACAAATAACACAGGTGTTTATGTTGTAATAGGATTCTGAATTCAGCTACAAATAAATTTTAAATATTAATATTTTATATACCTATAATTGGTTGCATTCACTTCTAAATGTGTTTATATTGAGAACTTTTTATAAGCTATGTTTCACTTGATTTTGTATATCTGAGAAACAAATGAAGACAACATTTCCAAGAGTTTATCCCAAGCAAGAAAGAGCTAGCTTTACTGGCAGCTTTCTGAAGTAAAGAAGCCTTTACAATTAAAACAAACACCAGTTATCCTACCTTCTTGATAAGCACGCTCTGATGTCCAACATGAAATTACAGGGTAGAGGAACAAAGGATATTCCTGTCCTGTAAGCTTTAATGCAGGACCTACATCAATAACCAAATGAAATCCATTATGAAAAGCAATGAGAATATACAATAGAAACTCCACCTGAACTGTAACTGAAGATTTAAAAAATCCTTCCCTAGGACAGAGTTTGCTTTTAAATCTCTCACTGTCACCCAGAGAGAAACTCAAATGCTTGCCCTTTTCTTCTAATGTAAGCAGCTGTACAAGTAAGAGCTTACAGATGTGTTTGATGAACTTCCAGCTACTAGACTAATAAGGAGGATGTCTGGAGTTCTTCAGAGGTCTAACAAAGATCCATGAAAATCATAGGTGGAGGAGAATGTGCAGAAAGGACCTGTCAAAAATGTATTTAAGGCTATACAGCATGAAATGATCACACAATACTACTGACTAGTGCTTAACATTCACACTCTGCATATAGATAGTGTAAGTAGGTAGAGGATTCTTTTTCTTAACAAAAATATTTACATTAATATATGTATAGAACTTTATTTGCATTCTAAAACTAATGTATTTTATATAGATAGAAGTGTAAATAATGTATATAATTTTATAGTTTTAAATAGTATACAGAATATATAGGAAAATAACTTGGATTCAAGGTGCTGGCAGTTAAACACAACTGCATTACCAGGTGATCAGCACCAAAGCAATGTTACATGTGCTACTTGTTACTTTTCCTTAATAAAGAAACACGACCTACAAATTTTGTGCTTGGGCAAGTCCTGTGGTTGAAAAACATCAGTGCAGTGAATCCCTGAAAAAAGCAAGATTAAAAATACACTCTGGAACCAGCTGGAATAGTGGATCGATAGCTACAACCTCCACTGAGAGCAGTCAGTTTAAGTCTGTTAAAGGTAAATAATGTCCAACTAAACACAACAGCCAGTGGGAAAAGCAGACTTTTTAAAATTTTCTTTTTAGGACACCCTTTCTTACTACTTTCTCATATTTGATAAGTTCAAAAATACGTTGCTCCAAATAAGCATTTTCACAAAGAATAATTTGTCCGAATAATTTTTAAATAGGAAAAGATTTGATATTTCAGAATTTAAATTGAACTGTGTGTGAAATAATTTGGTTTTCTCTTATTTTGAGAAAAGCAATTCAGCTCTTGCTTTGGCTGATTCATCATGGAAGATACGAGAATTAAAAGTATTTCTTCAGTAAATGTTTTTTTACAAATAAACCATAAAAAACTCCATAGAAAAAGGTAAGTGTTTCAACAGTACACCCACCTTGTTCTGTCAGTTTGAGGAGACTTGATTCAAGATTACTCAGATTTTCTGCTGCTTTTGCCACTGCAGCTAAATGGGATGCCCTTGAGGAACGGTTCTGAAATATCAAATACTTTGTTATGGAAGCTTAGCTTTAACTTAATTAAAACCAGCATGTCAATAGTGGAATTTAGCTTAGATCCCAAATCTTCCAAATCTGTATCTTATCATTTCATCAACATTGTATTATTTTTCTTTTCCAATGAAATAAAAATTATGTTCATGATTTTTTTAGCACAGCATATTTTGTCAAGCATGGGGATTCCCCATCTCTGGAGGTGTTCAAGACCAGGCTGGACAGAGCACTGAGCAGGCTGGTCTAGTGGAAAGTGTCCCTGCCCAAGGCTGGGGGTTGGAGCTACATGATCTTTAAGGTCCCTTCCAACCCAAACCATTCTATGATTCCAGAATAAAAAAATTTAAAAGTCTAGTCTTCAAAATAATAGAACCCTGAATTTACAGAAAAGAAAAAGTAAAAACCAGAGCAACCACTTTTACCTCTTTGCCAGTGTGTGTTGCTTCAGTTTGCACATCTCCTGACGGGCTGAGTGCAACTGTTGGTGAGATCAACAATTTTTTCCCATAGTTAATGATAATTACTGCAAGTTCATACTCTTTCCATGAATGTAGTACCTATTAAAGAATCATCTGTTATACATTTTTTGGTTTACATAGCATGTACTATTTCATTACCGTCTACTTATAATCGTCAAAATGCAAGAATATTAAAAATAGAATTTAATTACCAATACACAAGTTTCTTTTAATAAAAAAGTCCAGGACTGCAGACAGGTAAAATAATTGGAATTGCAGATACGTTATCTATGAGCTCTACTTCTGCTTAGCCTGTCCCTCAGAGAATAGAAAGATTTACCCAGAAGTATCTACTGCTGTGATTGACACTCTCCCTGTTCTCAGGCAGTACTGCTATCAAAGAACATAGCGGGGAACTAAATGATCCTCATTTACCTCTCTGGTATCAAGTACACATTTTAAAATCCCAACTGTATTAGTGAAAGGAGTGGTGAAATTTATTCTTAAATTATGAGATTTATAAATTAACAGTGTAGCAAATGTTTTTGGATGGCTTTATCTTCTTTAGATAGAGCTCTAAAGGCCCAAGTGCTTCTACTGTGTGCAAGCTAACTTCACATTAGCATCTTTGCCTTTGTGATACTAAGTGTACAGATTACCTTAGGATAAATACAGCATATATTTTGACTGTAAGTCAAAAGAAAACCATATACCATGGTTTAATGAGAATCATTTGCAATTCAGTCATTCTCTCCGCTATTCTGTATGCTATCCTTTTGAAATGCTATCTCTAAGGAGAAAAAAATCAGCAATATAAGTGGTAGTCATTTGGCTGAGTCTAACAACAAACGAACACTTAATTAAGGTTTCAAGGTTCCTAATAAGCTTTATTGGCCCTGATAGCATTCACCTCTGGCTCCTGTGGGGCCAGGAGCTCCTTCTCAGCTCAAGTCTAAGCCTACAGTCCCTGCTGGCTCCTGTATGGCAGCAATGCTGGCCTTCAGATTGGTCCAAGCCATGTGTGGGTGCAGCAATGGATCCACCAGACTGGACACCCGGCCCATGGACCAACTTCTGAGCTTGACTTCAGACTGTTTCCATCACGATGGAGCAGCCTGCTGAGCTGTCTGACTCCAGCCACCTCATCAGACCTTATCCTGACCTGTGGACTAACTTCCCAGCTTCAGATCTGACCTACCTCCTCACCATAAACTGACCTGAAAATCTGGATGCCTTGGCTGACCCGGACTACCAGGTGCTGCTGTGCCAGCCCTTGGCTCCTGGCCTCACAACCATGCTGCCCTTGCAGAGCATTTTTAGGCTTATCTGATACTGATCTGGTCTTGTGGGCTGAGCATGGAAATTCAGTTCCTGTAAGGACCGAGCTGAGGAATCACCAACATGGGGGAATCCCTCAAATCTTTAGCCACAGCTCAGCTTCAGTATGAGCTCTCAGTTGAGGTGTACTCAAAACGAGAAGAAAGCTGACTTTTTCAGTATCACACATTTATGACAGCGAGTAACTTAACTGTAGCATGTCTCTATACCTGAGGAAAATATCTAGTACCATATTTCTCCTTATCTCACTAAATAGATTGAGTATCTGCATCATAAATGTCATCTACAGAGATATATTATGGTTGAAAGTCAAGGTGTTTTTATTTCTGCCAGCATGCAAGAGTAAACAGTATAAAGTCTCTTGTATCTAATCAGCTACTAAAACAGACTCGTTAATCTGATTAAAACTACAAATGTAGATTATTTGCAATAAATAAACTTTAAAACTTATCTATTACATGTACATCTTATTGAAAATAGTACCACCTTAAATGTAAAAATACACTCGATATAAAATGTAGATTTGATGACATGCACTAATAGCTACTATTTTCTGAACAAATAAATACTAAAAAGCCAAAACATCATTATTATATAAAATATACTGATTGAAAGATACTAATAAATATTTTTATGCCTTTACTATTTAAGAGTGCTGGTTCTCTAAGATATCATTCCAATGGCCAGCTTACTAAATCTCTTTTCTTTTCTCTAAGTGGCAAGAGCTTAATCTCAAATCAAGCTGTAAGTACAACACACACACCATACCTTTGCTGTATGAAATGAAGTACAAGCTATCATATGCTGAATACTCTCATAACATCCTGCCTGTGTCCTTTGCAAAGTAGCACTTGGAATTTCTTGTAGGATAGCCAAGCATTTAATGAGGATCTGCAAATACAACGGTTAAAACAAAGTTTGGAGTCTGGAGCTTACTTACAAGTTTGTAGGTCTGTACAGTCTATTGTATTTGATGGCAAACTTTAAAAATACTTAAAATCTAAATAACAGGATGAAACGTTAGCTCTACAAATGCCAATAATAAAATTTCCATTTGATTTAGCAGTGTCAAGATTTCAACCACAGACCTTTGGAATAAATTACATGTTCACATAAAATCCCAGATGCTAAATTATAGATGCATGATGGATATTTTTGCTGATTTAATTAACATAAAATCCAAGAATGCTTAATTCAGCAAGATAACATAATCCTACCAGAGGATTGCTTAAAAATATATTGAGATGTTCCGAATTACAAATGAAAGAAAAATATTTCCAGTGTGCTGCAAAAATAAAATAATTACAGGGAAAAATTTTGCATGTTTCTACTGTATCCTTGCTGAATGTAAAAAAACACATCTGCTGCTTCAGAAATGGCAGGGAAGGATTTGGGTACTCTGTTTTCTAAGAGAAAGTGCTTGCTTCTGGAAAGCAGAACATGCCTGAAAACTAAAGACTGCATTATCAAAACATTTAATAGCTTTCTTTTCTTTAAGAAAAAACCAAAACTGTATACAGAGTAAACATTCCAAATAAATTAAATTTTAAAAAAAAACCAGGCAAATGCTGCTTTTCTTTTCTCAAAACTGCCACCTGCAAATAACATTCAAGTAGGAGTTATGTTGTAGATTCTGCTACAGTTTAAAATATCAACAATCACCCAGAAGAAACAATCGATATTCTGCTGTTACTTCACCATATCTGAAGCAGAATGTGTGCAACTTACACTGAATATATATGCACTGGGGACACATAAAACTATAAAAGGCTTTTCTTTTAAGAAAAGAAGCCCAAACCTAGATATTTATCTCTCCAACTGCACTGTCTGTTATAAGTTTAATTTGAACCACTATAACTGCAGGACTTGAGAGCTGCTTTGTCTTAAAATGCTCTCACCTGAACTACTGGCACCACAAAAATCTTGTGATAAATAAGTGGAGCGAGGAGGCCATAACATTGCACAACAGACTGCAGCGAGTAACTTGCATCGTTCAACCAGTTGCTGAGCTCAATAGCCACAGCCATTCTTTCACATTCTGCTAATCTAGCAACCTGCAAAAGAAGAACACATTTTGATTTAACTATGCATTCTGTTGTTTCAAATAATTCAAGAGTAGAAGAAGACAAATGCTATTGCAGTTTAAAAAGCAGGATAAGCAGCAAGTAAGATAAAAGTTTAAAAATTAATTTACATTGACATCTGTTACAAGTATATTAAAAAACACACCATTCCTGATTCTAAAGGAAACAATTACTCTTGATTCAATTATTCCCTCTGAGTTTGCTCATATAATTTACAACTTGAGGCTGATTAATAACATCAGACTATGTGGAGTGGAAATTTCCCATGCTATCCTCTCAGAGTAGGTAAGAGAAGGCTAATTCCTTCCTTTCCCTTCAACTTACCTGCTGCAGTCCTGGCAAGAGCAAGTTGATCTAGTAAGGTCACTGAGTAATCAACTGCTCACATTTTTTACAAGTACTTCAGCAAAGAAAGGAACAGAATAGGAATGCAATAATACAGGACGTAAAGTTTGACTATCCAAATAAAAAAGAAAGGGGCTTTTTTGTTCATTAACATGCCATTATATTATTTAAGAGTCTGAAATAAAATATTAGTATACTAAAACCATGAAAACCTATTAGAAGTTAAATATTAATTAAAATATATCTATTGAATAGCAGGACAAAAATAACAAAGTAAGGAAAATCTTTCCTTGGTAGGAATCTGGTTTTGGTTTTTAGACCAAACCTAGACCAAACCTAGGCTTTGGTCTAGGCAATAGCAGATTCAGAAACTATCATTCCTGCAGGATGTAAAAAACCAACAGGTTCTGAAATACTTCAGAAGGAAAGACCACATAACCCTAAGAAAATGGAGTATTCTGTAAATAGGATTAGTTGATTGCAACATCTATCTTGCAATGATGAAATAAAGCTGATGAAAAAATAAAATCAAATCCAGTATAATATTTTAAGCCCCACATACTTGCTCCTTATAAAATATCTGATTGGAACAGATGGAATCACAGAAGAGTGTTCCTTCTATGACATTAATGTCAGAGACAGCAAATATATTCCTCAAAAAGAGGTGCAAGGTAATAGGAGAAGTCTGAGATACAGCTTCAAAGCGTAACCTACAAAATACAAAGCAAAAGAACAGTAAAGGAAGGTTAATTATGATTCAGATCTCACATGCCTAAAACTGCATTATAATAAAATGAAGTAATTTGTTTTAAAATTATGGACAAAAATAATTACTACAGCTTCTTCTGGAAATAAGATTTACATATAAAACTGAAAAAATTGGTTAAAATTTCTAAATTAAAAAAAAAATAAGGCTTCTTTTGACATTGCCGTCCACCTACTACTATTGTAAAATAACCTCTCCTTATTTATATCATCCAATCCAGTGACATTAATTTTGAACTGTCTTTGAAAACTTGGGATGCTACAGCTTATTTATTTTCTCTGTTTCCTTTTACACATTATTCTTCTGTTTTCTGACAATGATACATGCAGTTGTGAAGTCCATTACTAAGCATTACTAACAGACTCCTTTTCAGCACTTATGTCTCATATTACAAGTATCAAAAGAATCTCTTTTCTTTTTGCCTGCTTTTCTGCCAAGATGTTTTATGGTTGTTTTTCTTTTCTTCCGTGGGGATAGAGGGGCATTTGTACATGCTATATTTTTTTTTTATATTTTTGTAACAGGAAAAATCCCATGATTTTGAAGTACAAGAAATAAATTCCTTCTTCTCCTCGATTATATTTCCTGAAAGAGACTGAAACTTGAGAAGGAAGATCAAGTAAGACACATTCACACACTTGACATTACCAGGTTTTCACCAACAGGGCTCCTGCCTGCAAACACAGGTTTCCTTTACTTCAGGCTCCCTCTACTGTCCCTTTAGCAAGTCTAATTTCTTTGTAAGGTGGAAATGGAAGTATTCTGACAAAGCTTAGAGGAAATCCTCCTAACAACTATTTCTTGAAACAAAGATCTTTATTTCTTCTCTAAGTCTTGAAACGTTCAAGAACTCTTAATACACAGGCAATAAAGTTGCTTCTTTTCATTGTGGTTTCAAGACTAAGCCAGTCTGCCAAACTTTAACAGAGATACTGTGAAACTTTACTGTACCTCCTCCACAAGTTTGCCAAAATTTTCCTAATGAAAGAATTAGTCTAAAAAGAATTACACAAAGGGGTTGTTGATGATTTGTATTCAGTTATAATGGATGTTCATTCACTATCAAATCATGAATAGCTGACTTACATTAAAAACTCTTTTTCTTATAATATTTCATGTCTATTATTTCATTAAAATTTCTTTTATCTGGGAATAAATTAAGTTTTGATGTATTTCTGAATCTGTAAATGCAACCACATCAGTAAATGTAACCACAAAATTTCTAGCTGGCTATGAAAAACTTATAATCTTATGGTTGAACATTTGAAATTTTTTCAAAAAAGACTGAACTTTAAATACCTCTAAAGCCCTTTAGCATATCCAAACGCTGTTGGCATGTTATATAGCCACCCCAAAACAAAATTAGTAAGCATTTACCTATTTTGATTGGTGTTCTAGACAAAATTTTCCCAATTTCTGAGATCTATTGCTCCCTTAATTGGAAAGTCAAGAACCCAGTGCATATTATACATTTTGCACATGAATATACATCACACAAAACTATTACCCACCTTTGAATGTTTGCCAATTATCTTAAGAAAACAGCCATTATAAAGAATTAAGTGTGTCAATGTTAGCAGTTCCATAAATAACAAAAATCCTCTGCTAATTATAAACCACTCTATTTTTATAACACATTTCACAACGTTTTTTTCAGAATATTTTTCATATCACTAGCCTGAACAAAATTCCACAGCTTGGAACTCTTCTAAATAAAATGTGCATATCTATAATTAGACAACAATTATACATAATTAATCAACTGTTATTTTAAATTTTTTCAACAATTACCTTTTTTCAGATATCATCAAATTACTACTTGCAGAAATAACAGCTACATTAGGAGGCGGTGGAGAAGAATTTGAAACAAAGTAATCCCACATTGGTGAAAATGCTGCTCTGGCTAATCTAAGGTTGCCAGTCTGATAGGCTACCTACAAAACAAACAGACAGCGAGTTGAAATTCATCAACTAACCAAGCCAGATATAATCATAAGACAAAGAAGGTTTCAAAACTCCCCACAACATGCAAACTTACAATTTCTCTACAAATATTCTAACATATTTGAATAAAATACATGTAGCAACAATGTGATTCTACTAGTATTAGTGTGGCTCAGATTTGGCATCAGAGAAAGCAAAAGAGTTCCTTGACTGTTGACCAATGTTCTAACAGCCCAGTATGGAATACTTTACAGGCACTGTGCTGCAGTTTTGAAGGCATATAAATTCATCTAGGTTCATTTCACTTTTGCTAATACTTTAGAATGCCCTTCTGCTCTGAATGATGGGCTGTAAGCCAAATAAATAGGCCTAAATTCATGTGGATACCTCTTAACACTGGAATATTTTAGAAAAGCTTTAAGAAAACTGTCCCCCATGATCTATCTATAGGGCTAGACAATTTCAGTTTTCTCTATGTCACAATCTGTTTTAAATATCCTTTAGTAAGAACACAGAAAATTACGATAAAGAGCCGACAACCTTTGTGGTCTCTCACAAGACATTACAAAACTATTTTCAATATGAAAATGGTTGGCTTTGACACCTGGTAAGTTCAAAAACAATTTTAATTTCATAATGGCTAATAAGATAATTTCTAGTACTTGGTCTCAATAAAAAAAAAAAAAGAAAAAACAAATTCTAAAAAAGAAGAAAGAAGTTAAATGCAGACTCAAAAACAGAGATGGGTAAAGAAAACAGCTGAGAGAGTCCTTTCCACTTAACCTGACATTTCCAATAATTTTGAATTAAGAATCAACTTACTTAGACATACTGTTCTTTATGTTAAAATTGTGATTTGTGCTTACTAAGCTTTTGGCAAGAAGGTCTCATGTTGTCACCAGATGCACTTTTAGAACTAAAGTAATCACAACCAAATTAAAGTATGCATTCATTATCACCCTCTAACCCTACCTGAGTTAGATATGCTCGAACAGTAGTAGCAGAAAGGGGTGGATAGGCAAGGATTGGCTTTGTCATTTGCCCAACGGCATCACCAATAAGTTTTCCATCTGAAGAATATGCTGCGACGGCAAACACATATTTCTCATTGGCATCTAAGCCATGTACTTGTAAGAGCATTTTCCCATCTGCTGGTATCTACCAATAAAAACATTTTTCTAGTTACACCTGCTGCACATATCAAAAACAAATCTCAAATCCTAAACTTTTACTGTTAAACTATTTAATGGTCTTGGATACAATCAAAGTACAACCTGGGTTAATAGCACGCCATGTACTAGATTCTTGTACCACAGTCTTGAAAACTATGACAAAACAATGAAATGATAGGTGAAAAAAAGCATCTGTTTTCTCTGGAATGCTGATGTGCATTCAGAGCACATAACCTAAGAGGCCAGATAAGTACCAGGACCTGACATTTTTCTGAGATACTTGTGTCCATTTGAACCTTCATACTGTGATTGTGCATGCATGCTGTTACTGAGCTGAAACATTCTGGTCCTGGGCTGTGCATCCAGAAAAAGACCATATTGCTCTCCTTCATATGTGCCACCCTCTTGTGCCAGATACAGGCAGAGATATCTCTGGTCTTTTCAGCACCATTAACAGTGGTTCGGAGTTTGTGAAGCAAACAACATGCTTTCAACATCTTAATTTTTCCTTCAAGTAATTGTGTACCTGCACTTTAACATCATGGCTCACTCTTAAAAGGATTTTCCACCTTCCCCTCTGTAACCAGGATGACTTACACAGGGAAGATTTGAAGACTTCAAGGGTCTTGAAACAAGAAACAAGTGCCAGTGATGAAAGGACAACATGAGAATTGAGATCATCATAACATAGCATCAACACAATGCTCTTATTCAAACACAGTCTGGCCTCCCTACGGAGACCTCTGAACAACAGAAATCCCTTCAAATGGTGGGGTGGACTCCTGAACCAGCAGACCAGAAATTAGTGTACAGCAGTCTGCAGCATCCCTTTATGGTAAGCTGATAGAATGTTCGATCCCCAAGAACTCTAATCCTTTTTCTTGGAGTCAGCAGATACAGACTTTGTCTGAAGATGAGCATTTTGCAAAAGCATATCCTAAAGCAAAGAGAAGTTCCATTGCTGAGGCATATGGTTAACCTCAGGTCTGTGTCTCCAGTGCCTGTCAGACAGTCGGTGGCTTGGATAGACTGCAGCAAATTCATAGAACAAAACAGCTGGCAGTGGAGTGAAAGTCACCAGTCAAACAAGTAATTCACCTGGCACACGATGGTGTATTGAAATTAACTCACTGAACATCACAGGAAGTTCATTTTCTGGATTTGATGATCAGAGTATGAGGAATAATCTCAAAGCCTCTACTGCCAGTACATACACACACCTTCTCTTTTGATATGCTTTCCTTTAAGGGGAGGAGCCAGGGGAACAGATATAAAGGGGAAGATTCCCTCTCCATCACCAGAGATAAGTCTATCAGTGTTAGTATAGAGCTTGCTTTAAAAGCCAGGAAAGCTTGAAACATCAGGCAAGAGGTTGTGATCATTCTTCTGTCACAAGGCAGAACAGAGACCTGCCCTGCAAAGAACAGAACTCTTAATGAAGATTTCCAGTTATAGAAATGATCACAGAGGTGATCAATGAGGTGTTGGACTACAGAAAAATCTGCTGAAGAGGACATGCTGGAGCTTTCTTGCTCCTTTCTTAAATCACAAAATGCACAGCATTTGGATGGTTCATTGCTGTAATTCAGGAGGACAATGCAATAGCAGGCAAAAATGAATGAAAACCAGAACTTTGTCAGACTGGGCAGAAACATCAGAATGTGATCCAAATGCAAATAAAACCCACCCAAAAATGCAAAACCAAACCAAACCAAATAAACAACAAAAAAAAAAAACAAACAAAAACAAACAAACAAAAAAATGAAATGTCAAATTGTAAGGAATAAATAATGTCAGAGTACCAACACAGTCAGCATGATCAATCATAAGCAATTAAAGATATGTGGGATGATTCGCCATACACGTTCACAGCATGAAAGGGAAAGAGCATTAGCCTAGAAGTAAACCATGTCTGAACATGAATGTTATTGAAGAGAGTTATATTATCATGCTGCCAGAATTTAGTAAGGCAATGTCTCGTTTAGAAGGAAGAGCTGATAGAAGTCACACAATTTGAAAAAAAAATGAATTTTTATCTGTTTAGAATTCTTCGTTTTTGAATTCCTGGAAAGAGTAGTGTCTGGAGTAAACTCTAAAAATACTTCACATACTTTCTTTTATTTTTGCATTTCTCCTACACTCAAAAAAACATAGTTATAGAGACAGATATGTTTAACTTCAAGCTTTTGAATAATTTAATTTATTATTCAAAAAAGATTCCGGATTTTTTTTTTGGTGTAAAGATAGAAGAGTTTGTCAAAGGCTCAGCCAGTTACATATTTTAAAAAATATGTCAGATAGAGATCTAGAGTTGGGTGTTTTTAGAGGAAGAGAGAATGACCTAAACAAGTTTTACCTCCGTCTTACCTGTTCTCCTGAATTTTGAAGTTTATTGCTATTTAACCTTACTTTTGTATTACTTCCTCCTGCTACACAGCCCAAAATACTGTACCATGAAACCTTTGAAGAAAATGAGAACAAAGTTACTTGATACACAGTATTATTTCCAAATTCTGCCTAATGTAGAATGTAAAGGTTTTGTGAAAACAGTCTCTGCAAAAAAACTCAGCTTATTTATAAAAAAGTGTAGTCTAACTGCACTAAAATCATCAATTAATTTATTTAGCTGGAGGACTAGATATACCAGACTGGTAATAAAAACAGATGACTCTCCACTATCTTATTCACACCTTGAGTTACCCCATTCCTCAAAGCTCCATTGGCTGTGTATTTCTTTCTTACTCCTCAGTTTGAGAAGCAGATCCTTGCACAGCCATTCTGGTTTGTGGCCTCTCTTGCTCGATTTCCACACCTCAAAAGAGAGCTCGTCCTCCAAGAAAATTAGTCTTACAATGAATAATGTTTTTCAGAAGGTTTTACTGAAATTGAGGAGATTATTTTCAGCAAATGAGCCCTGAGATCTGAAAATTTTAGAGGTATTTGGACTCCTAGAACAAGAACTATATATGCCTAATTAAATCCTAGGCATACATTTATACTAAGAAACTAACTAAACCCTAAGTATTCAGTTAATAGCTTCTACATTAAAAAAACCTTTCCTGTCTGCTCAACAGCAATGCGTAACTTCATCTCAACAGCTATGTGTAACTTCAGAAAAAAAATTAAAATAAATTCTTCTAGATACCTGGGCTCAAATTACAAGAATAATAATCACGTTTCGCCATCTAGTGGCCCAAGATGTTGTATTCACTCTCCTGAATCGAACAAAATGAAGACTGAACACTTACTAAAACAAATTAACTACCAAATTTTAAAGATTTTTTTTAATCTTATGTTATATTCAGTAAGTACAAAAAGGATAAACTTTTCCCTAATTAATCTATTTGAAATTCACTTATAAAACTGCAATAAAACTAATGACTATGAAACAACTGTTCACAGAAACATTCTCACCAATATTAGTAAGATTTGAGTTCCTACTGGGTTTTTACACATAATTATTTTGAATAAGCTTGCAAAATCACTATGAAAATGTCTCTATCAAGGAAACTGCAGCTAGTATATTTTCCATACTTCAGCCTGTTTGCCTCCTTTCTGACAAGGGGAGGAGAATAAGGTGATTTAAAGCAGTCAGAATGGATTTATCAATAGCAAATCAGGGCTGACCACCATGACTGGCCTCTGTGGTAAAATTACTTGATTAGCAGGGGAAGGAAGAGGAGTAGATGCCATTTACTTTTCAGAGTAGTGCATGATAGGAGGAAGAAAAACAACAGACCTCAATTGAAGCAAGGGAGATTCCAACTGTACATAAGGAAAAAGGTTTTCCTAGAAACATGTTGCCCTGTTGGAACTCAGTTTCCAGAGAAGCTGTCTCCATTCTTGGAAGTTTTCAGAACCAACTGCATTAAGCTCTGAGTAAACAGGCCTAGTCTCACAGCCAACCCTACTTTAAGCAGAAGGCTGGACAAGAGACCTCTCCTGATATTCCTTATGATCCACATAGTTCTGTGACTCTACATGTTCAACACATAGTGGATTACTTCCATTCGAACTATGTCACTTCAACTCTTCATTAACAGAGACTCCAGTGTGGTACTTTCTTGCATCACGTGAGGCAACAGTCTTGCATCCCTTCAAAGGATGACCAGGAGTATGTCAACCCCCGAGTGAGAAAATGAGCTTTTGATAAATGGAATAAATAAGTGTTAGAAGACAGAAGCACCAAGGAACATGATGCACGAGATTAAGAAAGTTTTATGCAAATGTGAAGATCAAAACAGTGAGTCACAGAGGAAAACTGACTCACTGAGGAAAAAAAAAGGATACTTAATTAAGTCAGAATACCATAATCTTCTGAGGAACAAAGAAAAAATGGTTGGAATAGCACTGTTGAAATAACTTTTTCTCTTGTGTATTGTTTAGTTATTTCTCATGCAGTCATCATGAAAAACATTACCTGAATATCTGAATCAAACGGGACTGGTTTAAATGTCATGGAGCAATGTGATCTAGAAAGTAACAGAGGAGGAGGAGGAGTCTTGCTTTTTTTATTGCTGCTCACAGCTTCTTTGAGACTGCGATACAATGCACTTTGTTCAGCTTCAACTTGCTCAATTAAAGTTAGTGCTTCCTATAATTGAAATTAAAACAAAAGGGAAAACTATTTAAAATATAACAATCAGAAAGATTTAAAATTCATAAATTATTTTCAAATATTATAGAAAATTTCACTGCTATGTAGAAAACTTTCAGTAGCTAATCATATCATCCTACATCCTAAATGAGGATGAACTTTGTGTAAGCTTACATATGCAGATTAATTTCACAATTAAGAGAATGCAGGGCTGCATCTGCAAGAGGCATATTTGGTTTTGGAAGATCCTTCAGGGAAAAAAGAGAGTGATCACAAATAATGTTGACGAGCAATGAGTGCCAGCCAGTGATTAACTCCAACACGAAACAAAAAAGATATCAATTCCTATTTAGGGGAGAGCTGGAAAACTAATCTGCAGAATTTCTAAAGGTGCTCTGGAAACAGACTGATTTTTTGTACTCCAGAAACAGAGGAAAGAAATAAAGTCTATGAATAAAGAAAAAGCAGGAGAATGCGGGTCCAGAAAAAGCAGGGCTAAGCCCTTTTTCCCTTGGTTAGCTGCAGACAGCTGAAAACTGGCTGACAGTCTATCAGTCTTTCAAAGATCTGGGGCTCCCCTGCATACAGTGATTAGGTGACCATTTGGCTGGAAACCAAGGGTACACTTTTTTCTTACTTGTCTGAATGGCAAATTGGTATGTTTCTTCACCTTGATTTCATTGTCAGCACAAGAGGAACTTAACTTGGAAATCTAATATTAAGAACTCAGTACTTCTGTATCTTTACTTGTGGCAGCTGTTCAGTGCAAATCAAAGCCAAAAAGGCCAAATCCCAGAGATGAAGGAAAAAGCATGCCTTAGACAAATTACATTTTTTGTAGAGAAAAGAAATTACATATTCCTACAAATAGAAATTTTATTTGAAGCCTCTTGGTATCCTGCACTGGACCAAGTATTCAGGCTGAGCTCAGTCTGAAAAATAAACAGGAAAAAAAAAAAACCAAACCAAGATGTTGGTAATTTTGGTAATTCAGTGACAATCCAATATTCTTGCACCTTAAAAATTCCTTGTTTCTGTCCTCACACATTTAGAAGACTACACCCTAGCAGGTCAGATTGCAGAGTGAGTAAGCCTGGAATCTCATGTCCAAAAACTATGGAAAGATTACAGATTTATAGTGAAATGAGTGAAAGAGGGAGCTAAGATTTAACAGAGCCTTTTGCATATTTAATCATTTTCACAGCCCTACCACTCCACCCCACTTCCTCCTCCTTCAGATTAGGGCTGCATCCACCCTAGTGGGACACGTTAAAGGAAGGATTTAAGATAAAGAACAAGATAGGGAGTGACTCTTTCCATCACACAACCATTCAATTTTTGCAATCAGTAGTGTGAAGCTTCATTACTTCCTTAAAAACTGTACTTCTTCTTGGTAAGCATGGGAATTGCTTGTAAGTCTTCATTGGTGACTACAGTTACAACTTTCACACCGTATCACTACAGCTGATATATTTATGATATTCGTGAATAACACATATTTTAAAAATATATGAACGATATTTTTAATGTATGTCTTTACTGATCCAGTTTTTGCATTCTTCTGATGTAATAAATATATATATTAATTATCATGCTTCCAAATTTGTGGCAATTAAAAGAAAAACACTTTCTAGTAACTTCTTCTTTAAAATACTCTTTTATATATTGTATAGTGAAAATTGCAGGTTCTGTTATCTGTTGCACAGGCTATAAAGAAATTTTAAGCCCTGTTGATGAGCAGGCAAATTTCATGGACAGATGCTGGTCAATGGAAATATTCCCATTGATTTCAAGAGACTGAAATGAGCCCAGGAAGTATCTACTTTTAGCTCAAATAGATTCCAAAATCACTGTATCTAAACTGTTTATTTAGTAAGAATGAAACAAAGTCCATGTCATCATTGCCAGCCAAAGTATTGTAAGACAACTTACAGAATGAAAAAATAAAAAGAACAATGTTGAAGGTTACGATAAGGAAACCTGAGTAACTTTTTGGCAATGTATAGGTTAATACTGCAAAATTTAGGTGATTAGGTGTAGAAATAAAGATCTTCTCTCAGGTTTCCTCCAGTCTACATGTATACACAAAATTTGGGGATGTGCTCTTTCCTTGTTTTAAGGTCACTTTATTCTTTCATTATAATGAACCTTCTTAGGAAAAAAAATTACTACAGAAGTTAAGAACACAAGATGATCTTCAAGCTCCTTCCATTTTTTTTTCTTTTTATAAGAAGGACTAATCCCTGTCTTAATTACACAGAACCTGAAAAACTGTGCTAATGAAAAAGAATTTCTATCATAAGATTTTTTTTTATTACCTCCAGTAGCTGCCTTTGGGCAGTAGTAGTTAACTCTTCAGGGAACTTCTGTGCAGCCTTTTGCATCAAAAAGATTGCTCTGGATAGCTTATTCCTTTTTATTTTCTTCATTACAAGTGCCTCTATAAAATAGATATTTTAAGACATTTATAAAACAGCAGCAATAATTCAATATACTTCTAAAATCTTAATTAATGTCTTACCTGTTAAATATTGGAAACCTTCAATATTCTCCACATGAGACTTCCTAGACTTAAGACTTCTGTCAACAATTTGAGGACCTGTGTGGGAAGGAAATACTGAGTTACTTTGATAGTGCTATTGCAAAAAATTGAGTGAGAGGGGTTAATAAGGTAGTTTTATAGTGAAGCTCTGCTCCATCTCATGTTCTTTTTTTTAGCTCAAGTAGAATTTCTTACACTGATCATGCTACTAAAAATATTCCACCCTCCTGCTCTAACACCTTTAGTAGATATAGAAACACCACAGAAAAAGAGAGGTCTTGTTTGATCATAGGGAGCAGGGCACAGTGCAGCTCTGCATTGTCAAACTAATACTAGCTTTTAATTAAGCAAAAACAACATTAAGAATGAGAGAACAAGTTGAGTTTTTTCAGAAGCTATTTGGCAAGAGTGGGTTACCTGCTGACTGGAAAGATATAAAGACAACTTCACAGAAATAGAAGTTCAAATTACCAAGATCATTGAAGAAAATATTCAAGTCATTCTCTAGAGAGAAAATTAGCATTACAGAAAAAAATAAGTCTGCAGAAAATCCCTCAATTTTTCCCTACTGGCACTGTGAATGTTACCATTGTAACTAAAATACAATGACCAACTGTCTAGGAATGAAATCCATTAATTGTAGCAAAGTTTAACTCCTGTTGGTTGAGCAGAGGTTAAAACTAGTATCATGTAAATCTAAATTCTGCAAATTCAGTACATTATTTCTCTCTCTATGTGGCATACAAACTGCCCAACATCAGCCACTCTTCAGAAAGCAGATACTTCCTGATTTTTTAGTATTATGAAATATATTAACAAAAATACTCTAGTCAAGATATGAAGATTATCTAACTTTATTGAAACCTACCTTGTGTAATTTTAAGAAGTTTCACAGCTACTCGATGTTGGGCCTGAATGAGCTCCAAGTGTAAATCTGTTACAAAATCATTATCTGTTCCTGTTTTATCATCACCACATCCCAAAAGAGAATTCAAACTCTGATCATTTGAGTCCACCTAATAAATAAAGGAAGTGGCAATTAAGCAAATGCAAACTTTTATAGCTTAGCTTACTGCCTTTTTCTTGACACATTATTTCAGTGAATTGACAAACACTGAAATTTGTCTTATTTGTGTAATATGCAGTCAATGAAGAAAGCATGGAAAGGAGGAGAATGAACAGACAGAGAAAGCATGGATAATGGACAGAGAAAACTAGACAAAATCTGAGAATCAATAGAAAACTGGATTAATATTAAAGACAAAACTGCAAAAAAAAGTTTTATTGTCCACAAAAGAAATATCCTGTTGATGTAGAATGTTAACATTTAGAAAATTTGAACTCCCATCAACAGCAAAATTTGATTTTAATAATAAACAATTGCAAGCAATAAATATGAATAGGATTTCTGCTTTTATTTTATAGGAGGAAACCATAGATTACAATTATTTCAAAAGAAAATTATAAGAAAACCTAAAGCAGTTCATCATTTACTACTGAAAGAGAAAAATGCAATTTCAACTTGTGCAGGTTTTGGCTTAGGCAGAGTTAGTTTGCTTCACAGTAGCTGGTATGGAGCTGTGTTTTGGATTTGGGAAGGAAACAGAGTTGATTATGTCAAGGATTTTTTCATTACTGGTGAGCAATAAACTTTACCTTTGTACAGCAGTTGTCAAATACCGACTTTCCATCTGGGGAAAGGGTCATTAACCGAGATGTATTCATGTTATTAATTGCTTTTTCAAGAATTTCATAAGCAATTTGCAATTGTTCTGTAGGAGTTTTCTGAAATGAAAACCCATATAAACACATTTTATTAGATAACAGATTAAAAACTATAATATTGACTATGAAAAGTAACATGCTTTTCTTTTTAGCTGTTGGTGTTTAAAAAAAAAAACTAACAAACCCAATTACTCAGAGTTAGCTTATAGTAGAACAAAACTGAACTTAGAGAATTAAGTTGAAAAGATAGTATTTTTCACAAGCTGTTTTTCAATATTCCATTAGATACTACTAAGAAAACACTGTTTTTTTCAGAAAACACCACCTTTAAGTAGACTGTCACTGAACCAAACCTTCTCCATGTGTGTAAGCATGAAAACATATCACTGACAACACTCCTGAATCCTCAGGCTAATGCATACCATTCATCCTTAATGTGCTTTAGTACGTCATTTGATTGGACAATTCTGGAAAGGGCTGAACAAAGCAAGGACACTCAGGCTGTTTCATCTATTCCACATGATCCTTACAAAAAGAAGGATGCAAAAACACAACCCAAAGTATTTTCGTAAGTGAAGCCAGGACTAAAATTTCTACCATCTTTAAAAAATGTGCTATTAAACCATTTAAGGATGGTACTACAAACTGGCATTAAAAAAAAAAAATGTGTGAAACATTTCATTTTTCTAAAACTAAATGCAAAATTGTACTAAAAGCTTCAAGCACAATTATTCTTAGCCTATTCAAAATCATTTTATCAATTAAGATAAACTGGACATTACCATCAGTATCTCAGGCATATCACAGGTTTCGTCTTCCAAAAGAGAGGCACTTCTTCC
This sequence comes from Grantiella picta, assembly GCA_013397955.1. Classification (NCBI taxonomy): domain Eukaryota; kingdom Metazoa; phylum Chordata; class Aves; order Passeriformes; family Meliphagidae; genus Grantiella; species Grantiella picta. The sequence continues at coordinate 1,208,107 of VZRM01001619.1, forward strand.
TTTTATATAGGAAGAAAAAGCAGAAGTGAAAATTAAAGAAACCCAGAAAATGTTAGTACCATTTGATCAGCTCTACTACTAATTTCAAAGTCTGGCAATAATCTGGTTCTCCAGTTTTTGACTACAAGAGGTAATTAGTATCTTGAAAAGCTTTCCAGGGCTTAGACACCTAGCAGAGTATGTACAGTTATACTATACAGGATATGATTAACCAATATTATTGTATTTTAAAGGTACCCTATATTTCATAAGCCACATTATATCCAAGCCAATGCAACTTGGACTCATTTTGTAGTTCCTCATATTTTTGTAGCAGTCATATCAATTCTCTATTTTGAAATCAATTCAAATCTATTATTATCTAATTCACAGTTGGTTTAGTGTTAATTTCCCTTATAGAAGGATTTTAAAGTATAGGAGGTCATATTTTTATGATAGATACTATTTAATTTTAGTATTTCTTGAAGCGGTATTATCACCCTTTTAATATTTGCCTTGACTGTTTAAATTACTTTCGTTATAAAAAATGCATCCCACCTTGTGTTTTCCTCTTCAAAAAAAGCAGAAGCAACTTTTTTGTTCTTGGTGAGAGCCCTCTAATTTAATTTCTTTGCTGAAATAAATTAACCTTTTGCCCTTTCAGAGGAACAACCTTCTAGTCACTTCTTGTGCCACTTTTGCCTGTTTGTTTTCGCTTGTTCACTGTCTCTTCCTCATAAATAAGAAATTTGTATTCACTCCTTATTCATTGAGTAAATAGGCTCTTTTCAGCACAAACGTGCTTGACTGTCAGCCTGTTCTGGCCAATGGCTCCTTTCTATTCAGCTTTTTTTTTCCTCCAAAAAGGCATGTTTAAACTGAATTAAAAAGAGGGGGTGCTACAATGAAAATTCATTCAGTCTCCCTGAGAATGTTATGATTTTTGTAACACCACCAAAAGCAATACCTACTTTACCTTAATAACAAATAGTAACTTCTCAAGATTTTTTTACTTCCAAAAGTGCAAAACAATTATAATTTCTTTCTGTTTCTAGGTTTGGTCTAAAAAGATCCTTAACATTTACTCTCCAGTTACTACAAAACATTTATGAGAACTATGACCTATAGTCCAAAGGATACAACAGAGAACCTTTAAAAGTATGTCTAAATATTCATATTTTACAGCATCAGTCAGGTTTTGGAATGAAATTTGTTTAACGTGATTGTGATTGCATTATATCCCAATAATGTCAGCCAAGTTCAACTTCAAAAACAATTGAATTACTACACAAAAATTGAGACTATGTAGAGAAAAAAACCAAACTGATAACCCAATAAAAGCAAAAGCTTCAGTATGACCTCAATATTTTTTTCTTTTTTTGGCCTGCAACTAATCAACCAGCATTGGAAGGCTCCAAATGAGCCACAGCACATTCTGACTTCTCCCTAACCCATATTCAGAAAAATGTATCAGTGACCTGAGGCTCCTCTGAAGGGGCTAAGACACACATGGAAGTCCTATGGGGAGAGTGAGCAATAAGAGATGTAATTCAAAATGGGGTTCCTTTGGTAGAACTGGAAATGTAACAAAAGAAATCATAAATCCTTGAAAAAACAGGTTTCGTTACCTCCAATTCTGGATTAAATTTTGTACAAAAAAATTGTTCTTCTACCCTCAATAATCTCTTTACAGTATTTTTTGAATGTACGTTTGTCAAAGTTTTCAGTTCAGAAAAGTTCCAATCTTAAAAGTCATTCTTGAAAGAAAACTCAATCTTTCTTGAAAGCTTTACCTTCTTTTCCCTTAGATTCACTTGTAGAATCAGCCACATTTTCCAGTATTGCACTAAGACACAGGATTATCTCTACAAACATCACATTAGTGTCTGCTATGCCTATCCTGCTCTTCTCAATTATTTCATTTATTATCCAGATTATATGAACACACTAAAAAGGGAGGAATGGGAAAGAAAAAGAATTAAGACAGAGCTAAATCAAAACTTTGGAAGACATTTATATATTACAGAGGTAGACAGGGTTTTGCACTCAAAATTATTTAAAAATATTCACAAGCATGCACACAGCTCCTTTCCTGGATTTGGCTTCTTTTTTTGAATGCCACCAGGCTAAGATTCTGAATTTACACTCCTCCATAGTCCCTCTTTCTCCAGACAGCAGCCTTTTTTTTATTTTTGAATATTATCATCCCTACCATTCCTTTTGGAAAGGTTAATGAATGTTTTACAGCCATAACTTTTATACCTTGTTCTGGTGCATTAAGTTTGATTACATGCCTCTCATTTATCTCTGTATCTTCCCACTTAAACAGTACAAAAGAGACCTGAATGCTGCTGTTGTATACAGAGGAAAATAACTACACTACCTTCTGGGGAACCTCAGAACAATTTCACTCTATAGGGTCACAAAATTAACTCCTCCAGAAACTGTTTGGTTAGCATCACCTGGCAGCCCAGAGAGCCCATTTCACCAAGAGCCCCTCACTCACAGGACAAATTCAAGTGGCTCTCGACAGTGGGCCAAATACCACTGACCCACCATATCCCTTCTCTTCAGCTGTAAGGTTTTTGCCACTTTGTTCAACTGATCTGGGATGCTTTCTTGAAATACATTGATATCTTCTGCCATAACATTCCAAATTCTTCTTCTTACCTCATGCCCAAATGTTTTCACTAGTTTAGCTTCTTACCATGTCCCACTGGCATATGTGGGTTATTCTACTGCAAAAATATTAAGAGATATTTTGATATCCACTGGCATATGTGAGCACAGTGTGTTCAAAGTGTATATACAATTGATATTTTGAACAAGATTGATCTGCATTTTACCATAAGAAAAGATACTTAGACTGGATACCAATATTTTACTGGCTTTACTACAACAGACTGCATTCACATTAGGATAAATACAATATAATGAAGGAGTACCTGGTAAGCTTTGTGTTTGTGGATATATTCTAAGCAGTCACTTCCACTCGTTTGGATTTGCTGAAGGTCCGTTTTACATTTCTGCCACAAACACATTACTACATCAACAATTAATTCTTTGTCAGGATGGACATCCTGGAAAGAAAAAACAATATAATTGTGGAAATGGGTAGGCATATAAACACACAAATAACCCAGTACATGAACAGCCTCAACATTTTTCAACACAAGTAAATAAAATATGTCACTTTCTTATAAGACATGACAACATTTTGAAAGCTTTAGAAATACTTTTAAAAAATTATTTCTGGTAGAAGTTTTCTTCTCTCAACAACATAAAGGGGTTTAAAGTTTGGGGAATTTATTTGGGTTTTTTTAATTAACAAGATCTTAAACATAACATAGACAAGGAAATAAGTGAGATGAAAGTTACATGAGAGAGCAAATTAACTATCTATGACATTATAATAATACATTCTGGAGAAATTTTATTTTTATTACAGTATTTAAATATTTGCAGAAGAAAATCTAAATTATTAACTTCATTTTGCTTGACAGAGTACATTCGTGGGTTGTTGGTGCACCTCAGATGATGAAGCAGTGAAAAACAATTTAAAAAACTAGAAAAAATTTTGAACTGAAATATCTAACAACTGGAAGAAATTTTAAATGCTGTCTGCATCTTGTGAAGAGAATAATTAACAAATTCAGAGCTCTAGTCAGTTAACCTCTTAATTAGCACATTGCAAAAGGCAACAGAGTCCATCTATGTGTTAAACACATTCTGAACAGTAAGTAAGGATCAGTACACAAATTTATCACCATTTATGGCAGAGTTGAACGACAGTCTCAGGTGCAGCAAAACCTGTTATAGCCACACTAGCTCTACTCTCATATATGTTTGAGCATAAGATTTCAGGGATATTGATAATGAAAGTGGGGAGAGAAAAAGACTAGAAAAAAGGTAAATCAAAATTACTTTTGTCACTGGTTTGGTGGCAGCAAGCTGCTAGATTGCCTCAGCTCTATATCATGTAACTTCACCATCAGTGAATGCTCTGTTAATCAGGGGTGAATTTGTCTTTCTTCCTTGGACAGATAGGTATCAAGGAGGTTTGCGGGAAAGTTTAGAAAAACCAGTAGAGCTTAAATCCAGGTAATTGCCACCATACAGAGGTCATGTTAAAAAACTGACAAATCATCCTATCTAAACATACCTGTGAGGCACCTCACAGGCAAGATACTTTGAATAAATATACACTAAAGCTAAAAATGTGCATGCTCCAGTTATATCCAAATTGTGGAAATATTCAAATTCTATCTAAAACAAATTTTGCAGTTAAGATATATGCCATATGAGCAGAAGAGGTTTTTTCTAATGGAAACTTTTCATTAGTCTTTTGGGTCACAAACTATTTCAAGTGCTAGTAGTGCTAGTAAGTACTAGTAGTGGAGACACTGCACTGTAATTTTTTCCCCTCTCAGTAGCACATAAAGGGGAAATCCCAGTTTGAGAAATTAAAAGTGTTTACTCTGGGAATAAACCATCAGATACATAATGGTACTAATTCTACAGTAGAGAGTTTAGCACAGAGTCCCACTCTCGGAAAGACGGTTGTTGCTGCTGCTTGTTTGGGTTTTTTGCAGTAAGAATTTACCTTAAACTGCAGACATACTGCTGTTAGTAAAAAGGCATTATCATTCCTTAGGGTAACTGCCCCCATTTTTAGAAATATTGCAGAAGTGCTTGGCACAGCTGAGCATATTTACCCACCTAAATCCAACATATGTAAAGAACTTTGATCTCTGCTTGATTGGCTGAAATACGCAATCAGCCCTGTGGTCTTCCAAATAGATTTAATATCTGTTAAACACTTTTAAAGTACCCTGATTACATACCATTTTCAAATATGAAACCATTTTTTTAATCACAAAGTGATAACATTTCATAAGTACATTTTTCCACTTTTTTTATTCTTGCAGTTTGTTAGTCATGCAAATGATTCCTCTGATCTTCAATTATATGCATTCATCACAGATTAAGTGATACATTGAGAAGAAATGTCTCTAATTCTGTTATTACCTGCTCAGATGTGGAGACACAGGAGAGCATTGTTGTTGCCAAAATCATAAGATCATGAAAAGGATCTTCATGCTTTAAGGATTCCTCTACATTCAACATTTATAAAAAAGGAAAAAAAGGAAAGGAAAGACGTTATATCTAAGTAAAAACCGTCATTTGAAAATATCTGAGTCAACTGATATACAAGCCAGCAGACAACATGGTCTAAGAAACAGTAAATTGAGAGGGGACAGATATTTCCAAGTTTATTCACTTCGGTGAAAAGTGAGCAGTTCTATTTTTAGGAAAGAGAAAGTTTTCATGATATTTTCAGGTTTTTTGATTGTCACAGAATTAAACTGCAGTTGCTCTAACAAGTTTTTCTTGCTTCTACATAAAGAAATTTTGCATAAATTAACTATAAGAACAGACCAAAAACCCTCAAACATCTGATTCACATTTTCCTGAAAACTTTTCTGAAAACATTCAATCTTTTTACATCTTTGCTTATGACTTGAGGAACATTTAGCATGCATCATGCATTTCCCACTTACGGGAAATAGTATCAAGTCAAATTTTGGCAAATGAAAACTGTAAAAAAATAGGTGGCATTTTCTCAATTACTGCTTTTTGTCATAGACTACTGCATGAACCATATTACATAGTTTTTAAGTAATTCACAAAACCTTTAGCTGCAAATATGTGTGAAATTCAAACACAAATGTAACTGAACAACACTCACTGCTAGTTGTTTGTGTCTTTTCAGAACCTTGAAGAGTGCTGGCTTCTTTACTATTATCATTACTAACAGAAAAACTACGTCCAAATTTTTCTGGGAATACTAAAGGTTGCATCAATGTAAGAAGTTTGAGTTCTATTTCGGCTTTCTTCCATCTTGGGTCATCTTGAGCCTAATCAAGAGGAAAAAATCCACAGAAATTGGTCTTTGAAATATGTACTTAGAAGTCTCCTTACCCTCATAGGAAAAGACTAAATAAAGAATGTCTAAATTACAACCAGATTACCTGAAGAAAAATAACAACCAATTCAAGAGCAGAATCAAACACGTCCCACTCTTCATAGCTGAAAGCTAGTTTTACAAATTTCACAGCAGCATCTCCAGATATCCCTTCTTCTCCTGCAGTGATGACAAAAGTATTTTCTCTGTTTTATATATATGTATTCAGAAGTTTATTTAAAGTTTAATTTCATTTATTTCAATAATTTGGGTATTGATAAATACAAAGATAAATCTCTGTGTGTTTTTGAACAGTCCGCATAATCTTGAAGGATGTTTTAATAAATTTACAAGAAGCAATTTGCTTCATTTTTTCACAGTCATGTTTACACTTACATGCTACTTTAATGATGTATCTGCACCCATAGAATAAAAAAGGTTTGAAAAGACCTCCAAGATCATCAAATCCAACTTTTTACCAAATATCACCATGCGCACCAAACCATACCACAGTGTCCTGTTACATTCAGAAGAGGCTGTACCATTACTGATATTAACACACTTGTGTAGAGAATCCCAAGGATCTAGTCCTTGCTGTTGGAGGAAGAGCTGAAGTCTGGGATCACACTTTCTATCCAAAATTTAGTTTAAAAATTGCATAGAAGCACATAATATTTCTTCCAAGATAGGTAAACATTTCTCATTACTGTGTCAGAAAATGCTCATGTACACATAGGGAGTCTATTTTCTCACTTTTCAAGTTTATCCAAACCACAGTAAGGCAGAAAATAGACTTTCTGGTCCTTGGAACTCTCAGAAAGTGTTTTAGCTAATGTATTCAACAGTGTTCTGTAGTCCTAACAATATACCACAGCCACTGTCTTGAGGTGGAAGGGACCCACAAGGACCACCAAAGACCAGCTCCTGGCCCTGCACAGAACCACTCCAAGAGGACACCATTTTGCAGACTTTTTATGTATAGAGCTGCTTTTAACATGAAAATTAATTCTGCTTACTGAGCGCCGTATCACCAGGTACAAAATCCTTTGAAATTCAGAGCTAGCTTGCCTGTTAGCATCAACTGCAGAAGAGTAGATGATGGATTAATTATACCCAAATGATTGGTGGAACCGCTCTCTCCACCTTCACCGCTCTCTCTGCCTTCACCGCTCTCTCCACCTTCAATACAGAGAACTTGTTAATTCAATTTATAATCTATTTGACTCTAATTAGCCAGTAATCATGTAAAGAAAATATCATTCTGAAGTGTACTTAGGCTCTCTATATTCTTTTACTGACAAAATACCTCTATACCCAGGGCTACGCTCTGCCCAGAGCCTGGCAAAAAAAAAAGCGTGGAAGAAAGCCATCAAGACCAGTGTTTTTCTGAAGTTTTTAAATCTAACTTTGAATGACTTTTTTGAAAAATAGAATACAACAAACACGATGATATTTTGACCTTGCTTACCTTCCCAACCCCTAGCCAGCTGCTCTCTCACTGAAGCACTCTCAGCAGTAGTGAAAGCACTTGTGTGAACAACACTGTTTTGGCCAAAAATACATGGCACGGCACAGCCTGTAAAGGCTGCTACAAAGAAATTGAACTCCAGTTTACTCAGAAAATATTTGCATAAACCACTGTCGATTTTTACTGATTGTAGCAAACCATCAACCCAGATTTTTATCCTCTATTTCATTAAGATAAGAAAGACTACTGGCTTTTACAGGTAAATTGGATATATATCTTCAGGCACATTCTTTTTTAAAACAAATAAATAAAATAAAACAAAAAAAAATAAAATAAAATAAAATGGAGGTCTGGGCTCATCACCAACACCCTTTTTACTTCTTGAAGCTGTTACCTGAGAGGATTTCCAGGCCTGCAGAGAAAAGCTCAGAAATGACAGTACAAATTTTAATTTCATCAGGAACAGGTGGATGAGGGGGCAATAGATTCCGACTACTGTCAGACAGTGCTTCCAGGATGGCAAGGAACTGAGCTGCAGCACAGTCAAACATCTCCACCAGCAGCTGCTCCGTAGGGTTGCGAGGCCATGATGGCTAAGTAAGAAAAGGTAATTTAAGCCTTGTGACATCTAAACCAACTTGTAATAAAGCAAAATCTTTTTCAAAACAGCTCTCCATCAGAAAGCAAGCACACGTTCAAAACAGAAAATAATATACTGTAAAATATATTGTTGTTATTAATGTCATGCTTCAAAGGCATAGCAAAGCCTCATGCTAAGTGAATACAGCACTGAGGAAGACTAATCATTTCCTAGCAGCCAGAAACAGTGCTGCATACTATTGGATTTCAAAAATAACATGATAGAAATTATGAGGGAGAGTATTAAGGCCATGTAGTCTAAAGCCATGCAGATCTCTCCTGGTAATTTTCTAAAGTAATAATAAGCACATCTTCCCTTCTTTCAAGCTTGTTCTGAATTTTATTAATAAATTCAGTTAACTATGAAATAAAACTAATAAAACTTTCCGCTTGTGAATAGCACCACGTGTATTTAGAAGAATTATATCACATTTTCATCACACGACAAAATAAAGGAAGACAGGTATTATACAATATGTTAGACTCACATTTACTGCTTTTCTCGGGTTAGCTTTTGACTCATGTCGAGAGCTTTTCAACTTTTTTCTGGATTCATATACTGATCTCTTGAAAATCATTACTGCCATCTGGCACAAAGAAAAAAGTAATTCAATAACAATTTTATGTGTTCTGTTCATAGCGATTGTTAACTACTCTACCTTTTTATAATGAATTGCAGGATGATACCTTTAGAGTGGCCTCTCTAAAAATCTTTTGTGTCTCTGTATATTCCCGAGAACTGTCATTTTCTAATTGCTTCAGTTCATCAATTTTAATCAAACCACGGCGAGCAAATATCTGTCCAAAGAATTAAAAGAAAAGATGCTCTGTGTTCATATTCTGTATATTGATACGTAATTTTAGAATAACATCATTCTTGAATTTATACAGCTGCAAAGAGGTGCAATGAAAGTCAGGTCATGAACAATTGAAAAGGAAAACAAAACCTTTGCGAAATATCTTTTGAATATATGCATGGGGGCCAGACAGTGTTTAAGGCTAGAAGTCTGAGACAGTGAGTATATTACAAAGTCTTATTGCATTTCAGTTGATTATGCATTTATATGAGAAACACATCTCCACTTTGCAGTAAAAATTTGGAATATGGAAAGAACTCTAAATATATATGACCTGATACTACATAAGAATATTTAAATAAGTATTTCCCATTTGATTGCATCTGAAATGCTACATAAGTTAAATCAGGATACCTCTCCATGAATGCCAGCTTGACAATCAAAATAACACTGAGAAACTGCTGTGTACAGGGTTGCTCTCCATGTCAAATAATGGACAGATAAGAGTGGAATGGATGATTCCATACATACACTGGCCCACAGTAAGTATTCCAGGACCTGTATTGAAGAAATCGAATTTCAAAATGAATGCATATTAACATACATAAATATACTCCCTCTTACTGAAGGACAGCTACCAAGACCTGTGCTCACCTGGTAGGAAAAATTGAAAGGTGGGAGGGAAATCACAGAAATGGTATTAATTTTTAATATGTTTCATTGACTAAAAAGAATCCCACCTGCATATTATTGGCTTTTTCCATCTTAAACTGTGGTCAAGCACTGTATTTTAGCCTCCAAGCTACCTTAACCACTCCAGTTCACTATAGTCTGGCCACCAGACAGAGGTCCTGCTCTTATCTTGAGAGTTATCCCTCTGCTTTCTGGCAGCTCTAGTGATCAGTTTTCAACAGGATGAGCAAGCTTATTTGGGATGCAAGAGTTTGTCTTCTTTGGTGAAAGCCTGAGCTTAGATTAATTTATGCCCATGGAACCAGACTCTTGGCTCCTAACTTGCAGGGCAACATAGTCTTTACAGCAGTCTAATTTTAATAATTACTCCTGCTCGGCTGAATGAACAGTATCTGTATCTTCTTATTTTCTTTGGGGCAGCTGTTCCCTGAGGTACATAAAATATGCACAACCATAGTCCTAAATTAAGTCAATATACAAATTTTCTTTTGGTCTTAATTTCAAGAATCTGAAATACCTATGATCAATTCCTTTGTTTCCAATATAGTGGAAACCTGAATATGCTAAAGGAGGTGCCAAGTCACTTCCGTTTTTGACAGAAGATGTTCAAAGATACAAAATCTTTCCCGCTCAGTGAAAGAATAATATAAACAACACAAAAGAAAATATACTGTATTAAGGCTGGTTCAAATTCTGTTCATGTTTTAGGAGAAAAGAGGAAAGATGAGACGAACAAAAACTACATTCAGAAAGAAAAAGGCTGGTAGGAAAGGCCAGGTTATTTTTATCAAGCATTTACAACTAAAACCCTAGCCACCAGGTGCCAGCACATCTCCACATTTTAGGAAACAAAAGAGCAATTCTTGGAACAAATACAGCTATCCAAAACAAAGCACCGGGAACACTCTGAAACAGCCTAACATATGGCATCTCAATGTCCAGCAAGACATCAGGCTGGGCTCCATCCCCCAACTGAGGAAGGCACAGACTCAGGAAAGCACGAGGGCTTAAGCAATCAACCACTTTGACACACAGAGATTTTACTTCCTTGTGACAATGTACTACCATTCGCAATGCCAGTGAAAGAGAAAAGTCAGGTTACACTGTTAGGCAAAACACAGGTGCATTTTCTAAACTTCTGCAAATTTTTCAACCCATTCTATTTTGCTATACCTTAGCAGACTGACCCATCATCATCAAATGTCTGCATATGGTGTAAATATGGATAGTACCTGCAAAAATAAATGAAAATAAATAAACTAAAAGGTAAATTCTATAATCCCACATGAAATTTATTAGGCTAAGCAACTCAATCTTTTTTTTATTATCTGGTTTGTTACAATTTAATGACGTTTCATTGAAAAAATGAAAAACTAATGATTTTTCTGTAACAACTTCTGATTTAGAGAAGATGAACCCATTAAATTCTTCTGCAATATTAATTTCAAAAATACCTACACAGTCAAGCAGTATATTATAAGAATGGAATCTTAAAAATTTACTGTATCAAATTTTTACTAAGTAAATGATAGAGAGACAAATATTATTTTCATCCCCAAAAGCCAGGCTCTTTGAAACAAAATACCACCTTTCCTCACAGACCTTACCTTACATTCTTTTAGTCCACCATGGCACTGGCAGACACCACCACTATTATGTGATATTAAGTATGATAAGTGACATGAAAAAAATGGATAGCAAGTAGAGTTTTCAAGAGCATCAAAATGACTTTTAGAAATAAAAACCTGTCAAAATTTTCTTGACTTAAGAAATGTCATAAAATTTTCAAAAATCAGTCCTAGGGGTACAAAAGATGCAGCAGTTCTGGAAGACAAAAAAAGCCTATTCTTCTGTCTGTGTGAATGTTCAGAAAGGGACACCTGTGGCAGCAGGAGGCATCACAATGTCAACTGTCACAGCTAGAAGGGTGTTATTATTGCAGTAAGCTCAAATGGAGTAAGTGTTAGGAAGATTTCTCTTTATCAGTCAAATGTGTAATGAGGCACAAAATCTATTGTCTGAAATCGCAGGAAAATGCTGAGGAACTAGGGAAAATCTGAGTTACTGCCTACTTTTAATTAGAGTGGGTTATTGGCTAGGATTGGTACAGAGACCTGTCCCACACACTGGCAGTGGGATGTAAGAATGGCAGGTGATTTTAATATATATTATAATATACATATTAAAATGAAATATTATTTTAATTTAGTATTTTAATTCTTCTCCCATAGAAACATACAATCAAAACACACATCTCAAAAGTCGGGACTGAAGGCAACAGCACTCCCAGCAATACAAAAGGACAAGAATTTTGACCAATCATAGCTGAGAGAAATACATTTTTCAAAATGAAATTAAGAACATATTATATTCTCAATTTATATTGCAACAATTGACCATAGTAGCTGATTTAGTTACAGCATGGAGCTAATAATGCCAAAGTGTGGGTTCAATCCCTGTCTGGGCCATCCACTTAGGAGCCAGACTTGATGATCCTTGTGGGTCCTTTCCAACTCAGAATATTCTGTGAAACTCATACTAGTCTGTTTACTTCGGACTAAATAACATTGCCTGTAAATGCAAATATATAGAATTGTTGTTCCTGAAATGAAAATCTTGATAAATCATTCACTGTGTACCTAGGTTGCAGAAGTTTCTTTCTTTTCTCAATTTTTTCCTAATTCCAGCACTTACAAGTAGCACCCGAAAATCTTACACAGAGATTAAAAATCTCATATGTCACATGGTATTTTTAGAGTAGTTCTATTATCAATTCTTCCCTTCAAAGTACTTTAAAAAATACAAAGATACAATGGCAGACAATAATTTTCTAGTCTTAGATCTATAATCCCCTTTTCCAAAAAAAACCCAAAACCAAACAACAAACAAAAAAACCCCAAATCAAACCAAAAGCAAAAACTACAAAAAAATTTTAAAAACCCCAAAAAACAAAACCAAAAACAAAAAAACCAAGACAAAATGAACTCATCAACACAAACATTTTATTGATAGAAAAATCCTGAGGGTCTTTTTGTCAATCAGGATTCACTCCAAAAATGCCCTAACGATATTGTTAATTTGATTTTATCAGTATATTCTTAAACACAGTTATGATGAAAAAGCTGATGTTTTTACAACAGTCCACCTGAAAAGGCACACTGCAGAAATTTTAAAATCCTTTCTATTAGAAAAATAAAGAATTTAAAAAATCTAAAAAACCCTACTGTGATTGAAGACTAACTAGAGATTTATTGATGACCCTTAGGTTGACCTTCAAGAGTATGTATAAAAGTTTCCCTTCACAGCTTTGCTTAGCAAAGAAATGTAAATGAAAAGCCTGAGGTACCGTTGTAGATAAACCAACACAAATTCTCCTGAGGTAGAGCCACTTGCATAATGAGTCGTAATGAGGTCAAGACATTGAGACAAGTCTGCAGAGACTCTTGATTCTGAAGATTTCTGTCACTGCTGCAAACCATCTGATAAATGCAAACACTTCTCGCTTGCAAAGCACGGAACTAAAACACATAGAAACATATATAAAGTTAATTAAAATATAAGCATATGTCAGTTCACATCAGCAAAGTACAACAAAATGGTGAGTAGGAAAAGATCAAGCATACCAGAAAAAAATATCAGCATGACATTGAAGTGAGCATTAGAATATGGAGAAAGTTCTAAAGCTTCAGGGTTGCTGTAACATTTGGCACTAGGATTGGTTTGAGGTCTAAGCAGACATACAGAAAACAAAGGAAAGCATCTCTGGAACTTCAAATGTATTTACAAAACATTTTTAAAAATGTATTAACACAGTCTTTGATCATATTCTTTCTAGGAAACTGAACCACATTTTAAAAACAAAAAAATAATACAAACCGAGTATCTCTTTTATCCTGACATCTGCTTCTAGCTTTTAAGCAAACTGTCTGCTTTCTTCTCTTCACTAAACACCTATTTACACTCTAACCCTGACTAGAGGAATATGAATTTGTTTAGCTCAGCACACAGAAGTTGCCTACAATTTTTGTTCATTGTTCTTGATCACAGAGTAACTTGCATCAGTTAATTTAAAATACCCACCATGTATGAAAGTAGACCTTCTCAGCAAAGCATGGCTTAAGGTAAAATCTAACGTGTTTTTAGCATTCCCCCTGTATCTACTGAAACACTTTCCCCCATGGATAACAAAAGGTATTCTGCAAGTCCTACCTTGACAAGCAATTAACACAAAAGGATGCCAACACCTTCTTAAGGTCACTCAGCTTCCTAGAGCTTAAAGCACTTACAAAACTATTAAGCATTCTGCCCTTTTTGTTCACCGTGAGCAAGTAAGCTATAAAAAGCATAACACTGCTTTTCTAACTGTCATGACCTTTTATTACAAGTAGTATTTTGCACACACTGATGGTACAAAATACAGGAGAATGTTTTAATTGTCTTGCACTCTGCTTGGTTCTTAGATCATACAATACAGAAATTTCCACAATTGCAGGACATTTGCCAAATTCTGCCCACATCCTGATCTTGACAGTGGGCAATAGGAACTACTTCAGAACAAAAACTGCTGTTAGCAGTTACAGAATATCACATTGAGAGAAAACTGGTTTTTTAACATTAAATTGATAGTGGTTGGCTTTGCCTCAAAAGCATTAAGCACTTAATATCCTCTTAAAAATATACACCAACTCCATCCTACATAGGATCATTAAATCTCAATGCAATTTATGTCAACAAACTATTAAATATTAGTTAATGTTAATATATAATTAATATTAACTACATTTGTGGAGGATATAAAATGGGTTACTTACTTCAAATCTGTGAATGTCTTTGACCAGAAAAATTTTAAAAACCCATAACCTACCGTAAGCATTGCATTTTTGTCTCTGAAACCATTTGGAAAAAAGGTGGATTTAAAGCAATGCACATCCTCCATGACATCATCAAGGTTTCCAGAAACGAACTGCTGAAGGTATCTTCCATAGCACTGTAGAACTGCCAACTTATATTCCTGAAAAACAAATCATATGTTGTTTTCATAGTTTTTACATTGAATTTCAATTTCTATTAAGCATTCTTTTTTTATTATCTTTATGTAAAAAAGTATCAAAGAGCAACAGGAAGTAAAGAACTACAGTTTCATACAAATATCCAGCAATGGAGTGTGAACACTCAGCATATGAAAGGTTGAAATACTTAAAGAAATGGCTTGTACTTTGTGAGTTTTTGTGAGTTTTGTTTATTCTAATCATAAATACCACATATCAGAGAGCAATTATGAAGCAGAGTCCTGGGTTAATGCAATAAACTCAGAGTTCCTGGAATATTCTGCAGTGTTGCAATGATAATGACAATGATACTACACTTCAGAAAAAAGTACTTCATAATATAGAACTTTATAAGCAATATGTAGACATAATCACTTCTCTCTTCCTTGTTTCCGCATTGTCGAAGCTCCTTTTATTTTTTTATGAAAGCAGATAGGAAGTGCAAGATGCACTAAAAAAGACTGAAACAAGTGAAAACTGGAATTTACACATGGCCAAGAAATCAGCATTAATAGACCAGAAATTGCCACTTTAAGAACTGCTAACGAAGAGGATGCTGAGCTTTATGCCTCATTCCAAACAGAGCTCCACAGCAGCATGTTGAGCCACTTTAAAATCATGCTGACTCTATGGTTCAGCTCTGACTCAGATCTGGAAGTGACATTTACTGAATCACCACCACCACTTCCTTCACCAAAGGTTGTAACCTTCAGGTTTCTCTACCAACTTTACTGATTCTAGCACACACACTAAATCAATTTTTGAGGAAAAGGTAACTACTTTCTGCTGGTAAAAATGATCCTTTAATATTTAATTACAGAAAATTCTGATTTCCTTGCACTCCCTTCTTTTTTTTCAATATAAACTCCTTACACCACAGTGACATCTTGAATTTTTAATCACCTGAGGAGTCTAACTCACATGGCCCTATTGTCTCTTTGCTGTGTGAAAGCAGCAGCCATACACAGAAACTTTGATTTTGCATGGACAACTGTGGGCAGTCACTTGTGTAATCTAAAATATACATTCAGGCTGTGATAACACTTAGAGTCCATAGCCATTGATCAGAATACCATTAAGATAGTTATTGATAAATAACAGAAAGGTAAATTCTCTCCTAAACAGTTTAAAATAAGTGTGTATGACCAAAGATAACGAGCAGATACAGGCAGAGATGGAGGTGGGGAAAAGATGAGTCAGCGGTGATCAGTATGATGACTAATGGACAAAGTAATTTCCAGATATATGACTGAATGAATTTAGGTGTGTCCTAAAAAACACATAGCAGATGTATAATAGGAAGAAATATAAAGGTATTTAAAAAAAACAGCAGGAGGACAGAAAGCTAAGCTGGTGCTTACCCACTGACTGCTCATACACAATAATTATTTTTTAAGGACTACCTATCATTAAGTATTATATAATATAAAAGCAGGCTAAAATTTAAAATACTCAACACTAGTTTTCAACTAGGAGTGAAGAGGGGTACTTATGGAATAGGCTTTACCCCACCTATCACAGACCTTGGTTTTACACCACATTCATCCTTCCTGTAATGCATTTGAAGTTTGCAACATCCATCTCCTGTTGTTTCTATTTTTTTTTCAGGGAGAAAAACAGAATGAAAACTCGGTTTTCATTCTAAAATTAATTCAAAGAAATGCACTTAAAAGCCGGAGTTCAAAAAAAAAGAATTCCAAGTTTTAAGTTGGCCAGCAAAATAACTTTTTCAACATTGAAATCTTTCCTAAAATCTTTACTGTAGAAAAATACATTACATTAGAGGATTGAAGTTGCAAGCAGTTAATTTTTATTCCCATTATGTTAAAAAATTAAGTAGAAGTTACAGAACTGGCTTTCTAACTATATATCTCTGAGCTGCTTCTCAGTGTTGTTAAGTGACTACCCTTGAAAGCCCCAGATTTTATGACATGACCTTCTGACACAAATATCACTGAGCTTGTAAATGGCTCACCCTTGATGGAATTTTTTCCCAGGAAACACAAAGGACAAATAGTATATAGAAATACATTTGCCTTATTGAGTCAGATCAACAGTTACCAGCCCGGCATCCCATTTCTAACAGTAGTCAGTAACAGATGACTAAGTAAGAGCAAAGAAATAGAGTTATCATGTAGTAAAACATTCCCCAAATACTCTCAGTCTTCAACAGTCTAGCTCCTGAATCCCTTTTAGTTGTGATCTACCTTTTTTTGAGGAGACCAGAAATGCACACATAATTCAAGATGCAGGAGCATCATGGATACCTATAGTTGTACAATGTACAATTGCACTCTGGTTCTTGTTCTCTATTCTCTCCTGACAATTCTTTTTACTCATATTTGGTTAACTGAGCATTGAGTCAGTGGAACTGCTCTGTCATTGTCAATTTATACTTAAACGGCATCTCAAGGCACAGTCAGATATACTGTACCATGCTGAAACATCAAACAAAATTTTTTTTGTTGCTTTTTTTTTATGTTGGGGTGTTTAAAAAGGCAAAGGGTGCATAGAAAATACAGATATAGAGTGCTTATTAAAGAAACAGGGCCATTTTACAATAATAAGGAAGAGATATAAACCACCAACTCTCACTGGAATTATTTTATAAAAGTTCTTGCTACTTTCTAAATAGCTTCCAGTAAAATATGATTAAAAATTAAAATAGCATGGAAACATAATGAAACAAAGACTGTGATTGAACTTTTTCTGATTTCAAATTACTTACTTTGATCTGAGCAAGGGTATCACCAACTTTCACAAGTCTTTCATTGTAATACCACTCTGGTAGTCGTGGCTTATATTTGATCCAAATGTTAAACAAAGTATTTGCTCTAAAAAATAAAACAAATATACAGAAGAAAAGGTTTCAGATTAAACTGAAACTGGCAGTAGACCTGTCATAACAAGTAAACAAATCAGGAAAACTTCAAATTGTGAAAACTCCT
The DNA here is from genome assembly GCA_013397955.1 of Grantiella picta. Lineage (NCBI taxonomy): Eukaryota > Metazoa > Chordata > Aves > Passeriformes > Meliphagidae > Grantiella > Grantiella picta. The sequence goes on from VZRM01001619.1 coordinate 1,225,644, forward strand.
TTCTACCAAAACTATTTGAATTTCTACATATTTCAAAACAAGTGATCATTAAAACCAGACTTAACAGGCAGACAAGGACATTTCTGGGTTTCATTTCCGTCACCAGTTTTTAACACGTATTTTAAATAGGATGAATTTTCTCCTGTGTAAATTCTTATTAAAATGTCTTCCCATTAATCCCCGTGTGTCGTTCAAGCACAGTCACAAGCGGAAAATCTGTCCCGCCTCTCAGATAGTATTTGAGAGGTTCTGTTCGAAGAAACAATTTGATATCTTAAACTCAATGAATTACAGCTCATAGCAATTATTGGACTGGAAACTACAAATGCGATGAGCAGGAAAAAAATTCAAAAATAACAATAAGCACCGGGACTTTTTAAGAAAAGCATCCTGTTAGCAAATCATGACCAGAATTGACAGTGTTCACAGTGCCAGCCATCTCTTACATTTACTCTCTTAACATATCACTTGTACAGAAACATCAGCAGAGTGCCTTGTGAAACCACTACAGCTAAAATATTTATAGGTAGAAATTTATGAGGAAAGAAAACAACTGAAGAAAGATAGATTAACATTTAAATAAATTAACATTTGAAAAATACAATTCTAGCTGAATTGTCATGCTTAAACCAAAGCATAAATGTTATGCCTACTGGTATAACTGGCTGGAACTTTTCAACTTCTCTTAAAACGCGGATGGTAGACTAGAACACATGACACTTTCTTACACTGTTTTATGACATTCAAGAACTTGGAATGCATTCTAAGAGTTTCTCATATAACTCTTCATTTTAGCTCATAAGAACACTCCCAATTTTAAAAAAAAGCACAACAAGTAACATTTTTTCCACACAGAAAGCTATGAGCCACCTTCACAATTTCAAGGCGAAACAGATGGCTTTATGAGAAACCTGTCAAAATGATCTTTACAACAAAGAATTGCAACAATCATAATCCTTTTTTTTTCCCCAAAATATCAACTCAGCAAAATTCTCAGTTCTTGAAAGTAAGCAGCAAGGAAATAAGTAGGGCATCCTAGAGGTGTATCCTAAAGGAAAAATGCAGTAACAGCACAAACTAGGCCAAAAGCAACAATTGGCATAAAATGTTGTGAGGCATTTTTAAAGAGAAATTTTTTAAGGAAACCATAGCCCAGTGTAATGAAGGGCACCTGCCAAATGGGAATGAGTCTCTCCTGGTCCATCCACAACAATTAACAGCCTAAGGGGGTACTGACTTCCCATACTGAGAAAAATATTCCGTACCGGTTAGGATCTGCAAAGAGCCTCCAAGGCAAAGGAATCTGTCAGGCAGCTGAGCAGACTTCCCTTGGACTTTAAAGGAAAAACCTAGGAAAAAACTTTCAGAGACTGAGAGATTTGATGGATATTACAGGGAAAGGGGAAAGCAGAGGGAGAAGGGGTAAAAAAGATAGCAAGAATGAGCCTGGACAAAGCTCTGGAAAGGTGAGACTAGTACAGGTCTTTAAGACTGATCAGCTGGGAAGCCCCCAGCAAAGGTCACCTTCATTTTTTGTTTTGAATGTTTGTATTAACACACCAGGTTCTCACACTTAATGAACAAGTAACAAATCTGTAAGAAACTAATTTAGAAAAGTAGTGACAAACCTGACCAGACTTTCAGCTTCAGTGGGAAGATTAAGGTAAACTGATTCTGCTATGATGCCATGACTAACTACGAGTGACCATGACCCAGGAATGTTTCTTTGACACGGACAAAAGAGGAGAGTGAGGCAGCTCCCAAACAGCTCCTCAGCCTTTCCTTTAAGTAGGTTGTAGGACACCAGAGTAAAAAGTCAAGCAAGTAAATTCTTTTTAAAAATAGTGGACTGTTGGAGCTCAGAGGTGAAATTTCTTTATTTCCATCCAAAATAGAAAAGATTTCCCTAAGGTCAACTCATAATAGTGTGCACAGGATCAGGCCCACACGCCTGAAGTCTTTACTACAAGTATAAAGAATTCTCTGATACTGATCAAAAGGCATCTTATTAAATAAGGGTGGCTAAGCCACACAACGTGAGATAAAATCAATAGTTAAAGGTAATGCTTTGATGGCCCTGCTGCGAAGAGAAATGGGGCAAAACAACATCTTGTTTAGTTGAGGAAAAATTACTTTTGATTGCTATTTCTGACTGAAAAGATGTGGGATGTCCAGGCAGGTCCTCAGTAATTTTTGTTTCCTACATTAGAACATTTAAGTGCCTAAATTATGGCCTTTCTGTTGACCCATAAACACCAAAGGCTGAAAGAGCTGGAGGAATGAAGCTGATAATTTCATTTTTCTAAACCGAACATACTTGCCACATGGAAGCTGGTTTTCTTGTTGCTCGAAGAACAAGAACACTTTGATCTCAATTCATACCAGTAAAGATAGCTTGCCAAGTGACATAACAAAAAGTCCTTAGAGCATTTAGGAAAGCATTGGTAATAGTCATTACCTTCAGAAATTCTTAGGACTAGCCAGACTAAGGCAGGTTCTGCAAGCAGCACATGCTCCAATTTTGAGTTTTCAAACAATGAAGCAGTAGGGGAAAAAAACTCCTGAAATTTCATAATCACAAATAAATAGTCATGACTTTGCTAGCTGCCTGAACATATAAAAATAATCAGAATACCAGTCTTCTACCTCTGTATTGTCCTGATACAAATGAAGAACACCTGATTATGCAGTTACTGGGAGCTTCATGTTACACAACATTCCCAGTGCCCTGGAATTCTGGTAGGGATCATTACCACCAGTGACTTCTGGATAGAGTCAGTTCTCATCTCTATGATGAACAGTGCAGATTTCTTCAGATGTGAACATGCTCTCACGACAACCAAGGTATGCATGGTCATGGGTAACATACACAAAATACCAGTTTGAATAAGATAGAGCTTATTTAGGTCAAAATATTTGGGAGGGTAAAGCAAAAAAAGGCTTGGAGACACTGTTCACAAAAACTGGTAACTCGGCACTATATTGCAAACACATCAGATTTAGCATGGCCACCTCCCAACCAGAAGATACAAGGAATGCATAGAAGAATTATTGCTGTCAATTTTGGTGGTGTCTGAAGAAGCCAAGTAGTGTTACTTCTTATAAGGGGGCCTAGAGAGAATAGCTTTCAAAATAATAACTCATATCAGCTAAAGCTGGAAAAAAATAAGGTCTGAAACTACAAAACAGCTTCAAAATAGCAAACCAATGAAATCATTTTATAAATACTGAGATTCAAAACACTAGAGGCAAAACCCTGAAGACTGATAACTGCATGATACACCTAGGCCTAGACCTGACGATGAGCATGCCCCATAAACAAATTAGGAATCCACACAGCTTGGAATAACAAAGATATCCAGTTCAGACAAAGGTCAGGCTGCAGAATCTTGAGTACCTTCTGAAAATGCATACACCTCCTCCAGAGGGGTAATTTGTGCATTACTTCTAAGAAACGACTAAGTGAAATATGCAAGGGTAGAAGCTGCACGTAAGCGATAAGGAAACCACCCTGTAGCCTAACTCCAATGTTGTTTTTGAAAGAACTTTCGATTACCGTGTAGGGAAACTTGCAGGGCTTATGTTAAAGACCTGTAAATTTAGAACAGATTAGTATTCAGATTACAACAACAGAAAATCAACTATTTACCTTAAAAGAAGCAGTTGAGCTCTTATATCACAATGTACCTATACAGCAGGGAGAGCTACATGAGAAATGCACAGTCTGTAAAAGACATATGCATGCACCATGAATCATACACCGATTCCAGTTGCTCTCTCTTAACTGCATTACAAAACCTCGACTTTTGCATACCCACAGATATGCATGTATGCGAGCAAACAAATATGCACTATTATACATGCCATATGCTCCGCCTGCATCTCTGTGTATAAAAATACACCAACGTAGACAGAGACATATGCACAGAAAGAGCTGTGTGGTGTTACCCTTGTGTAGCCCTGCTTTTGAAGGCATTTACGTGCCCACAGTGCTCACCCTCGCACGCAGCCACACACTCTGGTGGGCTGCCAGTCCCTCCAGCACTGGGAAGGGATTTTCCCACCAGGAAGCTCAGGCAGCTCTGACAGAACCAACAGCGGTGCTGCCAAAACGGTGCTGCAACTCCACAGCACCTTGTGCTTTTTTCCCTAATGCATCGACCTGCACGCAGTACTGGGGTGGGGGGAAGAAAAAAAGACAATAAAAGGAAAAAAGCAAACGGACTGCCGGTGCTTTGGCACGGTGCTGAGGAAGTTTGTTTGGGGGGCGAACTCCTGGCAATCTCCCGGGCCAGGGCCCGCGGGATCCCAGCCAGCCCGTGGATGCGGCGTGAGGGGAGCCGGGAGGGGAGGGGGCGGCGCGGCGCCGTGGCCGTGCCCGGCGGGCTGGGAAGGGCAGCCGGAGAGCGGCGGGGCAGCTGAAGGAAGAGAGCGAAGGAAGAGCGGTGTGGCCGAGAAAGGGAGCTGAGGCAGGGGCAGAGGGAGCGGCGGCGCGGGGACCAGGGGGAGGCGGCTTGCCCTACCCGTGGCGGTGCCGGTCGTGCTGCGGCGGCTTGGCCTCCCCGGCGCCTCGCAGCCGCCGCAGGTCGCCCAGGACGCGCCGCAGCTCGCCCTCGAAGCTGTCCACCACCGGGTTGCCCCGCGCCACGGCCCCGAAGAAAGCGGCGTGAGGCGGCTGAGGCCCGGCGGGACCCGCCATGCTCGGGCCGGGCCGGCGCGGCGCTGTCTCCGGGCAACGGCGGCGGGCAGCGGCCCTGAGGGGCACTCGTGGGCAAAAAGCTGGCAAATCGGAAACTGCCAGGCCCTATTTATGTTAGAGGAGGTGGCCATAGCAACCTGAGTGTTTTGAAGGTCTTTACAAACGCTGTGGGAAAGAGGTTTGGGAGGGATGTGAAGGAAACTGACTGTTGCTGTGTTCGTCACGCTGAGCGTAAGGGAGAGCTGAACTGAAAAAGTGAAAGAAATGTGGTAAAGTGAGCAGAGAGTTTCTTAGCATTGAATGGAAAAGGATCAATGTAGAGGGGTAAAGGGAAGAAACACATGAAAAGTGCATCCAAGTGCGCTTTGCATAGATGACAGCAAAGAAGCTATCCTTCCAACAGCTGGAGATGTGCAGCACACTGAATTACTGGAATCAGAAAATACTGCATTAGCAAGGTCAAAGAAATGACAGGAATCATCTAGATACTATTCTTCCTTGGGAAATTGGGAAGATGCAAAAATATTATTAATTTATGACTAGCGTGTCTGACTCATTTTACACATTGATTTTTGTATTGTTACCTGCTGGGAGTTGTGTGGATCCATTGTCCAACAGGCATTGTGTGACTATGGGAAGATCCAGTGACAATGGCTGTGTATTTAGGTGGGAACAAATTTGGAGCACAAGAGGGAGTGGGTTCCTCAGGTACCTGTGGAGGAGGTAGAAAATGAAGTCTGCAATGAAAAGACATGGCAAAAAGGTTTTGATGCAGTGATACAGAAATCACTGTTTTCCGAGACAAATTTTACTGAACAAATGAAATATGAGAACTTGGCTTGGAGAGCAACTTCTGCAACATTTAAAGATTTTGCCTGTGTTTTGCCATGCTAACCAAAGAACTCCCTGTGATGGATACCAGATGACTAATAAAAGACTGGCCTCTTGGGAAAGCCAGCCTGTGCCACTGTAAGTATTGCTGGTGGCATCCGTTTCAAGTCCCTATGAAGTTCTGAGCTAGTTTGCCTCACTAGATGGTGCTGCATCCCAAAGGGCTGATACTCACATTCATGGAATGCAGAGAGTGCTGTTCTCAAACCAGCAGTGCCTTGAAGCTTCAAGGGGAACTTGAGAGACTGGAAACGAGACTGCTGAGTAAAACTTTACATATCTCTAATATTTGGGTGGCAGATGGTGGAATGAATATAACATTTGCAATTTGGATTAGCTTTTCAGCCATAGAAACAAACTGAGTCAGGGAAACCAATATGAGAAAGGGAGGATAGACATTCCCCAGAGGGCAAGATTGCAGAGCTATGTAAAGATAAAGCTTTAACCACTGGGAGGTTAACCAGGGCGTAGCTTGTCAGCCAGCTCATGAAGAGTGTTTAGTCTAAAATTCCTGGGTCAGAGTTCAACAGGATCAAAGTATGTGTTCTCTGCTATGTGGAGGTTTAATGTATGGAGGGCAGTTCCGACCCTCTCAGCACCCAGGGTGGACCATAGCAAGGAGCTACACTGCCACAAATACTATGTTATTGCAATTCTGGATTACTTAAAATATTGGTCCCTTTTTCACTGTTCTGGGGAAGACTCAAGTTGAAACTTCAGATAGTCTCCATTTAACATTTAGTTAGTTGAACATTTAATTGGGTCCAAAAGGCAAAAAGGCTTATCGATAAATGATTAGAACTTTTTAATTTCAGAAGGCGTATAGATTCTTCAGAAGCATTCAGCTTGTATAATCTGATCTTTACAGAGAAAAGCTTGGTGTACACAAGACAGTAAGAGACTGATGGCTACTGAAGTTGCAACCATGATAGGATTATTTCCACGAAAGATGGAGCACACCTGTATGACTTGGAAAGTTTATAGCAATTCTTTGAATTACATTACATTAGGGTCCCTACACCCTAAAAAAAGTGATCTGTTGATTGGAAGGCTAATGATTTATTCATCATTGGTAGGTGAATATTTAGATAGTAATTTGAATTACAGTAACATTAGGGAGAAAGTAGGATAGATTATGGCATGTTGGCATGGACAGGATCCCAAGAAATAGAACTTACGTAAATCCACTGACCAAGCAGAGAGGGTACAGCAACCTGTGAGTTAATACCACTAGGTCAGATAGAAAGAAGCTGCCTCAGAAATAGAAGAACCCACAAAGAGTTAACTTAGTCAAAACCCATATAGGAAGTGTCTGTTCTTGTGGCTATGGGGCCAAGAGTATGCTTGAGCTGGAACAGGGGAAAGCTTTGCTGTTAACTCATCAAGCTGTCTGCTTACTTCTCATGTGTCAGTTTCACTTGTGCGAACAGCAGCGGTTACTGAGAGCAAACAAAAGGGGGAAACACTGTGTGATCACAGAAGAGTTGGGCAGGAAGAGTGTGCAGTGATATCTGGGTAAAGGGGCTGAGGTAATGTCTGCTGGGCCCTATCTAGCACATCAATCGAAGTTTGTTTCCCATGGATAATTCTGAGATGCATGTTCAGATCCCTTTCTAGGATTGTTGTAGTAAATTTACACCTGAATTACAGTGCCTTTAGACTTTGCTGGTTGATATTCAGAGACAAGAGGCAGCCATGGGTGCTGTATTCCCAGACTTCTGCAGGGTAGCATGACAGTCCCCAGAGATTTGAAAGAGCTACATTTTTATCATTTCCTCCTTGACGTTTTGAGGAAAAATAGTCTGAGTTGAAATGATTCTGTGCCATCACTTAGTATCTTCAGGCTGATAGGCTAATAAATACATGAGAATTTAAAATAATGCTTAACACACTTATGTGCTACGTATTCAGAACTGGAATCTTCATTTACTGTACTTGCAGTATGCCTGCCTGGTTCTATGAGCCAGTGGGAATCCACTTTGGGTAGGGAATTCCCCTTTGAGTAGGAGTGAATTGTTGGATTCAAAAAATAGAAGAACATCTAGAGAAAGAAGCAATAGCAGGTATGTACTGATTCTTATGGAGAAATTCAGTTTGTGAGTTAGTCAAGAAAAATAAAGTCAAGGAAACACAATATCTTATATGACAATACAGCGTCTGCTATTCACATGGTATAGGGGAATCATATATGACACAAAATAATAGCTCTAAGTTATCTGAAAAAGGTCCATAAAAAAGCATCAGATAGCTGGAAGAAGTGAACTAATGCCAGGAGCACTGTCACTTTATAAATGTGAAGAAGTAGTCCAATGGCAGGGAGAAAAGGAAGAACTTGTACTGAGCTTACAAGAGGCAAAACACATGCTGGAATTAATTTACCTTCCAAATAATTAACTGCACAGGAAGCAGAGAGGTGCAGCCGACCTGCAAGCTTTTTTGCTATCACCTCCTGTAGCACTTGTCTATACCTACAGTTAGTAAGTCAGATATGGGAATACTGGACCTTTATGGGCAGCTGTGAGAGATTATAAGTCATCATTTCCTTCCCACCTCCTTGCCTTGCCTCTAGGCTGGTTTTGGTAAAGCTGCTTGTGGCTTACTTACAATGTCTTTAGATTCAGATGCCTTACTTAAATCTGATTTAACATGCAATCAAAATTTGTGTATTCCTACCTTTATGTTAGGACTACTTACTACCTTCCCATAGGAAAGTTAGTGAGGAGATGAGAGATACACTGTCATGTTTTGACAGCATTTGTCTTTTTTTGCTGTACCATGAAGAAACATGTCCATAACTAGGAAGATAAAACACCTGATTGCAAAGGTAGGGAAACGTGAAAAGATGGTGGAAATGGCTTACTTAGGACACCATGAAGCTTTTCAAACAAAGCAGCAGTTCAAGTCCTTTACTGAGATAGTGACTCTAACTGTCAGTGAGCAGTATACAAAATTTGTCAGACAATGGCATGGTCTCCAAACTCTGGAGCATAAAGTAGCTGAGGCGTATGTGTCTTTTGACAAGCAACTGATGGTCTTTTAATATATAGTGAAAGCAGATCAGGGACAGTTCCTGTGCAAGTGAATGCTAAGAAAAGGAAAATGTTAAGTTTTTACCTGAAAACCATTCTTGGCTTCCTTTCTGATCTAGTTCGTCGGTGTTGTAAGAGGAAGGGAAAAGAGTGATGAACACCAGAATGAACTGCAATGACTGAGAGCTATGCCAGTGCCAGGTTCTTACGGAGGTGCATTCAAGCTTGGGGTGACAGTTGTCTCTGTGTTTTCATTGTATCATATGAAAGGCTTCAGTGCCAAACTCTAAAAAGGAAGTGAGAGCTTTCAAGGTTATAATATATAAAAGTTTTCTTTTTCTTTTAAAATCTGAGTATGAATGCTCACAAAAGGTTTTCTCGGTTTCCTTTTATCATTAGGAAAGTATTCTTAGGCATATAAATTAATCTCAGTTGACTTGCAGAAAATGGGAGAAATCTGTGCGAAATCTTGTTCAGCCGATTTTTGCCCCCACTGCAAAGAAAGTGTAGGAGTTCGTAATATTTGTGTGAACAATCTGTGAGATTTGACTCACCCACTCAGGTTGTATCGTTATGCATTGAGTGGGTTAAGCAATCTCTGGGGAGGGAGATACAGCAGGGGTTTTATATAGCTGCTTGAGTTTTAAGAGGTTTAAATTGAAACATGACAGAATCTGAGATCTTCTTTATGGACTTAAGTACCAAAGGTGGCAGTTGGAAATATGAAAGCCTGTGAGTGACTTTCCAACAATGGAAATGTTGCTTCAAGGAGAGAGTTTGCCTACAGTTCATGTTATTGTCTTTGGTTTTTTAAGATATACTTTATTCCAGTTTACAAGTAAATTCTACTCAAGTAGACATCAATTAATGATGAGCTTCTTTTGCAAAGACTTCTAGGAACCTGCAAGTATTTCATCTGAGAACATACTATTTTCAGTTCACTAGAAAGATCATGGAGGAAAGTTCGTGTCTCACTCAAAGTTCTTGTCTCAAATCTGAGAAAGCTGTTGGGGTTCTTCTGATGAAGAAGCTACACCTACAGCTAGTTTAGAGCAATAGTAAAGATGTCTTGCAAAAAAGCCCTGTAAATCTCTTCCAATCATGAAAAAGTGAAACTATGCACAAGATTTTTAGTGATGTGCATGGAAGCTGCATCTTAGAAACACACTAAAAATGTGGAACTCTTAGATGTATGTATAAAAGAGCCAGAGAGGGTCCTTTGCTAAAGACAACATCCAATTTATTGAGCAGAGATGGTCGACATAGTTTTTTTCCCATGGAATGTCAAGTAGCAGAGATGGAGTCTGGAAATTATTTCTAGTTTAGGTACATTCAGCTTAAGGTGATTGCTAGGTAGGCATCTAGTAGTTAGATTTGATTTTAAAAAAAAAAGTGCTGGCATGTTTTGTTTAAAATACATTTTCCTAATTTTATAAATATTTTCAAGACAAACATTAATTGAGAGAAAGTATAGCCTATTCCAAGAAATAAATTGGTTCTGAAGGTCTTCCCAAATTCTCCTGAAGCCAAGTATGACAGTGCATTTTTATTCATATTCTCCTGACGCACATTTACTGTTTATAATTCTGAGCTGCTGCAAATGCTGTAGATAGAAATGGTCCTGGGGAAATTACTCTATTGTTTGTATATATAACTCCTGAGCAGCCAAATGTATCCTTATCATAACTCTTTCTCTGTGGTGCATTTGGTCTGGGAGTACTCACAGGATCAAAATAGACTCTTCTAGGAATTAAATATTGGCAACAAAAGGACACCTAAAATAACCTGGTGATGCCCTCCAGTATTTTTAGATCAATGCATTTCTGTTCAGGCCTTTTCTTACTGCATTACAGTATGAATTTTGAAACTTTTTGACACCATTGCTTCCATTTTCCATTCTTACTAGTTTCGCATCTGCTTGCAAGAATATTTCACTTCAAGGTCAAAGTATCTGCTGTTGCTGCTTTTTTCAAGCAGCTGACAGAAATTGTTTTGGATAATAGCCTGACCTTGGGCTAGGAGATTTAGCAGCCTGGAAGTCAGCAGTAGAAAATGGCACAATGTGGAAGAATAATTTTTTGGTTATTAAGCATTACTTATTCAAAGAAGTAGAAAAAAAAAAATCTTTGTTTTTACATAGTTGTTTGGATTTTTCATATTTTTCAATAATTTTTAAAATATGCTATGTAATTATATTTTATAATTTATTTTTCCAATAATATAAGCCATTCTGATATTTTGATATGTATTATTTCTAATAATGATATATGTAACTATGTAGTTGTGAACTTTAATCTTAATACTTTAGAACTTTAGAAAATTAATGTTTAAGAACAAGTAATTGTTTTGCATTCTACATACGTGGGAAAAGATTAAATAAAAATAAAATTGTAATCTTTACCCTTTTCTCCCTCAGAATTTCAAATTAACAAAAGTGAACAATTGTCTTTTCTCTACATGAGGACACCTTAGGAAAAACAGAAATTGCTATCAGCATTTTACCGTGTTTAATTCATGAAATAACAAAAAATAGTTAGATCTTGGCCTCACAAATGTAGATGAAATTTTGGTAGCAAGTTTTAAAAATTTTACTAAAATGCTTTCAGGTGGACATAAGGTTCTTCATCTGCTAAATACAGATATTAATATGACCTTTTTTTTTACTCAGTGGATCTACTTCATCTACTTGTCATATTTATTACATTTAGAGACAAAAACATGGTATTTACTTTTGTAGAATCAAAGTAAATGGGCTAGATTGTATTCCTTCCTCTGTATTGTTAGCAATAGACTTGCTTCATAAATTATCCTTAAAGAAGAAAATTTTATTATGTTGTACCTGTACAGTTCTATTAAAAGACTAACAGAATGGTTCCTTAAAGAAGGCAGACAGAGCTTCTCTGAAGTAAAGCATTATATATCCATCTGGGTTAGCACAAAAAATAACTTAGATATAATTTTTTTATCAGAAACATAATCATTAGGTCTCAAACAGGAATTTAAAATGCCATGATAATTTGGAGGGGCACCTACATCAGCAATTTGGCTGTGATCAAGAGTACACTTCTATAGTATTGCCAGTTCTGCAATAGCTGCATGTTACAGAATGATCTGGAGTGCATCTTGGTTGGACTCCCTCAGAATGTACCCAAGCTGAAATGTGCACTCCACGAGCACATCTGACATCCTCCAACTAATACCAGAGATTCAGTTTCTAGGAACAGACTAGAACAAGTTCAAGGTAAAACCCCCAAAAAGTGCATTATGCAAACATCTGGTCTCCGTGACTAGCTGTTTCACAGTACAGATCTGCTCTGATTACCCTTTTTCTTGTTTTTCTTGTTAATATAGCCATAGACTACTTTGTTAATTGGGAAAAAAATTTCTTTTGAAGTGGGATGAAAACCAATTATGCCATTTCTGGAGAGTTATTTTTTAAAATATTTATACTTGAAGACACAGCCTAACACACCACTGCTATCTCCACTTTTCTTTCCAGACAGAGGAGAGGGAAATGCTTACAAAATTTAAGTCACAATTTAAAGATTTTTCACTTGTTGCAGAACTACATCTTCTGTCTGTCTTCAAGAGCTAAAGAGAAGATTTCTAGTGCCTCCTCAGTACCATTAACATAGAGGACAAAACTGTAGTGATTACAAGTACCTAATGAAATATGCCAGTGCAAAGTGTATGGTGTCATATACATTTCCAGGTTAAAGTTTACAAACAGGCCCTATGCCCCTGGTTTGTTGTTTGTCTCATGATTTAGTTAAGAAAAAAGGACCACTTCATTAAACTCTGCTACAAAAAGTGTTCTCAAGCTCTGGAACAACATCCTTTTCTTTATATGTTTGGTTTATTTCCTTAAACTGATAAACTTAATGCTTCATGCACTTTCCTAGGAGCCTCTGTTTTTTCTAGGCTACTCTCCGTAGGCCATCTGCATGTGAATGCTGTCCCTCAGACAGAGACCACTGTCTGTGCAGCTCGGCTGGTAGGCAGCAGATCAGTCACTGACATGACTGTACGACTCAGTGTGATGGCTCTGATCACACTGTTTCACTACAATCATTTGCAGGGGCTGAGAGAATAGAGAGCCTGCCCTTATCATGCAGCAGATATGCACGGTTCCTCCAGAGAACCTATAATAATTTCCTTAAAAAACATACTAAGATGCATGTCTGAGAGTAGAGTTTATCCTACTATAATGATGCTCCTCCTGTTCGTTCAGCTGTCCCAGCAATACCTACCTAGCCCTTTTCAGCATTTATATGATCTACAGTTCGTAGGAGCCTGATCATTCAGGGAGAGTGAAAATTGATGTGTTTTCAGGAAAGCATAAGAAGAAAAGGAAATGAGTTAATCAGTGCCATAACACCGAATTCCTATTTCACTGAGAGGTCAGATGACTCTGTTGCCAGTTCTGATCTGACACCAGATGCAGCATCTGAGCCAGCTCTAATCAGGCTTAGCCACTTGGCATAGCACTGATCTGTGTGGAAATACCAAAACAATGTAATTGCAGCAGAAGGATGTACCAGAACAGTCTGTCTCCGAAGTCAGCGTATCTGGGATCATGCTGTGTATTTCTGATCGGGTGCTACTTTGTGTAGTGTGGGTGCACATTTAATGGCCAGTACACACAGTACCACAGGTGCACAAAGTGAAGGATCTGGGAATGTACAAGCATGGAGATGACAAGAGGGGAGAGATTATTTTTAATGAGATGCAGAAGCTGTGATTTGCCTTGTAAAGCTCAAGGGCTGTAAGATGTGGCATCTGGCATTCGGGAAAAGGAAGTATAGTAGATGATAGTACTACTTCTGTTGTAGTTGCACAGGATGGAAAAGAGCATGTGACTGGTATTCTCTTCTCAGGGCAGAAGAGGAGGGAGCCCAAACAGAATATAGGTATTCACAGAAAGCACTGGACAACAGGCAAAGACAGAATAAAGGAGTGAAGGGGAGGATTCAAGAGGAGCAGGAGAGGAAAGGAAAGAAAACGGTCTGCAGCACCCTAAGGGTCTGTGACGTTTAAGACAGGGTCCTCAGGTTGAGAGTCTTCCCTTAAGAGAAATCATGCCTTTAATACTGTTGGAAGTAGGTCTCTCAAGTACAGCTCCAGAGGTTGCTTAGGATAGTAAGAGACAGTCTGGACAGAAGATGAAAATACATGGGGGGAAAAAACCTTCTTCAGAATCCTTTCTAAAAAGGATACTTTCATACATATTTGTTGTGGTCTGGGGTTTTGGGCAAAGAAAAGGATAAAGTTACCTGTGACTTTAGTCCCTAGACTCTATTTCTCAGATCTAAAGCTGGGCAAACTTCCCTTTGATAACAGCAACACTGACTAATATCTAGCTCCAGCTCCATGCCTGATAGTGATGCTGGCTGCCTTCAGACATTAAAAGGGGAGTTCGAGGCTCGTTTTCTAGGGAGAAGAGCTTTAATTCTCGAGATGTATTTTTGGTGCCGGGGGCATGGAGGGTGAGAGCTGGCTGGTTGGTTCTTTTGGATTTGTTTTATTTTTTTCATTTGGTTGGGGTTTGGGGGTGGGGGAGATGTTTTGTTTGGTTTTTTCTTTTCTTTGGAAAAGCTTTTGCACTGTTTAAAAATAAAAATTAGGACTTCTATCAGAGGCAAGGGTGGGGGCTAACCTTACTGCTCCTACAGTTTCCATTAGCTAAGCTGTTCTTTGGAGCAGCAACTGGAATAGAAGGCAGAGTGGGAGTGCTGAATGGGAAGGCAAGGGGCCCTGGCAGATCTCTGCAGTGCAGGTGGAGCTCCCTCAAGCTTCTGACTTACATTTTCCAAGTCAGAGATTTCAGGGTTGATGGTGGCAATTATGTACGCTGGGTACAACAGAGATCTGAGATAAGGAGATAATGGTCTTACTTATAACAAGAGAAAGGCAGTAGCTGAAAGCAATAGAAGAAGAAAGCAAGAAGAATGGAAAAACATTAAGTGGGAGTAGGTCAAGCAATGGTGCTGGAATTTCAGGTCTTTAAACTTCTTCAACAGGTGATACTTCCTCTCTGGGACTCTAGCTATTAATATGGAAGTGAGACATTAAAATGTAGAGAGACAGTCTGGCGCTTAGTCCCTGAGAAGTTTGCAGACAGGGAGCTGTGGGAAACTTCCTCAAGGAAAAGTGTTCTGCCCTGAGGCTACAAATGGCGGAACATATTTTCAGGGCTGTTCCTAAGCAAAGGGACCTAGAGAGGTTCAGACCAAAATGATCTTCTCTCCATTAGTGAGCTGTAAGGGGTCCCACTGTGCTTTGGAAGGCTTGAAGATGTTGCTGTTCGTAAGTGTCATGAGATGACTTTTCAGGTTCACCCTGTTGGAGCCTGAATGATTTGATAATGCCTACACTATAGCCTAGGGATGTCTCTGTACATTATTAACTTTTGCAGTAATACATTTGTTACCCAGCTTTGGCCTGATGACTGCATTTTGTATCCTTTTTTCATTGAATTTTATTTTACTTCTTCTTTTTTTTCAAATTTTGCCATCTAATGTGAGGTGATTACTACACTTTAATAGCTGAAATTATTGCGGCATTTTGGAAATAAACAGTTGATCAGTAGTTAGGCTGAATTCAATTCCCTTTCAAAGGCCAGTTACCCAATGACAGGTCACCCGTGGAGTTAAATAGTATCAGCAAGCAGCCTGAAGCTTTTCTACAGTGTACTATTCAGTGAGTAGATAAATTTGCTAGACTTCAATAATAATAGTTCCTCAGGCATCATTATTATATACAAATATATTCCTCGGGTTTTTTTTCTGTTCTATGCATTTCTGTAGCACCTCTATTACAATAATTTAGTACATCTCTATCATTTGCTTTGGCTGTTATTTTCAACTGATAATACCTCAAAAGTAGATACAGTTAGATTGCTGAACAATGCAAACCACAAGAGACATTTACAGAGGAGAAAAAGAAAATACAAGCTAATGGCTAGTTCAGCCCTCATTAAATACAAAATGTAACAGCTATGGTAAGGTTTCCAAATTCCTTAAATGTCCTATATAGCCTAAGGCCTTTTTTTTTCAACCATAGAGCTGTGCAGCCCCTCTATTTAATGGGCACAATAACTGTTCAGAGGAAAGGAGATTTTTACATTTGCAAGTGCATATGCATTCAGTAAAACAGTCCCCAGCATCTGGTGAGTAAAGTTCTCCAGATCACTTCTACCTCAACAGGACCTGCAGAACTGAAAAACACACTCATTTCTGAATGCCCTCGTAAAAGTCACTGTGATGTCAGAGACATTTTTATTTTATCTCAACTCAATTTATCCTGCTCAGCACTTCAGGCATCTTCTCTTTAGTAGTTATTTGACATCCATCATTAGTGCACACTATCAGGATGTTCTAGTGCAAAACACTAAAAAGCATCATGGTAAATGATTGTATTATCACTCTAATTTTCAAAACTTATCACAGCACCTGCCACATGACTGTGTTTCAATGGGATAAACTGGAGCAAAACAAATATCTTAATTTTACTTCTCTAGTTTTTGAAAGAAACCGGAAATATAAAAGGAAATTAAATCATCCAACACTCTTGGTAATAATTATCATAGGCATTTGAAAAACAGTCACACAGAAGAGAATATGTGCAGAGTCAGAGACTGCAGTGACCTCCCACACTGCCAAGTTCTTTAGAATTACTGAAATTATAAACAAAGTAAAAGCTCTTCTTTCCCAAACAGCCTCCTCGATGGCACTTGTTTCCACATTCCGGCTTCTGTCGCTGCAGCCCACACTTTCTCTGTTGCTAAGTGCTTTAGGCTTCTGCAATATGTTCCAGCAGCTCCCTATTTCTTTCAGATCTCCAAATGTGCTATCATCTGAGAGCAGAACGTCTACGTTTATCTGACATGGCAGGAAAAAAAGCTTAAACTGTACAAATTACAGATTCTTAAAGAACACTGAAATTTTCCATAAGAAAAAAAGGTCTTTGTAATCTTGCATGTCCTTTCATAACATTTTGTTAGAACATGTTTTCAATTCACTGTAGGATATGGGAGGGATGAGGGCACATTATGGCTTCTGGGAGCATCTGTGACTAAATCTTGACTGTAATTGACAATAGCAGCACAGAGCACCGGGTACTTGCAGATGCTTACATCAGTGCTGCCACTGAGCTATGCAAATAAAGAGGGTAATAAATAAATGGAAATCGAAGGAAAAGTGGGGGAAAAAAGACAATACAACAGTTAAGAATTTATACAATTTTGTAATTATATTGGCAAATATAAACTGTTAGATCTTTTCATCATTCTGGTTTAAGCAGTGTTTGGTTTCTTCCACCCTCATAGCAGGCACATAGTAGCTTCCATTCAGGAGAGAATGATATTGTCATAGTTATTCACCCAGCTATGTCTGTCTTTTTTTGTCTTGGTGACTAGGCATCTTCCTGAGTGCAGTTTTCAGTCTGTGTGCCTTTGCCCACCCTGGGGTACAATTCCACAGCTCTCCCTACATCCTTGTCTACAGTGCCAGCATCCCTACTATTGTGATTGCTAGCAGGTGCTTTATGACTTTCATTCAAGATAAGCAATATTAGCTCTTTAACAGTAATTAAAGAGCTGACTTTAGTGATTAAAGAGCTAACATATATAATTAAACTGTGTGGGCATCCCTCTTATCAGATACAAGAAACATTCTAGGTACATTTTTAGGTTAGATTTGGCATTTCCAAAAGCCAGCTCAAGGTACAGGAAATGTAAGCAGTATTTTCAGGAGAAAGTAATTCAGCACATAAGGAGTGGATTGGTACAATGAAATAGTTGATGCTAAGGCCCCTCATTTTTCCATAATACGTGTTTTTGGTGTTTATTCTGGATTATATTTAGTCTGGTCACCGGAGCCAAACACCTCCACTACACATGTGTTTCAAAAGCTTTCTGAGAAGAAGTGTTAGGTATGTGCTAGAAGACCTTGTGATGAGGCAGCTCACACGCTATTTTGGAACCTCTTGTCCCCATTAGCACTAGGGTGCATGTGGAGCAGCTTTGAAGCAGAGCCTTCTATTTTCGTTTCCTCCTGAAGCAATTTGGTTTGTATGCACCAAAACCACTTTGAGAACTGAAACACCACATGGTAAGTGGAGACAATGACAAGATTTTCCCCCAAACCGCACTGTTGCTTTGGAACTGATTGCTAATGTGGACACAGCCTTTGACAGCTGATGAGGGAGCAGTCTGCTGTTCTGCTAGGGCCTAGGAGAGAAGATCAGCTGCATTAGGCTGAATCTCTTCCCTCCATCTAGACCACCTATCAATATCACTGCATGCCTTCCTGCTCTTCTATCAGCGCTCTGTTATTCTTTTTCCCACATCATTCTCATGTTGGAAAAGGTCCCTGGCCTGCCCCATTACCACCCACGTGGAAGGTGCAGGAAGTGATCTGTGGCTGCAGAAATTATGCAGGCCGTAAAGCAAGGACCAACAGCTGCCTGAGATACGAGCATGGAAATGCCATAGCCAAAGAGAAGTGAGAAAAGAGCGTCTCTAGGATTAGGTGGGCATACAAAGGTTGGTAGAGAGGGGTGTCAAAGTCCCCATGGCTGCCAAAGCTCTGCTGCTTCATTTTTTACACCTCAACCTCCTAAAACATCACTGGCAGTTCATAGTACCCTAACATTTCCCTGAAACAAACAAAAAAAAAAGACCCCTCCCAGTGTCCCCATTTCTTATTCTGAAATAGCTCGCTTGCTACTGCTGCAAATTTAGATTGACTACACAAACACAAATTTTCTAAAACCATGTTTCGGCAACATACTTTCCCTCTGCCTCATTCTCCCTACACAGAGGGTAAGAGAAATTCTTGTTAAATCCATCTGGTTTCTCCTGGTCCCTGGTCCTGGGCCTCTTTTTTGCCTCCAGACATGTTCTTTTAATAACTGTGTGCTGAGACAAGAGGTATCTTGCCTCTGCCTTCATTTCCTCAGTTAGTCTGCACCTGAGACCACAGCTGATAACTACTCTTTTCCTTAATCAAAACCCGGGATGAGATGTTTTGTTGCTTGACATCTTAAAAGCTTCTTGTGGAGGGCTGTGGTGAGGACACCCTCCTCCCTGCCCTAGTGTTAAATGGCCTGGTTTATTTTGTTGCACTGAAGAATACCAGTCGAGGCAGGCAATATGCATCAAGTAACAACTACAAAGCAGCGTGAGAATCAGCTGAAAAGCACACTTCACCCCTTTCTATCCAGACAAATTAATGGCACAGCCCCACCAACCACGTAAGGAGGAACACAGCCGCTGCATTACTCTACTTCCTGCTTCTTTTCCCCTGAAGTGATGGTTAAACTAAGTAGATTTTACCGTGTAGTCATATGCTCAATTTGCTAATAATCAGCTCAGTGTAAATATCAACGGAGTGCTGCAGAGAAGCTCAAATGTCATCGTAACCGTTCCCTTGGATCACTTCAGCTTGGTGAGGAACAGAGAGAACAAAGGTGCCAGAGGACAAACAGGTGCCCTACAGGAAGCATGGAAGAGCAGAAAGGAGAGAAGCAAAGCAGTGAGAGAGCTGGTAAAGCTACGGTCTCCTGCAGTGTGGAAAAGTAGTGCCCTACAGAGCAGCTACAGATCAACACAAGGTGATAGCAGCAACACAATCTTCAAGATTTTTCTTTGAAGAAAGACTGGGATGAAAAAATGTAACAAACCAGAGGCAGTAGTAAAAAGAGTTTTGCTTTCAGCTGACAAGGGCCAAAAGCATTAAGTGTTTATGTAGTTCATCAACTAGCATCCAATTAAAACAAAACCAAAAAAGAAACACCCAGCTGCAAGGGACAGCCATTTGACATCTTTGCTGATAGGCTCCAGTGAAGGGCAAGGAATGAGGGGCAGAAGTGACCTGTATCTCATGCCTGAGATGATCAACCTAGGAGGCACCGACAGGTTGTATTGCAGTGCTGTGCTTGCTACAATTGCAGAAGGAAAGCTCTCACCTTCCCTTGCAATGACTAGAAATGTTTCTTGAAGGGCAGTATATACAGATGCAGTGTATTCCCTAAACTCTATTCTTGGTATGTTACTAAGATACGACTGTTTCTATGGAGAGCTTATTGCTGGGCAAAATAAACAGTTTTGATGAATTATAAAAAAGGTAAGTTAATTTTTCAAAACAAAATATTGTGTGAGAAGGCTAATGATATGAAACCACAACAATATCGAATTTCAAGTACATAGTTACCGCCTCTTTTTTATTCTTTTTTTTTTTTTAATTTCTAGTAGACATTTATCCTAAATTCTATATGGTCTACAATGTGATATAAATTACTGTCTGTCCTGCAAAATACTTAACTAGCTCTAAAACCATGCATGTAGTGGCTACAAAAGCTCTGATAAATTTATGTTTGTTTTTAAAAGGTAAGTATAATTGTGTAGCAATTTTCTGTGGAGTAGAAGTATCTGCATGACCAGGAATATGCCATGTTGTGAAGTGAACAAAAGAGCTTTGAAATGAAGAATGGTAAAGCAAAGGAGAGAACAAATAAGTATGTTAAATAAAGCTCACCATTTAATTTTAACATGCTTCTTTGGTAACAGCTAGACTCTACAGATGACAACTAATAGATATGTGGGGGATTGTGGCATTCCTGCTTCTTTTTTGTTTATAGCTCTAATTATTTTCTATTGTGCTGAAACAGACCTTGAAAAATGCTGTGCTTGACTTAGAGAATAATTTAGTTGATCAGTCAGTGATTTGGCAAAGCCAACAGCTACACAAAAAGAAATTGTTGAGAAATTCCGTACTTAAATCGATCAGAATTCATGAGTGACTTTTTTTTATCTTTTCTTGTAGAAATTATTAATCTCATTTGAAGCTGCACTTTGGTATTTTCAGTGTCAGAAATATTCTATAGGTTACATACCAGTTGAATCAATTGTCTTAATCAACCTTAAATTCACATGTAGCTATGTAAAATTTCTCACTGGCACCTAAGAGGAAGCATTTCTTTAATGAGCAGATAGAAGCTGCCATCTATATTCTTTTGGTTTTATGCCACCCTTTTTTCTCTCTCACTTGGTTGGAGTCTTCCAAATCTAGTACCAACATATAAAGATTCACATGGCTGCCTAAAGCAGGAGGATTCATAGGACAGCAAAAATTAGTTAAGAAAAACCTGACGGAAGCTGTGCCAATTAAAAAAAATATTACAGACCTCAGCACTTTGTCCTTGCCATGTGCCAGAGGGTGCTGTCCCTAGGAGGCGTGGCAGAAGAAGCGACAGGCATCTGACTCACCTGCCTCTATGTCCTCACTGGTGGTTAAGGCTAATTGCCATACTATACAGGGAAATAGCTATGGCTCTGTCTCCTCTCCCTCAGGGTGTAACAACTTTCTGCAGAAGGGTAGGGCAACTAGCTGGGGCAGTTAAAAAATTACATCTTAATTCTACCTATCTCCCCTGCATACTTAGTGTTGTTAAGATTATAAGATGGTAAAAGTCTTTGGCCTAGACTGAACGATAAAGCCCTACATCTACTTACTTCCTACTTTCCTGCATTCATGTTCCATATTTTCTCTCCTGCATTCTCTTTCATCCATCCCAGCTCTCCTCCTGTCCCTCTTCTCTATCTGTAGTGCTTGTTTTGCAAAGGCTATCTCCTACTGACATCTCAAAATCTGCCATTATAAATTTCAAAGCAGTCAGCCAACCAGCTGCCAGTGCACAAAAAACTCCAAAATATAGTTGATCTGAGCATGCACAGGGATCTCTAGAATATATAAGAAAGTCTCTGCACACAGAACAATGTGTGCAGTACTCAGTTCTCACGGAGGTAGCCTATGTTTCCCTCAGCCCGCTTCTTTCTGTACCCAGATTTCCTGTGTCTCATTTTATTTCCAACATTCACTATGAACACTGATTCCATTTTCATGTGCCTTTTTTCATACTCTTCATACTCTCTGCATCGGATTTTAGCTCTGGTCCCACTTCTTTTATTCCCATGTCTCTCTATACCTTCCTGGCCAGCATTAAAAAGATAAATTTGATAATGATCTGGTTTCATCTTCACTGGAACAGATAACATCTTTGCTAGAAGAAACTTAATTTTTATGTAACAGGATTGCAGGAAAGTAACCACCTGTCAACGACTGAAAGCAATTTCACTGAAGTCCTAAAACACTCTGGAGAGATCAACCATTACAATAAGGAAAAATCCCAAGACGTTTGACACCTATAGTCTTGTAACTGTAGAGGTCTCTGTATTTTGTACTTTTAATTTCAAAACCGCTAAGTAGTTGTAATTGGCAATGATACAAAAGATCTGAGAATCACTGATGGCATTTCTAATAAATTCCGTGAATAAAGACTGCAAATTTCTGTGAAGCAATTTACTTGCAATGAAGAAGAGAAAGAGATGCTTGCTATTCTATCTGAGACACTGAACTTGCATGAAAGAAACAGAGACGAATAGGAGCCTCTTCCCCTGGCATTTCAGATTTCTCTTTCATAAATGGAGAAATGTATCCCTGAATGTTACCTGAAAGGGACAAGCAGCAGAGGTGTACCTATACAAGTGACAAGTTTTCAAAACCTGCAGATCTTCATAGTTTTGCTCAAATTATTTTCACCAGTTTTAGTCTCCAACACAAAATGGAAACAAAATATTAAAACAAACAAACAAACAAAATTTTTCACTAGGCTAGAGTTTTATAGTGATCTACTGTCTACTGCACAAACCTCATTTTTAAACAATCTAGAGAAAATACCTCACCACTTCCTATCTGAGTATGGTAATTGCCCTAGCTGAAGTAGGCCAAATATCTTTTGTTTTGAAATGCAGGATGTCCTGTCTTTCATAGCACTAGTAGAGAAATAAAGGAGTGTCTAGTGTGTGTTTGCAAACCAGGCAGAACTCTACAAAAGAGTCTCTCTTGGTGCTATTAACTTCCTTTTATGAGGACTAAGCTGACTCTTGCTGAACACAATGGAAAGACTTCATTTACGTTAGCTGGAAGATTCTCCATCTGGAGAAAAAAAAATCAAGAAAAAACAATAAATGAAACTAGATTTTCCACTAAAACAATGCTCCAGATCCAAAAAATATGCACAACTGGTAGACACTTTGTATGTTCAAATCCCAGAAATGCCAGATATAAATAAAAGCATCAATTCTTATATTGTAAAGATACAGAAATTATTATCTACATAACTGACAAATATTCTTCAAAATTTAGAGATACAAGGTGTAAGGAAATGAGAAACAATATTTAAGTAGCATTCTGATAGGATATTGTGAAGTTACATATGGGAACTAAAAGGTTAAGCAATATAAAGGAAGAAAACAGTTGACCACACGTCATATGTATAGTTCATGTCATATACTGCAAATATTCACACAAAATATTTACAAATATTCACACACTATTTACAAATATTTACCAAAAAATAACAAATATTTACAAAAAATACAATATAGAGATAGGAACTAAGCACAGGATGACACAGATCTTCTAGTAATGGTAATTTCTGCAGCAGTTGATCAGTCTCCAAACACCTGTTTAGCTACACAAATGAAAATCTCAAGTGTCGATAATGAACACCCCACTATTTGCACTTAGAGAACTCTTTCCTGCTTGCCAAAAGCAAGGTTTACAAGAACAAAGAGTATCTTTTCCGTTTTGATGTGAAATATACACAACTAAAGCAAAGTGCAGCTAAGACAATGACCAACTACTATTTGCTGAAATCACAGTAGAAATGGCTAAAACTCTTGTTAACAGAAGTATATCATCTTTTGCTTCTTACAAAGGTGACCTCCTTCATGTTGCTACTTCCTGCTTCCATTCATCAGACAGGAAGGGGTTTGGTTTTCCAGTGAGGTAATAGAATTTTACTTTTTTTTAGCCTAGAGGCCTTGTACTAAATCCAAGTAACCTGGAAAACACTTTATATGAACATCAGTTTGGTGTAAGAAAGCAAGAAACTATCTTAATTTGATTATTCTAAATGGATTGGAGTTTTGCGTAGGTGGAAAACGATCATTACACAAAGGAGTGCTACACAGACTAATATATAAATAGTTCGTGCTGCGAGGAGAACAATAGCTCTGTTTCTTTTCTCAGTGCACAGATACAATTAGTTAGAGGATATTGCATTCTTCAGAAATTTTTGGCATCCAATAGGAAAAAACAATTGCATTTCAAAACAGAATATTGTATTTGGAAATCATTTCCTCTTTTAATAACCTGCCAAGGCTTTTTAGTCTTTCCCCTGCAAACGAACACATCCCTTGTAGTTCAGCACAATGCTTTCCCACACTACTGGCTGATTGCGAGGTCGCTGGCTCCTAATGCAGTGACACAGAATCCTGACCTTGGCTCTTGGCAGGAAAGTAACTGCTTTCCACATACATTGTGTTAAAAATGCATATGTTTCTGTAGGGGTTCCATCTACCATTATGTGAAGTCCACTGATTTAACTCCTATACTTTTACTGAATAGTTTTGTTGAAGAAATGTGGAGGTAAAGCCAAGATGTTCATTTTCAAAGCAGGAAATCTCGGTCCCCTGACAGCACTGTATTCCTACTGCTGGATTTATATTCTAATGGCTGATGCAGATTTCATCAGATTGTCCAGTGGCAATAATTCATTCCATGTAACCTGGGTGTATTCCATTCTCGCTGGCTTAGAGAGAAGACCTATTGCACTCAGCAGCCAATCCATCTTAAAACTAGTTTAAAATATTAATAATCACGTTTAGCTAGATGGAAATATGATTGATTGCTACATAATCCACTAAATAATAAAATAAATCAATAGCTATAGTTATAAAACTAGACCCATGGGATAAATTAATCAAAGCCAGTACCTGCATTTCAAACTTATGTCTGTCCCTCTGTCTTGCTTCTGCACTGTCTTTTGCCCAGATGTGAAAATCTTTGTTTGAGGTCATGAGGTAGTGGCAGATGCAGAGGCCAAATGGATAAGTGTTATACTGTTACAAACTCGTCCCTCTTACCAACTCTTACAAGTGGAAAGCCCTAAAATACTTCAATTACACTGCAATCAGTGTTGACCCCTTATTTCTCGGGTGACTCATCCTAACCGCTCACTTTTTTAATTTCTTCTTTTATTTGCCATAATTACATTTCCTATAATAACAGAAGTATCAACGGCAGACATGAATATGTATCAAGTAAAACAAGCATATTTTACTGATATTTTTAATATTTAAAAACACAGCTTCATAAACTTCCAATCCACCTTCTCTCTGTACTTCATACGTGCAACAGCATTTACTTGGATGTGCTGCAATAAAAGCACTCATTGCTGTGCTGTCTCAAACACTTGCTTTACAGACCATGTATATAATAAACTTGCACGCTATCATTTATAATGTTACTACATACCCAAAATAGTCTTCAAACTGAATAAGATAAAACAAAACATACATCATCTAGTTAGCATTCAAAGATCAGGAGAACTGGTAGGCCTAGCAAGAACTGGTAGGTCCTGAACTTTAAAGATCTGTAAGGGGTATCTTTGCATTACCAGAAAGTTCAAAGCTTGAGTGTCTGCTTTCTCTGTGTTATTAAAAATCCCACAAGTTTTGCAAATATAAGGTAGCTATCTTACATCTCGAAAACATGCAAAAATACCTTGGTAATCATGCTTTGTCTGTATAAACAGTAAATTTGTTTCTGAGTCATATTTACTTCTTTTTATGTAAACCGATTTCACTAGAAGTCTGCGTCAGCATGAGCAAAGTGAATTTCTCTGCATTTAAGAAGTGGTTTCATGCTTGCACTCCTTTTTTAGGCAAGAGCAAATGACTTCTGTTTACTGGGAAACATACTCCTCTGTGTTCTGGTTTGCTTGTGCTGTTGGAAGGGTCAACAGAGCTGGAAGCAGGGGAATTTTCAGCTGGCACAGCTCCTGTGAAGGCAGCTCCCACTTAGCCCTACTGTGCAGAAGGCCTGAATCAAATAAGCTGCACATTGAGCTCCTCAAGATCAGGGGCTTGCTGCTGCAAATTAGAATATACCCTAGTCTCCATATAGATACAGCACAGTGCAGACCTGCCTGCAGAACAAAGGAGTTTTGGCCTCATTCAGCACCCACAGGAGAGTGGTGAAGACCCATAACCCTGGTCTGCATGAAGGTGGGAAAAGGCCCCATGACACCGAATTTGAGCTGACAAAGCAAAAGAGCAGGTAGGCAGTGAGGATCAGATGTCCAAAAAGGAAAAAAATAAACAATTTTTCAAATTCTGGCCCAAGTGTACCTATGCCCTGGTACTTCAAGTTCAAACCCATGTCACTAAAATCAGTTCAGATTTGGCCTTCCTGATACACCTTGTTCTTTGTGTGATGGAAATGTGAAAAAATATAGTAGAGAATAACTGGATCTCAAGACCAGCTTTCACCTCTTCTGTCTTGTTCAGTAACACACAAGCCTAAGAAATTTAGGGCTGGGAGGGGCTGAGAAGTGAGGAAACACAGACTAGATCACTTAGAGGGGAAAGAGATTCTAAGCGCAGAAAGGCTGTGCAGTTGGCACTGGCAGAGCAATGACATGAAGGAAAAGGGGGATGGTACGGGGACCGTGAATGCAGGAGACAAAGGAAATACCACAAGAATAGATATGGAAAACGTGAGCTAGAAATTGATCTAAAGAGTCACCCGGCTTCCCTTAACTTCGGTTACTGATGTATCAGCCGTAGGAAGGGGGAGAAAGGGATGCCTCAGAGATGAGCTAAATCCCCCTACAAACCCAAGAGGAAATGCTGCCAGGAACCGGAAAAAATGAAGCGAGCGAACGCCCCTTTTTCACCGTGCCCTGCACGAAACCGCTGGGGGAGACCCCGGGAGGGCCAGCGGCGCGCAGGGCCTCGGGGCGGCTTCCTGGGAGCCTCTGCCGAGGAGACCCACTTCCTCCCGCGGGGGGAGGCGGCC